>CM033642.1:42609459-42713776 GCA_019512145.1 Engystomops pustulosus | reverse complement strand
CCGAATCCACCGCAGAGAACGCGCCGCTAGATCGCGAATGGACCGGGTAAGTAAATCTGCCCCAATATGTTATTTTTATGGTATGGCATGCGGCTCCCAAAAAATACAAGAAGAAACTAAACCAGAATTTACGATTTTCTTAAGCTAATAACCAACTAAATTGCCAAAAAAAATTAAGACTGTATAGCCGTGATAAAGGGACAATGTATAATCTGCTCTGAATGGCGCAGCTTCCCTTGCATGCCCTGGCGTGTGCCTATATAACAGGTTACCACCACATATGGGGTATTATTATACTCAGGAGAAACTGGGGATCAAAGTTTGTGGAGTTTTGTGATATTTTATCCACAGAAAATTTGTACATTTTTTGAAAAACACATTCATTTAGCCAAAAAATTTAAAAATTCTAAATTGCACACAATTTAGTTTTATCCCCTGTAAAACAATTAAAGGGTTAACAAACTTCATGAAAGTTGTTTTACATTCGTTAAGGGGCTGAGTTTCTATAATGGGGTAATATATGGGGTTTTACTTTTATTTAGGCCTCTTAAAGTGACTTAAAATCTGAGGAGGTCCCTCAATACCATTTTGTGTTTTTTATGAAAATGGGAAAAATAAGGACGGGTTAAGTAAATTGCCACACAATATGTTATTTATGGTAGGCATGCGGCTCCAAAAAATACAAGAAGAAATAAACCAGAATTTCGATTTTCTTAAGCTAATGACCAAACTAAATGAGCCAAAAAAAAATTAAGACTGTATAGAGTGATAAGGACAATGTATAATTTGCTATGAATGGCGCAGCTTCCCTTGCATGCCCGGGCGTGTGCCTATATAACAGGTTACCCACCACATATGGGGTATTTATTATACTCACAGGAGAAACTGGGGATCAAAGTTTGTGGAGGTTTGTGGTATTTTATCCACAGAAAATTTGACAATTTTTGAAAAACACATTCATTTAGCCAAAAAATTAAAATTCTAATTGCACACAATTTAGTTTTATCCCTGTTAAAACATTAAAGGGTAACAAACTTCATGAAAGTTGTTTTACATTCGTTAAGGGGCTGCGAGTTTCTAAATGGGGTATATATGGGGTTTTACTTGTATTAGGCTCGTAAAGTGACTTAAAATTTGAGGAGGTCCCTCAATACCATTTGGTTGTTTATGAAAATGGGAAAAAATCGCACTAAGTTCAAAGCCATAAAATCTACACAAAATGAGAGGATGCACAAAAAAAAACCATGTCACATAAGCAGACATTCTGTTGTTAGTTTGTTATTTGTGTTATGAGTGTGTTAAAAGAGAACATTTGTAATTTTTGAGAATTTTCCAATTTCACCAAAGATCTCATTTTTCAGAAATAAGGCAACACATACCCACCATTATTCTTTCAACTAAATGAAGTACCATGTATCAAGAGAAAACCATTTCAAAATCATTTGGGATTTAAAGGTGTAAAGTAATACAGGCGGTCCTCCACTTTAAGAACCCCAGACCTACTGACCCTCGTAACTGCGACCAGGAACTCGTAATTTATTCCTTCGTCCTAGGTCATGATAGCTACAAAGGCTACACGGTTGTGTACTGTGACGTTTAGTGTCTTTGTTTTCTGACAACAACCACCCTCCAATTGTCACAGAGCCAAACAATTTGTCGGCTAAATTCAGTTCGGTCTGTATCCTCCCAAGACACTAAGAACCCATCCAGCACACCTCTCCCTCTTTACCCGGGCGCCTATTATCTGCTAGTGCCACAGGGGGTTGACACCAAGAGCGTGTTCGTAACGAGAAACGGGTTGGCCCCCATGAGGCGTTCACATGAGATTGCAACATTTGTCCCGGCCTCGGCTCCTAATACAGCGTGTCATGGTCGCCCGCAACGGAACGCTCTTTCTGGGCACCCCCCCGCCCTCCACAGCAGTGCCCAGTCGCGCCAAACCTGGCACACGGGCTTCAGCAAACTGGGCCCAGCCGTTTTGGCTTTTCCTTGGTTAGTCATAACGCGAAAAACATCTGGAGCGAACACATCAAGTGCACGCGATCAGATTGTGGCGCCATCGGCGCTGGCATGCACGCGACGGAAATAGGGGGGGTGGCCAAATACAAACGCGAGGAGATTCGGAAAAAACCGCCGCATTTGAAAAGAAAAAGGGTCGCGGAGCTTTCAACTTACCTCACTAGGAATAGGCCGGTGAACTGGAGTGCATTCCGGGGAACTTCAGCGCAGCAGCGCCAACTGGTGGACGTAGAGGAACTGCCTGAATGAATACCGGCCGGACCCGAACGCGCCGCTGGATCGCAAGTGGATCCGGGTAAGTAAATCTGCCCCAATATGGTATTTTTATGGTACGGCATGCGGCTCCCAAAAAATACAAGAGAAACGAAACCAGAATTTACGATTTCTTAAGCTAATGACCAAAAAATTGCCCAAAAAAAATAAGACTGTATAGACGTGATAAAGGGACAATGTATAATCTGCTCTGAATGGCGCAGCTTCCTGCATGCCCTGGCGTGCGCCTATATAACAGATTACCACCACATATGGGGTATATTATATACTCAGGAGAAACTGGGGATCAAAGTTTGTGGAGTTGTTTGTGGTAGTTTATCCACAGAAAATTTGTACATTTTTTGAAAAACACATTCATTTAGCCAAAAAATTTAAAAATTCTAAATTGCACACAATTTAGTTTTATCCCCTGTAAAACAATTAAAGGGTTAACAAACTTCATGAAAGTTGTTTTACATTCGTTAAGGGGCTGAGTTTCTATAATGGGGTAATATATGGGGTTTTACTTTTATTTAGGCCTCTTAAAGTGACTTAAAATCTGAGGAGGTCCCTCAATACCATTTTGTGTTTTTTATGAAAATGGGAAAAATCGCACCTAAAGTTCAAAGCCCCATAACATCTTACAAAAATGAGAGGATGCAAAAAAAAACCATGTCCACATAAAGCAGACATTCTGTTAATGTTAGTTATAAAGTTTATTTGCTGTTATGACTGTGTGTTCAAAAAGAAGAACATTTTGAATTTTTGAGAATTTTTCCAAATTTTCACCAAATATCCATTTTTCTCATAAATAAATGCAAAACATACCACCAATATTTTTCAACTAACATGAAGTACAAAGTATCAAGAGAAAACAATTTCAAAATCACTTGGATATGTTAAAGCGTTCCAAAGTAATACAGGCGGTCCCCTACTTAAGAACACTCGACTTACATACGACCCCTAGTTACAAATGGACCACTGGATATTGGTAATTTATTGTACTTTAGTCCTAGGCTACAATGATCAGCTGTAACAGTTATCACAGGTGTCTGTAATGAAGCTTTAGTGTTAATCTTGATTCTTATGACAACCCAACATTTTTAAAATCCAATTGTCACAGAGACCAAAAAAATTTGTCTGGATCTACAATTCTAAAGTATACGGTTCCGACTTACATACAAATTCAACTTAAGAACAAACCTACAGACCCTATCTCCTATGTAACCCGGGGACCGCCTATAATCATTTATAGTGACACAGGGCAGATTTGAAAAAATGAGCCGTGTCAGGAAGATGAAAAGTGGCTTTGGCATTAAGGGGTTAACATGGGACTTGCTACACATTTCTGTCCGACTCTGCATAATAAATGTGTCACATGGTCGCATGCAAAGGAACGCCTCTTTATGTGCAGAACACCTATTAAATACACTAAAAAGAATGTGCAAAGTCAGACAGAAAACTGGCACAAAGGCTTTCAGAAATCTGGGCCAATGACTTTTGGATTTTCCTTGGTTATAGTCCATAATCATCAACATTAAGACAAATAAACCGCTGAAAATAATTCACTTTGTTTGTAATAATATCTGAGTTTCACTTTCTGAATTTAGTTACTTAAAAAAAATAAGTTTTTTTCTAATATACTAAAGAAGCTCCTGTATCTGTTCCCTGTCTTCATAATAGTATGAACAGGTCCATTCTCCACCCTGTGGATCTGAACATTCTTCATATCATGGGTATAGCAAGTTTGTTTAACTTTCAAGACTTTATATATTGCCTGTAAGGAAGTGCATCTGAAAAAGTCTGAGAAATATCTGGTTCATGGGGTTTACTGTAAAATTGCTGAGTTTCTTTTGAATATTTAGTCTTCCTTGTATTGTTTTATCTGTTGCCTTAGAAGACAGTCCCTGATAGGTACATGCCAGAGAATAATCTAGACAACTTTATGAAGCACGATTGTCAGAATGTAAAAGTCTTATTTCCAGATGAGAAGGGAGCAGTAAGGTCTTAAATGTGAAATTTATTTACGAGGTTTTGTAGAGCATTTTACTAAGTAAAAGTGACAGTAAATGGCAAAAAAGAGAAAATACATTTAAAATGCTACAACTTCTATAACCTTTAAAAGGGTTGTCCTCTGTTTGTGTATACAAATGTATACAATTTACAAAATATACTTTCTGCATAGATTCCTTGCAGCTTTCTAGACCTCAGCTTGCTGTCATTCTATAGAAAGCTTCAGTGTTTACTTTCAGTGAATACAAACAGGCAGATGCACAAGCGGCTGGTATCAAATAGCACTGATGATAATACTCTCTGTGATAATAAGGGGTTGTGCATCATGACCATGGACTGATTTCTATCCACCTGAAGTAAACATAGAAGTGGTGGTCGTGTACTCTGCCGGCCGGCTCACTGTACATGCGCGGCTTCCAGTTTAACATTTTTGGAAACAGTGATTCCCTTTAAAGTTTACCTGGCTCCCTGCCAGCAAGTGTCTGGTGTCCCTGGGGAGTGTGCAGCATGAAGCAGAGTTACTCTTCCTCCCTCCTATGGAAAATGCTGATCTGGGGGTTTGAAATAAAAACCCCACCTACTCCCACTCACCTCAGCACATCTCCCATATCTGCATGAGGAGGAAGCAGGGGTGGGGCAAGGAGTGACTGGGAGGAGGAGGATTTTGCTCACAGATGAGCATTTTCTATAGGAGAGAGGGGGAACTGTGCACACAGGATCCTACATTACAGGGGTTGACTCTTAAAAATTAGCAGACGGGCTTGGGAGGTAAGTTTAAAAAAAAAAGGGTGTGTACAAACTATAAATGATTGGCTACATCATGTAGACGTTTTTTTTAGAATGGGGTTTCTTGCTTTAGTGGATGTCATAAAAACAGGACGCTCCAGCTGCAGAACACTGCTAAGGCCAGTGATAGGCTGTGGCAGCGATGGGGCAGTCAATATTATGGCCCACATTTATTAAAGCCCCTTTACCAGTTTTTGTCAGACTTTGCACCTTATTTTTAGTGCATACTGCTTGCACATGTATTTATATTGTGTCCATGTAAATACCCAAATGTGTCCACTGCAGTATACCCAATGCAACACAAAATTTGGCACATAAAGGGGCATTCTGGTGCTCAGTCGGCCTTTGCCCAACATTTATCATGTAGTGTCTGACAGAATTGTGTTGCACGCCCCAGGTTAACGGTGCACAAAAAAAAGTTGGTTCTCTCGGTCGGAGCAGTGCAGGGGGTACAAGATTCATGAAGACCGTGTGGCACATTTCATAAATCGGGCGCACCCTGCACACTCCAGACACTGTTTTTGATATGCTGGACTGTGGAGGGGTACAAAGATGAAAGTAGAGGATTGTTTATTATTTTATATCAGTCCTGTCTCCTGGCACAAAACTGGCACGCAAGCCTCAAAATAAGAAAGCTGGACAACCCCTTTTATAGTGGATACACACTAAGCTATGCAAAAAAATATTTCAGACAAGCAATGTCTCTTGAATGAGCCCACCGTCTACCTCTACATGTTGTGTATTCATCTGATGCCCTCTTTCATCTGTTTCTATCTAAGTGCAAGTGAAATTTTCATTTAAAATGTAATGTGTGAACTCAGCCTAAAACATGCAGGTCTCTATCCTTTTCTCATCACTTTCTTCATTAAATTTGTGTATTGATCTCACTGTTTTTGTCTCTTTCGGCTTAGCACTCAGATGTGACCTGATTAATTATCTTCAGATGGAATGAAATGTGAATTTTCTCTAATTCACATGTGAAGATGTAAGGAGATGGCGGACTCCTGTCTCAGAATTTAATAGAGTCTAATTCTTTCTTATTTCTTATATGAATAGCAAAGAATTTTAAGAAGGGGTATGTCTACCCGATCAATGTCTTATTTGTACCATTCATGTTATTTTAAAAGTACCTGTATATTGCAGCAACATCTAAAATATATTCTGTTTTTGAATTACTTAACTTTGTGGACAACTATTAAAGGGTTCCTCCTTAAAATTAAAACATATTTGAGTCCTGATAACCCTGTGTATCAAAATAAAAATTATCCTAGTATCCCCTGATTGTCTGCTGTTTCTCATACTGGCTGATTGTACCGTCCATTGCATTACATTTCTTGGTTCAGAAAAAAGTTGAAGGGTTTGTAAACACTACTTGTAATGGTTATCATCAAAGCATTGCAGCGATAACAATTCCCTGTCTTGGGACTTCATTACTGAAGCAGGTAAACCAGATGGTTGAGGACAAAGCAGTCTAGGGTAGGGCTAAAGGGGTTCTTCCAGGATTCAAGTTAGACCCTATCCAGAGGATAGGGCCTAACTTGCTGATGTGTGGGGGTCAGTGATGAGACCCCACAGATCACAAGAACAGGGTGGAGTCCATTAGGGTACCTCTGTCCAACCTCTCGTTGGTCAGGCGGCCGCACATGTCCGTTCTGCTCCATTCATCTCTATGGAGCTGACGGAGATTGCCGAGCGTGGCCAATCTGCTTTATCAGGTTGGTCACCGATGAGCCTCTGTATTCAAAGGCCAGAGGCCAGTGGATATGAACAGCATCACGCTGACCAGGAGCATCAAAGAGAGGTGAGTGCAACTTATCTGTTAATTTTATAGTTAAAATGTTAATTAGTATTCTGCATCACATAATGCCCAATCTGTCAAAATAGAGAACTCATTTTCCAGTAACAGAAAATAGCATGCAAATGTACAAATTGATACTTTTTTGACACCCATAAAAATTTTAATCCAATGTGATCATTCCCAAAATGTCCCCAAAATGGTATAAATGAAAACGTCAGCTTTCCCACAAAAATAACGCATTAAACACCTCTGTATACAAAAGTGAAGGGTGTCAGAATTCTATTTCCCCCTTCACTCATTAAGAGCAGGTGTCGGCACGGTGGTTCAGTGAGTAGCACTTCTGCCTTGCAGTGCTGGGGTCCTGGGTTCAAATCCCACCCAAGTCAACATCTGAGTTTATATTTTCTCTCCGTGTTTGCATGGGTTTCCTCTGGTTTCCTCCCACACTCCAAAACATACTGGTTGGTTGTTTAGATTGTGAGCCCTATGGGAACAGGAACCAATTCGACTTTGCGTAATGTGTAGGTGCTATAATAATAAAGAATTATTATTGGCACTGATCATGACAGTTAACCTGTTAAGTCTTAGAAGCATTTGCACCAGTGTTAACTTATATTAATTGTATACCTATTTACATTCATGTTACTTCACACTACCAGACTAAGAAGTACTTGCATCAGTGTTATCTTATACTATCAATCAGACCTATTTGTATCAGTGTTACTTTACACACATAAGATACGATACCAGCTCACCTTCCCATATCATGCCTCTTGTGTCGGATGCGGCACGGACCACCCTCTTGCCAAGGCACATGTAACATAACAAATATGATCACGGTCCAGCTAGGTTTCCCGACATCAATAAGTTTTATTTCGGTTGTATCATAACCAATCCATGAAAGCACAAACTGTGATTTCATGGATTGGTTATGATACAACCAAAATAAAGCTTATTGATGTTGGGAAACCTGGCTGGACCGTGATCATATTTGTTATATTACTTTACACACCCAGTACTTGCATAAAATTTAGCAGTACCTGAATTGTAACTTGAAATGGTCAAATACTGCAGTAACTGGATTTTAACCACAGTGAGAGGAAGGGAGTGTGGTTTTTCTAGTGCTTTGTTAACTCCTTAACACTCAATGATGTACCTGTGCACGGGGTGAGCCCTTGTCATAGAGACATGGGGTTTGCTGGAAACTGCAGATATTAACCCTTCAATACCCTACAAAGACCCGAGGCTGTCTCATCACAGTCAATTGCACATTGTAGTACATGATGTGAAAAATCCCCATGTTCTGCCATACTATAGTATGGCAGTATACAGTAGGATCAATCAGACAGGGTTAAAAGGTTACGGGGTCAAAGTTTAAAAAGTACAAATCTCCCCCTTTCCCTACAACTGATACAAAAACGGTAATTCCCAGCATTGAACCTTATAACCAAAATTGCGCCCAAATGTCCGAAACACCACTTTTTCACCATTTTTCAACATATAAAAAGTTTTACAAAAAGTGTAGCACAGTCCTCAAAATGACAGTAATGAAAACGGCAGCTTATTTCCCAAAAAATGACACTTTACACTGCACCATACGCAGAAGTATGAAAAAGTTATTAGTGTTAGAATATGGCGAAACCTTGTGAACATTTTGTACACAAGGTTTAGTTCTTTAAATTGTATTAAAACACAATAAAACCAGGTAAAATGTAGCTACCCCCTTGATTGTACCAAACCAAAGAATAAAGTAGATATGGAGCGCACAGTGAAAGTTGTAAAAACCACAAGAATATAGTGCAAATGGGGTTTTTCACCCATTACACCGCAAAATTTTTCTGCTTTCCAGTACAAGGTATGGAATAATAAATACCACCACTGCAAAGTGCAATTTGTTACGCAGAAAAAAAGCTATCATACAGCTCTGTACACAGATAAATGAAAAAGTTATGTGGGGAGTGAAAAATTAACAAAAAAGGCTGCATCCTTAAGGAGTTAATCCTCTATGTAAATAACTGGATCTGAACACCAAGAGCACCATTAACTGCTGTGGCATTAGCAGCATTTTTAAATGATTATTTCTTGTTCATTTGTTTGTTTTTATGCTATGTTCTTGCCCTTCCTACCACATTTTACAGCCATTTTTGGGTGTTAAAAATTTGGGTCCCCAAGGGGTTCATGTTTCAGTTCAACTTAGTGCTGAATTTTAGATCCCAAACCGGATTTTCCCCCTCCTCAAAAACAAATTTCACCCAAAATATAAATCACCATTTACAAATACAAACTACATAAAAAAGCAAACATATCCAAGCCTAAATTATCCATTGTCGGGCAACAACAAACGGTTTACAGCAATACTTTTAAACACTATAAAATATAAGCTTGTTGTATAATCTGAAAACAAAAGGAATAAACAATAAATTACAATTAAAATAATAATAATTCATGAAAGCAAACTCGACATCCATTAACGTACGCTACGTCTCTTTTTGCCTCTGACATAGCACTAATAGGTTGACACAAAGATCTCAACACATTTCAGTTCCAAGTGGACTGCTGATAGCTATTGATTGCTTGGGTCTTTACGTGAAATTGACTTTAGCCGTCAATCTCAACTTGTAGCAAGGCTGCAATAATAGAAGAGAAGAAGACTGAGAAGACAAATCTGTTTCGTCTCTTTGTGCTTGGAATACACCACAGATAAAAAACACAATGAAATTTCCCCCATGGTCAACATGGCATCAATTAAGCAAAGCCACATAAACTTTGATGCTGAAAATGAAAGCATACATACATAATAGAAGTCTATCACCTATTGATGAAGGGAATCATTTTGATAACAATAAGGTTTTCTTTAGTGATGTGAAGTTTTTTTTGGACTGCTATGGGTTACTGCATTATATAATATATAAAAGATATATCCATAAACCTGAGGCAAGGTGCATAGGAGGCATTTTTGGTGAATGTCTTAATGCAATTGAAAATCACATTAACCAAAAATACTCATGACACTGATTACACTAATATGATTAAAAAGGTAAAATTATATACTACAAATATTACGGTACATGTTTTCTAAGGTGTTTCTTAATTACAAACACATCATGTGAACCCAAATTAAACCTTATCCCTGGACCATGTGCTGGTTGGATTCCATGGACCGACCTCCATGCAGGCAACGAGAGTCCTTCCATCATAGTGAAATATGATGCAAGGAGTCACTGCCCAGCATCCTTGCATCATATTTCACTATTATAAGCTCAGTCCATGGAATATGATCAGAACATGGTCTGGTTTTCACTTAGCAATTTCTAGACTGGCTTCAGAAAAAGCTTATTCAGTCTGTGATATATAAACCATATTATCGGCTATTAATTTAGGACCACCACCCCAAATTCTGGCTTTAAAGCATCCTGGACATCTATGATGCATTGAGTGACTGGAGTTAAGCCCAGAAACATGGCTGGCATTTGTTCTGTATTTCATGGACTGAAAAATTGTGTCGGAAACAGGGCTGTTAGTAAAATATAAATTACAATTCGGGCAGTCGGATCATATAATTAGGCTGTGAAATCTACAACCTTGGGCATGAGCCCATAGAAGTAAATGGGTTTTGACCAAAGTTCATTGCATGGTCTTAATGTGAAGCTAACCACAGACCATAAGATTGCTTGTGTTTGAGAGGAGAAGGATACTGCCAGAATGGAAGATATAGGCCTTTGTTGTTGGCAGTTGTATAGGGTTAGTAAAAGGACAGTGCTACTCATGGAGAGGTATTTTGTTCTGCATTGTTATATTGGTGGCATCTGGGTTGATGCTTTGTGCAGTTCAGTTAAAAATGTATATAAAAGTATAAACAGCTGCTTCTAAACATAAAGAAATATATCATACTGCTATGCAGGGCCCTTCCTACCAACTAATAATAGGTCTTAGCACAATTACATCAATAAGACACATGTGGACAAGACTGTATACAAAACTCTAGATATTTCTATCCCCTATCTGGTCATTAAGGTTCTGTAAATCATAATTTTATGCAATGTTGCAACATCAATATCAGCAATCATCTCAGTTCAAGCTGTTGTACTGATGATACACTGATTTTCTGAATGACTCTTAGTCAGAAGTCTGAACTATGTTCTAGTGCCTGGCTCTTTGCAGCCTGGTTCTGGACTGGCAGGGGTTAACTCACTCTGAATGAATATCTTGTGTGTGCTATGTGCTTTGCTGTTTAAAGTCATTTTGCCACTTCTATTATTTGTATTACTGTATAAGCTTTCTCTGTATTTCTGGTTATCGATTCTTAGCTTTTATTCTGTGACTATCCTTTTGTGTATGCGGTTTTGTACATTATATGCCATCTAAGTTTTGACCTGGATTATTCAACACCCTTATTGTGTTTGTTTGTTTTCTGTCTGCACTTTGGTGAAGGGAGGGACTGTCTTTCCTGTTGTTCTGTATGGCCTAGGAAATGCAGAGCCAAGCATGCAGGGCTGTTGGGCAGCTGGAGTTTTTATAGTGCACTGTTCTTTCTAGTGTCCCTGCGTCGTGTCCCCATTACATTTTAACCAGCCCTACCCCTTTGCTGTGTTTGTAAATGCAGGCAATAGCCCACATTTACTAAAAACAGTGCAAACTTAACTATGTGCGCCAGATTTAGGATTTCTGGAGCATGTTCTTCATGTACCTGGCACCCTCTGCCCTTCTGATAGAGTGCAACACTTTTTTTTGGTGCATCTATAACATAGGGCGTGTGACACATTTCTGTTGGACTTTACATTATAAATGTGGAGCGCGGTGCAACTGAGCACCGGAATGCCCATTTCAGTACAGCGATTTGTGTTGCATGAAGAATAGTGCACCCGTGCCACAAAATGGTTGCATGTGACAAAAATGGCACTTCTTAAATACCTGTGCAAGCGGTTTGCACCTTAAAGAATGTGCAAAGTCCGACAGAAAACTGGTGCACGGCCATTAGTAAATGTAGGCCAATAGGTATTCACGTGGTACAGACTCTCACAGCGTTCCCTTCCTCCTTCGGGTCAGTCTGTTTCAGAGCCCAAGGATAATTATATCCATCCTACATGGAAGTCCTTAGGAATGGGTATTTTCCAAAGCCTCAGAATCTCCTCGTTGTCCTCTATGGATTCATTTTTTTTAACATTTTATGCGGAACCTGACAAAACTGGTGTCAGAACTCATAAATTGTTCTGATGGGATCTGGTTTCAGGCTTCTTGCTGGAAAACCACACCCAGAGCTGCCTGTGATTGACAGCTCCATTTCTGATCTTGGGAAAGCTGGGTGTGTCTTTGTACTCGGTTTGTCTGCAGCTGCGGTTTAAGTGATGGACGGCTGAGCCAGTCAGTGCTGGAGGTAGTGTCCATTTCTGCCTTATATTCTGCCCAGCCCCTTCATTGGCTGCTGGTTATTCAGTCTTTTCTTTGTATCTAGTGCTCTCGCCATTGCGTTTCTTGCTATTCTGTGTATTGACTTCTGATTTGCCTACTGACCGTTCTATTGCTGTACGATTCTGTACCTTTGCCGCCATCTTGGTTTTGTCTGTATCTGTTGTTTGTCCCCCAGTATCGTTATCTCCTATTATGACCCCACCTTCCTGTCTGTCTTGTGTTGGTTTCTGTTCCAGTGTGAACACTGACCTATATCTGTATTCTGGTTACCTGTCCGCTCCACCATCCAGCAGCTGCCAGACGAAGTAAGTTTTCCTGTCTTCTTGTAGGGTCACTCAGTTAGGTTCCTGATAGAGGGTTCACCCTTACCAGGGCGGTTTATCTGCTTCAGGCAGGGCCGTAGCCCACAGGGATGTCTCAGGGTGAGTTTGCCACCACCTACCTAGTCTGACAGCTAGCGCCAAGCCTGGTTGTGGTTGCGAGGTTGCTGGACAGGTACTGACAACTGGGTATAATGAAGGTCCTTCAAGTTGGAACGTTTGTGCTCTTGGGAACCAGTTCAGACTGGGATTGTCTCATGCACTTAAAGCTATGTCATTGGCATAAAGTTTAGACGGATGTTTTAGGTAATGCTAGCGTGAACATATGTCTGCGATTATCAGAGATTATTTTCCAGGCAGGCTTATTGAGCATAGTTTTTTAATTGTTTTGTCATCACATTACAGGCTTGCACTAAAAATGCCTTATCTCACAGTTTTTCAAGCAATGCTCCGAAAGGATGCTTCTGAAAAAAATCCTGACCCCTGGTATTGTTATTTCTGTCATTGATCACATCTATTGCTTTGGTCATTGATTTGGCCATGTCTTGAGCTAATGCTCAGGTTTCAGCTCCTGAAAATATTCTTGAAGGAAGGTTGTTTGTTTCCCCAAATCAAAGTGCTAATGATCTATTATAATTATAGGTGTAACCCCAAATACTCATATTGTAGGGGCACTGAATCACTTAACCCTTCCACCAAATTAACATTTTAACAACTGTGCTCAGTTGAGGTTTAGGTTCTCTTGAACCTGGCTAAAGCTAGACACACCATGATGTAAAGCCAATAAAAGGGGCTCCTCAGGTCCTGAATATGTATAATGTCCCTGAGGATCTCACATGGGTCCCTGGCAAAGATATTCATGCTCCGCGTCTCTTCAGGTTGCACCATTCCAGAACCCTTCCAAACCTTGTGGTCCTAGTGAGGGTCAAGTGGCCCCTTGTATGAGGTGGGTTACTGTCAGGTCTGTCTCTTGGTCTCATGCAATTCGAACTGTCAAACTGAGAAAATACTGAATTCTGTTTTTTTTTCAGTCGCCAGTGCTCTACGGCTGGAGTACTGGTTGTGCCTACCTCACACGGCTCTCTGCAAGGGTTAACGCTCTCATTCTCAAAGCTCTGCCCCTCTTACCTGAAACCGACTCCCTACTCTAATAAATTCATGTATGCACTATCCTGATTGCTAATTAAAGACATTTTTGCTATCTCTCTTGTCTGCGTTTCACTTGCTATACGTGGGTACTTGTATACGTGTGTACTGTTTTATTTATATTTGTCTTACATTTTAGACTATTCTTCAATGTAAACAATTCTGTACTTTCTATGCTTTCTCAATTGAGACCTGAATTATCTCCCCTTTCTGTTTTTTGTCTGTCTTGTTATGTGCAACACTATGGTGCAGGGACCGACCATCTTCAGGCAGGGGTGTTGGGGCGCTGGAGCCTTAGGGTTAAATCTTCTGTCTGTTATTAAAGGAAGAAAGTAAAGAGGGGGGTCTCATTTCACAGATGTTTCCTTTCTATATGATTTCTACATGATAGAACATACCTGGCATTTTAGTACTTTTGATGACAAAGGAAGGTAACAAACACCATGATGTGGACGTAGTGAGAAAACTAACCAGTTTGGCAAATGGCCACCCTCATGGACATTGTTTTAAGCAATTCTGTCAGATTTCATCCTTGAGACATAGTGACCAGGTTGTTACCTAATAGAGTAGACTGGGGTAGAGGACCTGATCTGACCCAAGCGGATCAAAAGACATCCAATATCAAAGTAAGAGTAGTCAGAAGTGATCAGCCAATGTTATTATTCAAGCAGTACAAATTCTTCTACAAATATATCAATACTGCCTTAAAATTGCTCAAAATTTTTGTACATGATATGACTGACTCTGTGCCTTTTCATTTGATTTACAAAGAATTCAAAGGATTTCTGTACAAATTTTGCACAATACAGTGAATACATTTTAATAAATAAATTCCAGAGAGCAGGAATCATTGGAAGGAGGAAAAATAGGCTAAAAAGTGACAAATGCCCCCCATTGACTTAGTAGTGGGTCTATTTTGCAATTCTCTGCACAGCTTTTAGTTTCCATTTCCAATGGCATTTCCATTCATATACAGGTGGTTCCCTACTTAAGAATACCTGACTTACAGATGACCCCTAGTTACAAATAGACCTCTGGATGTTGGTAATTTACTGTTCTTTAGCCTTAGGCTACAATAATTACCCGTAACAGTTATCAAAGCTTTACAGTTAATCCTGGTTCTTATGACAAGTAAATTGTTTAAAATCCAATTGTCACAGAGACCAAAAACATTTTGGGTGTGGTTACAATTATAAATTATACAGTTCCGACTTACATACAAATTCAACTTAATCTTGTACGTAACCCGGGGACTGTCTGTATAGGAAATCCTTTCAATTCAACTCTCATTCATCACCATGTGATAGAATTTTGGAAACTCCGTTTTCAATGCTAGAAAAGGTCAGAAAAGACAGAGCGACAAACATCATGATGTCTTATGTGCCATGCTACCAGCGATGAGGTATGCAAGCCAGTGATAAAGTCATAAGAAGGTAAGTATTGTCTTCATACTTAGCAACTTAACAGATGTTAAAATAGGGTTTAAGTTATGCCTCCATATATACAACATATTCATCCATGGACTTCCCACTTCTGTTTCTGGACCAGGTGGAACAGATTACTTTTGGGTATGGAACCCACACCCCCCACTCCACATTTCTGATAATCTGAGTATGTTCTGGCAAATTTGTGGAAGTTGGCAAGTAACTTGACCACTTGGTTCATCAACGCACATTTGATTTTGATTGATATTACCCATTACTGTATATGATTTCAAAATCCACAGCTTTTTTTTTTCAAATTTTTAAAACATTGTCAGGCTGTTAACCCTTAACAAAGGGTTTACAAAGAAAGCATTTCCGATTCACTTATTCAAGCCGATCTGACCTTTTAGGTGTTACGCAGATTATATAAAGAAACAAAAAGATCAATGATGGTGACACCCCACTTCACAAACAAAGCAGATAGTGTCCATCCCATTCAATTAGTCTGCAGATGAGATTCTCTGCAACCAATCTCTACTGAAAATGAGAGTGAAAAGAGATTGGGCTGAACATAAAAGGTTCTAGTTAATATACTTGTTGAAGATATTAACTCTATGTGTGCCAAGACAAGGAATAATCCTTATGGTCTTCGTGTATAGGGTTGTTAAATAGACTTTAATGAGTACATTCAATACAAACAATCCTATGAGAATTATTACATTGCTTAATTGCAAAATTGAATGGCAAATTTATTTACCATCTGTACAGTATTTCTATGATGTTGTGTAGTAGATTTATTAAGAGCATTGATTTCTTCTGCAATAAAACTCTAGTTCCGAAGAGGTATCTTGTGAAATTTAGTGTATTGGTGTGTGTACTCAAAAGTCTAAATCAACTGTACCAGGCTAAGACATAATAATTGATCAATTTTGTACATATGGCTGTTACGCTTCAAGAATTGGGCTTTTTAAGAAGTTGCCTACTGTTTTCTGTAGATTATACAGAACTATGAAAGATTAATAGCCATAAGAGGCTGCCAAAATATAGCAAACTTTAAATTAAGGTTGGTGAAACCAACCTATTTCAGTGGGACCAGTCAACCGGTAATTTATGGCCTCCAAACCAAGCACGTAGGATAGCTGACAACTGAATATGTATTTGATTGCTGGTTGTCTCCCTGTATGTTTATGGTATGCCCTTAAGATTTTTTAATGCATTCAACATATAAAGGGAAAGGGTGAAAAAAGCCATGCACCAGTGTCATGAAACCAGCTGAAATGTATCAGTAATTGGAAAGTAGCCTATGGTCCATAATGTTGTCTCATTACTCAGGTGCCACAGACAAAACATCTCATGATGGGTAAAACCATTGAGCTGTCTCAGGACCTTATTGTTCCACAACATCCTAATGGCATTGGCTACAAATGAATTTCAAAATTAAGCACCTTAATCCAGAAGTAGATAAGTCATAATGACCAGGTAGTTCTCACAAGATTTCAGATGGAAGAGGGAAAAGAATTATTAGAAGAGTTGTAAAAGAGCCAAGGACAATCTGAGTACAAAAAAAGACCTGGAATCAGCAGGTACAATTATTTAAAGGAAAGAAAATAAGTTATTTCCCCAGTGCCCATGGCCGGTGTGCCTGCTCAACCATGCAAGTCTCTATTGTGGAACAGAAGGCATATTCAAGAAGTTTTCTTAACAAGATTTAGGCAAACTGTGAAATACTGGGAGAAAATAGTTAAAATTTAACTCTTTGGAGGCCGTAATACCACGTTTGGAGGTCTAGAGGGACTGCATATCACCGAATAACACCATACCAAGAGTTGACAGTCATTGCAATGATGACAGCAGTTGCCATGTTGTCAACCATGATAACAAAGGTTGCCAACACAGTAGGAACAGCACAGGTTGCCATGATGGCAGCCGTGACAATAGTCATTACCATGGTGACAGCCATGACTTCGCCATAACGATAACTGTGAAATAGCTATGACGACAGCTGTAACATTGCAATGATGAACATGTAATAATGACAGCCATGATGACAGCCTTCGTTATGATAACAGATGTTGTCATGACGACTACAATAAATACAGCCGTCACAATGACGTAAACCGTTTCCATGACTACAGTCATTGATATGATGACAACCATGAAGTTGCCATGACCACAGCCGATATGACCATGGTTTCCATGTCAACAACCATGACAAAAGTTATTATCATGACAGCCATTTCTATGACAACGGTTGTTGACTGGATGACAGCCCTTGCCATGATGACAGCCATAATGTTGCCATGACAACAGCTTTCCATGAATACAGTCATCACCATGACAAACGGCCATTGGCATGACAATTGATGCAGCTTTTACAACAGTTGTGAAATTTCTATGACAACAACCTTAAGTTGCTATGACAAAAAGCTTGAAGTTGCCATGATGACAGCCATTGTCTTGGTGACAGCTGTGAAAACCGTCATTAGTATGACTACACAAGAAGACCTTTCCATGACTACAGCTGTTGCTATGATGGCAGCCTTGATGACAGCCATTGCCATGACGACAGCTATGACAACCCATTACAGCCCTGAAGAAAGTTGTTGCCATGATGACCGCGATTGCCATGACAACATCAATGACAACAGCCATGTCCATGAAAAGATCCCTTACCTTGACGACAGCTGTTTCCATGATGACAGATAATAATTAGACAGCTGTTGTTATAACGACTGCTAAGATAAGAGCTGTGACGTAGCCTTGAGGACAGTCATTACTGTTCTATAACAGAGATGACATCAGTTGCCATGATGACAGTCTGGAGGCCACTGCTGTTACAGCCATTGCCATAATGACAGCTGTTACCATGACAACAGCCATGATGATGTAATTTTGCCATAATGACAACTGTGACTAAATTGTTTGCCATGATGATAGCCCTTGCCATGGGGAAAGCCATGACAGCTGTTGACCTGACAAAAGCCATTGCCATGACGACAGCTGTGATGACAGCCATTACCATAAGTACAGCCATTTCCATGACTACAGCCATTGCCTTGACGACAGCCATTGCGATGACCACAGCTGTGATGTTGCTGTGACGACAGCCATGACCTTGCCATGATGACCGCCAAGACAACAGCCATTGCTGTAACGTTGCCATGACGAGCATGGTTGGCACTATGACAGCCACACTGGTGGAAATCGTTAGAATAATAAAAAAGGGGTGTTAATGTCACCGCGCTAGAGGATGGTATGGGTAGTAATGAGTGGACCCGACCAGCACTGTTTGTGGGAGAGGAGGCAGCTGTGTATTCCCAGAATGAAGAGGCCAGAAGTAGTCCCCTGTCCATACCATCACAGGGAAGTGTTCTGCTTTCTATACCTTAAATGGATGAACCATGTGTGAGCACTTTTTGTGTGCACACCCTGCTGCTGCCTGCGTATCTGCAATGCAGAGGAACTTTGACCTTCCCACCCATGTGTCAACCATGTGTAATTCCACTTTACATTTGCTGAAAAGGTTGTGTGAGCATCAGCAGGCAATAGTTGGGTTACAGTTACAGAATGCCCTGGAGAGTCAAAGTACCAACCATCAACACTTCACCACTAACATATGGGCCTTCACGAGAGAACTGTGCAGTGCTGCAGTGGTTCCAAAATTACACCAATATGGTTCTTCTAGACAAAACACTTAAGGCCCTGATGGAAGATGTAATAGTGGCACAGGAGGAAGAGGTGTCAGGCTAGTCCATACATGGCTTGTAGGGTGGGCTTGCTGGTCCAACAGAGGCCATCTACTCCAATGTCCAGGCAGGGGACAGTTTCAATGAGGAGTAGGAAAAGGAAGAGGAGTTTTCCTCACAGCAAGGTGAAAACCAGTGTAGGCCCAGGCATACCTGGAGTGTGGCTGTGGAGGGGTAGGAGGCACCTCCCAATGATAACAGCTTGCCCTGGCTATGCGTCCTGTAGCAGTTAAAACCTTCTGCAAAAACAATTTTTCATATTCTTATTTTATGTCATATAAATTTTATTTTGTTTCATAGACTTAAAACCCCAAGTTACATTGATTTCAACTTACATTGATCATTCCGATGCAACCTAAAATTGTAACTTGAGGTACTACTTCGAAGTCATTCCTACTCCCTCTAGTGGATAAACTAACACTTACACCTGAAACAAGCCAATTCAAAACTCAGTCTTTAAAAAAAACAGAAAGTATCATTATTTAATATTTTACAAAATAAAAATCAATAAAAGATCAATGTCAGGGGAACATGAGGACACTACATAGGGACACACAATTCATCTTAGGGACAAAATACATACATTTGGCTCAATATACAGCTGGATCATTCAAATTCATTGCTTATCCATGCAGTACAGTGTCAAAACACAGTGGCAAGACACCTCAATGCACGTTTTCGGAGCTAGCCTTCAGCAGGGAATGATGTCCCTCTAGTGGATAAGAGAAACTTTCCAAGTTGTCAGTGGGCATGAAAAGCAGATCATTGTATGATTTGGTAGTTTAAGAAAAAAAATATGGACATTGAGTAAAGGTAGGTCCACACAACAGTGAAAATTGTGCATATATATATATTTTTATTGAGTCCTTAAAATCACATACATATGTCAGCAGCATACATAGGCTTGAGTCTTTTTCCCAATCGAGAATATGCGCTTTCTTGGATGTCTCCTTCCCTCCTGCCAATGACTCATACACCTGCGTTGATGTGTGTAGGTAAAGCGTGGACACTGTTTTTCTCATCTGTGCTGTGTAGAGGACCTGAGAACTTGGTATAGCAAACTCCCGCATAAAGGCATTAAAGGGGTTTTTCCACGAAAGAAAAATTCTTACATCTCAATCCCCTAGTGATATTAGCACAAAATAAAATCCCAGGGTGTGGGCAGGGCCTCTCTTGCACACACATTATATTCCATCTAGTTCTGTGGGGTGACAATGTGGTTACATTATCAGGGTGCAGGTGCATATGCACTTTCATCTGACTTCTGACATTGTAGTAACACACAGATAGAGATGAGACAGATCAGAGATGCATGTGATCCATTAGATGCCTATTACAGAGTCAGCTCTGCTAAATCTCTGTTCTCAGTCTCACAGCTATGTGCCTGCATTCCCCTTCCCCCGGATCACTATACCCGAAGTGAATCAGTGTCTATGAGCTCTGGTGCTAGAACTGCAGGGGGCGTGGCTACAGGCATAAGACACAGTAATCTAAGCAGCACGATCTCATCCAAGATGGCGTTCCCGACCCTAAGTCTGAAATTACAGGGTCGGAAACCAGGGGCAACTGAAATTGTGTACACCAGGACTAATAGAGACAGGTTGGACTTATATCTGTGAAATGCTGCATTTTTATTAATAACAGTGAATTAGAGAATGTGCTATTTTGTTATCCTGAGTACATATAAGGAACTTGTCTTCATGGGAATACCTCTTTAACTGCTTTAACCATTCTCTCTGATGTTATATCTGCTAATGTGGAGATTCCCCTATCTTTTCATACTCTTGATTGCAGAGTAGGTAGAAAATATTCCACACTCTTAATAGGCATATTTAAATGAATTTGGTTGCAATCCCTACTTAATTTTGTAGTCTCTTTCCATGGTGTATGCCCTACAACATGAAACTTCCAGACTTTTCTGTGCTTTATGGAAATCATTGTACTTACCCTGGCTCCATTACGGCTCCAACAAGTATTTCTGTTTTTGCTGTGCAGCATCGTGGATTCCCAGATGATGGGCCAAAGAAGTCCCCCTGTCAATTAACCCATCACAGGGAAGTGTTTCTGCTTTTATACCTTAAATGATGAACCATGTGTGCTCACTTTTTGTGTGCACACCCTGCTGCGCCTGCGGATCTGCAATGCAGGAGAACATGGTGACCTTTCCCCATTTCCTCACTGTGTTCCAACCATTGTTCATTTCCACTTTAGCATTTGGCTGCAAAATGGGTGTTTAATGAGACTATCAAGCAGGCAAAATCTTTTGGGATTACAGTTACAGACAGTGCCCTGGAGACGTCAAGGTACCCAACCATCTACCCTTCACACCACTAACAATGGGCCTTCACTAGGAACTGTTGCAGTGCTGGCAAGTGGTTCCAAATTACACCAACTATGGTTTCTTCTAGACAAACCTAAGCTCTGATGGAATGATGTAATGTTGGCCACATACAAAAGAGGACAGAGTGTACAGTGCTTCCGTCCTACCTGGCTTGTAGGTTGGGTTTGCTGTTTCCAACGAGGCCATGTCTTTACGTCTTGCTCCAGGCAGGGCCATGTTTCAATGGGAGTATGAAAAGGAAGAGGAGTTTTTCCTCACAATCACGGTGAACACCGTGTAGGCCCAGGCATACCTGGAGTGTGGCTGTGGGGATTTGAGGGGAGGAGCACTCCCAATGATAACGCTTGCCCAGGGCTATTCGTCCTGTATCAGTTAAACCTTCTGCAAAACCAATTTTTCATATTCTTATTTTATGTCATATAAATTTTAGTTTGTCTCATAGGACCTTAAAACCCCCAAGTTACATTGATTTCAACTTACATTATCATTCAGATGCAACCACCTAAAATTTTGTAACTTGATGTAACTACTTCTAAGATCCTTCCTACTTCCCTCTAGTGGATCAACGACACTTACATGTACACCTGAAACAAAGCCAATTCAATACTCAGTCTTTAAATAAACAGAAAGTATCTTTACTTGCATATTTTACAAATCAAATCAATAAACGATCAATGTTCAGGGGAACTAGGACACTAACATATGGACACACCAATTATCTTAAGGGATCAATAATAAATTGGCTCACGGGCCGGTTTTTCTAGATAAGTGGGGCCTGGTCAAACTTTAAAAGTCTGGGCTCCAAAATAAAACTACTTATGACCGTCATAGTCAGTAAGAGGCTCCTTTATATGGTAAAACAACTGTATATGGAAAAATTTTATAGGAGATAGATAGATGGAACAAATGACATATTACAGATTATATATAACTAGACGATTGGATAGATAGACAGGAGATAGAGAAGCTCTTCACCGGTAATTTCAACCAGGTCTATATCCCCGTTTTACCACCGTCAGGCATTTCTTCTGGATTAGGTTTTTCGCGTTTATTAACCAGAGGCAATTTTTTTTAATTTTTGCACGTTTTAAAAAAAAAACCGAAATGACAGCAAAAAGAATTAAAGTAATCCCCACAAACCACATAACAGACACTTGCCTCCTATAACTCAGGCGTCCTTCATGGCAATTGTTGATTCAATACTGAAATGTTTTATAAAATACTTAATACTGTGATTTTTGTGCAAACAAATGGGATGAACAAAATATTTACCTTTCACTCTCCTAATGTCATACTGTAGATGGATCAAGGTGTAGAGTTCACAAATTGTCCCTTTGGATATGTTCACATAAATACTCCACATCTCTATCCTCTTATATCAGTAATAACTCAGATTTATCTGCTTTTCACTGCTACAACCTTTTTTTTATCCAATATAACATTTTTTTAATTAATTTTTTTCAATTCCAGAGGCATAGCAACAAACATAGTCAACTTACATTTATCATATCTTCTACTACATCATAATAAGACATCAAATTGGCTCAGTACACACTAGAATTTTGTTGTTGCAACAATACACTCGATTCTATATTATGCATACATTTACACCGACCTGAATTGTAAGGAATTCGTTCTCTTAGTTTAGATAAATGTCTGTGATAGCTCTTGTTGGATCTATACTATTGTGTCTGTTAATATTAGAAAACTACAACTCAGTCAAAACAAACTACATAACAAATAAAAACACCAAACAAACAACAAAAAAATCCAGATTTTATATATGGAAACGTTGGTAACAATAAAAACAACAGAACTTTTCTACTAACAAGGCCTACCTTTCAACGTAAACATTTTTTCATATCGGTGACTCAAGTCCTTTGGTTTAGGTAATTTTTAGCTCGTTAAGGAATTTATCTATTGTTCAAATAAAATTTAGAATCTGTTTTGTAAAGAGTAATAGTCTTTATGGGACCATTAGGTTTAATTAATGTTTTCGGAGAGAAATTAAAATTTATTAGGGCGTATCAGCATTTTTTAGAGTATACCCTCCAGCGCCCTGCAGCCATGAAATTTTCTTGTTTTGCTCAAGAGTATTGAGCGTGCTCCTATGAAGTTCCATGTTCCTCTATTATTGGGTCAACAATTCGTTGAGGCCCTAAGTCTTCTTAGTAGACCTGGCAATCTTAATTCCTACTAAGGGACATAAGTCTTTTAACCCATTGGAATAGGGAACTTTCCTTTTTCAATTCAGACGTCTAACTGGGATGTAGGACCAGGATACAGCATTGGGGATTGTGGCTGCGTTCACCTTATAGTATATACCGAGTCTACACATTTTATACTACAGCACATAACTCTAAACCGCACATATCCAGATCACACAATAATAAAAGGTAAAGACGCGCCATAAAGACCGTTTAATTTTTTGAAAGCAGCAACACCAAAGGTCGATGGCATATGGCAAGTAACTTCAAAATTTCCTCTACACATTACTTACAAATCTGCAATGATACTTATATACCAGAAACTGTATTTGTCCTAAACTAGTAAAAGTGAAGGAGAATCATATCAGAACCCACATCTTTTAAAATTACCACCAAAATATGGCAGACAAAGGGAACGTTATCCATCCACAGGGGACACCACCTTTTGTTTGCAGAAAATTTGCACTGAGCGTCACACAGCTGTATCTTTGCATGCTTCTCTTATACAATGGTGACCAAATAATACTATATTATCCATATCCAGGCTAATGAGACTCATAAAGTTCACATTTGATGTCGCCTGTGTATTAGCCGTACAATAACAACAGAACCCCCAGCACTTTTCCTCTGAATGAGAGTAGAAATCAGAACATAACCATTTTGTGAAGTAAATGGAGATGGTGGGAAATACAAATTTCACATGTGTGTGTTTTAGCTTTTGGCCATGTTCTGGTCAGGGTGTTAATATTTAATGCAACATTGGGAAGCGCACGAATGTCATCCTATCAGTTCATTTTTGCAACAACACCGAGCACGAATAAAGGAACAAAGAGAGAAAGGTGTCTAGATAGTTCTTGCATAGAGAAGTGGTTAAAAAAACATAATATTGTTCGATATTATTCCTTTTTAAAATGCAGTAACATATAAAGTGATATTTCCATTATCTCAGGTGCAGCCAGCGCCTGTGCTGCAGCAATTCTTTTTTCCTGTACTGTTAGACTGATGGTAAGAATCTGGAGGGTCGCTCACCCTTTCAGAGGGGCTGATTGAATCTCTGCCTGTTCAAACATAGAGAGGCTCACGGGAATTCTTGTTAAATGCTTATAAAATTAGAAAATGGAGATAGAGCTGTGAGTACTCCTCTTGTTATGGGGAGATGCGATCATACAAAAAATGGTGTGATGATGAAATGTCTGGGGTAGAGATATCATACGTGGGGAAGCAATGGTGGTAGGAGACACAAACTGAAGTAATGGTGACGGGGGTCTAGGTGGTGGGTGTGGAGGCGAGAGCTGTGACTCATTGGACATCTCAGTGATGTGAACATCAGCAGAGAGACTGGTAGCCCTGTGCTATGTGATTCGGAACGACATGTGTAATACACCTGTACTTATCGGATCTCTTACTGTAGTCAATCCCTAGACACAAAATCAAAATTCCTGTTGAAAGAAGTGAGAGATTCTACCTTGTCAGCATCAGGGCCCCATGGCAATTGCCCACTTTGCCTACCCATAGCGGCCGCCCTGATTGGCTCAAATACAGCTGGATAATTCAAATTCTTTGCTTATCACTGTAGTACAGTATCAAAACACAGTGGCAAGAACCCTCAATGCACGTTTCGGAGCTAGCCTTCAGCAGGGATGTGTCCCTCTAGTGGATAGGAGAAACTTTTTTCAGTTGTCATGGGCATGAACCCTCATTGTAATATTTGGTAGTTTAAGAAAAAAAATATGGACATTGAGTAAAGGTAGTAGGTCCACACAACAGTGAAAATTGTGACTGTGCTGTCCGTTTTCACTCAGCTTCACCAAGTGCATATACCATTTTTATATTATATTATATATATATATTATATTTCTTTTTTAGAGTCCTTAAATCACATACATATGTCAGCAGCATACATAGGCTTGAGTTGTTTGTTACAGAGAAAAGACAAAACATTTTAACATTCACTAGTGAACAATTTAAACACCCCTTCTTATTATTAGGCTGTAGCCAATGAGGTACCATTTATCTCAGAAGCACAAAGAAAAAAAATGTAATTATCAGTCAGTTTCCGAGCACTGTATTATGAACAAAATGCACAAGTCTTATCTTATCAGTTAAGTTAGTCTACGGACCACAGGCCAGGGGTACAAGAAAGGAAGAGCACTTATCTAACCGGTTGTAGTCCACCTTGCACACATGTCCCAAGGGTTACAGCACGTGGGGGGAAGGGATTTCTGCTCTGACATTATCAGAAGCTGATAGCAAGTTAAGTTAAAGGCTGGAAGGGATTTCTTTCTGGGAGCCAGAATTTTCTCATAAACACAGTGTTGACCCAACATTTCCCTTAAGGTCGGTAACTTGGGATGGGAAGAAGACTTCCATGATCTGGCAATCAATAGTTTGGCTGCTTTAAGGGTACGGTATTTTCTGTATTTGTAAAGAAATTCAATGATTCTTAGCATGAGTAGAGCTAGTGGGGGGGTCGACTGAAACAAGATGTGACAGATTTCAAAGTTTCACACCCAAAGGGTGCAGTATTGACAGTACCAGAAAGAGAGACTGACCCTGTGCCCCAATTCTCAAACCTACCTATGTACCTGGAAAGCATTCCTTATTAGATCCACTCGAATATGCGCTTTCTTGATGTCTCCTTCCACTGCCAAGACTCATACACCCTGCCATGAATCCCCGAGATTTTCTCAAACAGGGTAGAAGTAACGGGTCTTTTGGTAGCGTTTATGTGGTGTAGTAAGCGTGGACAACTGTTTTCTCATCTGTGTGTGTAGAGGACCTGAGAAACTTGGTATAGCAACTCCCGCATAAGCATTAAAGGGGGTTTTTCCACGAAAGGAAATTCTTACTCTCAATCCCCTAGTGATATTAGCACAAAATAAATCCCAGGGTGTGGGCGGGGCTCTCTCTCTTGCACACACATTATATTCCATCTAAGTTCTGTGGGGTGACAATGTGGTTACATTATCAGGGTGCAGGTGCATATGCACTTTCATCTGATTCTGACATTGTAGTAACACACGATAGAGATGAGACAGATCAAGATGCATGTGATCCATTAATCCCTATTACAAGTCAGCTCTGCTAAACTCTCTGTTCTCAGTCTCACGCTATGCTGCCGCATTCCCCTTCCCCCGGATCACTATACCCGAAGTGAATCAGTGTCTGTGAGCTCTGGTGCTAGAACTGCAGGGGGAGTGGCTACAGGCATAAGACCATAATCTAGCAACACGATCTCATCCAAGATGGCGTTCCCGACCCTATTCTGAATTACAGGGTCGGAAACCAGGGGCAACTGAAATTGTGTACACCAGGAACTAATAGAGACAGGTTGACATTATCTGTGAAATGCTGCTTTTATTAATAAAGGAATAGAGAATGTGCTATTTTGTTATCCTAGTACATATAAGGAAACTTGTCTTCATGGGAAACCTCTTAACTGCTTTAACCATTCCTCTGATGTTTATCTGCTAATGTGGAGATTCCCCTATCTTTTCATACTCTTGATTGCAGAGTAGGTAGAAACATATCCACACCTCTTAATGGCATATTAAATGAATTTGGTTGCAATCCCTACTTAATTTGTGTAGTCGCTTTCCATGGTGTATGCCCTAACATGAAACTTCCAGACTTTTCTGTGCTTTATGGAAATCTTTTTTTGGAAGCTCGTGCAAGGGTGGCAAAAAAAGAAAATTGTACTACCCTGGCTCCTTACGGCTCCATTACGGCTCCAACAAGTATTTCTGTTTTTGCTGTGCAGCAATGAGCGCACAACATACATCAAAGTTATGGAATTCGAAAGTAGGGGAGCAAAAAAGGAAAACGTGGAAATGGTATAGGTGGCAAATGGTTAAAAGTGAACAAAGCGTCAAAAGAGACAAAGATGCCAGCAGATATTCATTCAATTGATTGTGTTTAGATATTACATTATTCAGAATATATTATTCCAGGTCTTTCGGGCCTTCCTAATGAATTGGGAAATGCCATAACCCCTTACTGGTATGTTACATAATAGTACATCACACGTCGGGTGCGGGTACATGGAGAGAGCTCGCGCGCTGAGCCCTCTCCATAGCCGGTAAGTTTTTGCAGCACAACACACCAAACCGCAAACCTGCCGGAGGCTTCAAAAAAAATCTTAGTGAGGATCGTCGCTCCCCATGACGTCAACGTGGGGAGGCGGGAGGCGGCGATCGGTCGCCATGACCACCTATATGCTAGGATCGATCAGACAACCTAGGGTTAAAGTACCCTAGGGAGTCTGAAAAATAGTACAAAAAAAAAAAAAAAAGTTTTTAACCCCTTAACGCTGAAACTTCTCAACCTCCTGACAGGCCCATTTTTGCAATCTGCCCTGTGTACAACAAGTGGTTATCACTTCGGAACGCTTGTACATATCCAAGTGATTAGTGATTTTTAAATGGTTTTCTGCGTGGACACATTGTACTTCAGGTTAGTGGAAAATGGTGGTATGTTTTGCATTATTTATGAGAAAATCAGATATTTTAGTGAAATTTGGAAAAATTCTTGATTTTTCGAACTTCAAATGTTCTACTTTTACATACATAGTCATAACCGCCAAAAAAAGCGTAATAACTATACATTCAGTAAATGTCAAGGGTGTGGACAGGGTTTTGTTTGCACCCGTACGCTTAGTATGTGTAAGGTTATGGGCCTTTGAACATAGGTGCCGATTTTCACCATTTTCATAAAAAACGCTAAATCCTCCTATGAGGGACCAGCTCAGGTTTCACTCACGTTGAGAGGCCTAAATAAATTTTTGAAAACCCCAGTAATATACCCCATTATAGATACTACACCCCTCAACGTACGTGAAACAACTTTTATGAAGTTGTTAACCCTTGAAGTGTTACAGGGTTAGGAACAAATCGGATGCAATTTCAAAGTAAAATTTTTTGCTAAATTAAATGTGTTTTACAAAAAAATGGACAAATTCTCAGTGGATAAAATACCAACACGCGCCACAAAATTTGATACCAATCTCTTCAGTATAAAAAATAATAATTACCCATATTGTACAGGTGGTAACATGCTGTATTGGGCACCCGCCAGGAATCGAAAGGAAGATGCGCCAGCCAGAGAACTTATGCATGTCACTTTTATTGGCTACACAAAACCGTCAGATTTTTTTGCGCAACTTAGGAAGAATATAAAGGGACTATGTTCTATGTTGACGCCAGGGGGTCGACAAGTACCAATAAAAATTATTGTTTCATTCTATAGGTCACTATGATTAACGGTGAACCCTCATTTAGAGGTTTGGCATTTATTTTTACAATTTTTACTGGATAAAATCTAATATCCAGGACAATTCATTGGTTTGTGCAGCCATCTTTGCGGAGACAAAACTTTAAAATTTTTGGGTTGACAGAGCTTAGCTTAGGGAGGATTTTTTACGTGCTTAGAGTTGTTTCTTTCAGTGGTTACCATTTGGCGACTAACTTTTTTTGAGCAACGTTTTAGAACATTGTTATGTAGAGATTTTTCTATGAAAAATGTAATTTTTGGCGTTTTTTCGGGGTTTGGTTTTACGGTGTTCACCGAGCGGTCCATATAATATTTCTGAGTCATGTAGGCTGTTACGGACGCGGGAGATACTAAATGTGGGGGTTTTTGCGATTTTGTGGGTTTTTTCACCTATTGCATGGGGTATAGGGATATTTGTGGTTTAGGGGACGTTAACTTATGTAAGTAAGTGATAGTTTAGTAAAAAAATATTGTAGGTAATGTTTTAACATTTTTTAGTAGCTTTTCCAGCGTTAGCTTGAAAAGTGATCCACTAATCACTGGTTCAAGATCGTCTTCAAATTACACAGTGTCATACAGATGTATTACACGGGTATGTCACACATGCGCCGGCGTCCGGTCAGAAGGCTGAACCCGGCAGCTGGAGGAGGATCGCGCAGCCCCGGGCACGGCCAGCCGGGGCTGCGATCGGAGCAGCGGACCCCCCCCCCCCCCGTTAAGCGACGCGGGGGGGCTGAGTTCTCTCAAAAAGGCCCCCTTGCACGCTGCACCGCGGCGTGTCAGGGGTTAAACACCCTGCGATCGGAGAAATCTCCGATAGGGGTGTTAGAGGCAGGTGTCGCATAATATAATAGCTGACACCTGTGCTTCTGCGCGGCTCCGTTAGGAGCACCGTGCCAGAAGAATGACGTAATAGTCCGCATTTTGCGGGAACACACCTCCCGCGATGCAGTACTATTACGTCAAATGTCGGGAAGGGGTTAAAACAAATTATAAAAAGACCTAAAAATTCAAATCATCCCCTTTCCCTAGAACGGATATAAATAAACAGTAAAAATCATAAACACATTAGGTATCGCCACATCCAAAAATGTCCAATCAAAATATAATAATGGTTTTTCACTACATTTAACCCTGTAACAGAAAATAGCGCCCAAAAATGAAAATGGCACTTTTTTACCATTTTGAAAAATATAAAAAAAAAACAATAAAAAATGATCAAAAGGTTGTACAGTTTTAAAAATGGTAGCATTAAAAGTGAAGATGTACAGGAGGTTCTAATTTTTAGAAGCGTATGTAAACATTATAAAACCTATATAAATTTGTTATCTCCGTGCACGGATCACAAATGCGTTTTTTCATCAATTTCACTGCATTTGGAATTTTTTCCAGCTTCCCAGTACATGGAATATTAAATACGGTCATTATGAAGTGCAAATTTTTTAACAAGCCCTGACCCAGCTCTGTAAATGGAAAAATAAAAAAGTTATAGATTTTTGAAGGTTGGAAGTGAAAAATTATATATTTAGATGTCTTTCAGTCCATGTATGATGTAAGATGCACCACACAAAACCAAGCACAATGGGCACAGAACCCCATCTGGACTCAATTATTTTTGTAAATAAAAGCTCCTTAAGTACATGTCCTGTCTAATTAAAGCCTCCTTGTCAATGACAGTAGAAGGGGCTGGTGTAGATGACTCGAGATGCTTTGTCATTGTGTAGCCTATGGTCAATTGAATGCAGATCTTAAATGAAGGACTAGTTGTTGTGTCAAGATTGTAATTACATTGCCCCTAAACAATAACTGAGGCCACAGATGTATGGAAAGAAAACATCAGATACCTCTACAATATAATAATTTATTTGTGTAATTTCTTCCTCTGGAAAATATTGAGCCACACTAGTGAAACCATTCACCTTGTCAATATGGAGTTTCCCTGTATGTCTTCACTATTGAATGAGGGATGCTGCAACCCATTGATGAGGGTGTTGGTGATACCAGTTTGATAATTTAGGTCTACATTTATTCCTTATGTAGTAAAGCAATGATATAATGCACAGATCTAAGAAAATAGGCCATTGTTATTTTATGGTGAATTTTAATTTAGCAAACATATCAAAAGAGAAAAAAGGTTCTAACTAATGCGGTTGTACCACCGTTGATTGTTATCAGGATAAGCATTTGATCAGATTTCGAGAATGGACTTCTAACAGATCAGGAGGGGTCATGTGCCCACTAATTGATGGACCGGCATGTTAAGCATGTGTCCTGCAGCTCTATGGGTGTGTCAGGTAATTGCTGAGTACAGCGCTAGCTATCTTTGGCATAGACAGTGCTCAGCAATTTTCAATGCTCTCCTATCATTGAATGGAGCAGCAGGACACATGTTCATTCTGCCTCTCGTTCGTTCATGAAACCAGGACCCTTTGGATATGGGATGACAATCAAAAACCTTTAAAAAGTCCTTCTCCCTATTGTTCTTATAGTTGCAACACAATTATGGTATGTGATAAACTTCCTGCAAATGATGGGTTAGCAGCTTTAACTATGTTCCCCCTTGGAAGAGTTAGAGTGAATGCTAATTCCATGTTCACATGTCTTGTTGGCATCCATGTTAAAAATGATACCTAACGCGGCAAGTTTTGTTGATCCTGTGGGAGCGCTGGTTATTTGGCTTCTTGCTTTTTACGTTAGTTGCTCTTTGTGGACTGAGCTGTGGACCATGAACCGTAGGTGATCTGAACCTCTCTGCTTAGTTTATCTAGTCCCTATAAAGCTATTCACAATGACAAATTTTCTCACACACCAATGGTCTGGAATACATTTTTCTGCTTTTGGGAAACATATTTTTCAAAATACACAGAAAAGGCGCAGAAAAAATCCCTACAGTCAGATACACAACAGATGATTGTGTGATCATCCATGGACAATTAATCTATTTGTTTATGCCCACCTTCCGGGTTATTCTGAAACGATAATTTTTTTTTAATAAGCACACATCACATACAGTATATTCATGGGAGGTTAAGTACATTTGTCAATTTTTAACCACATTACGTTGAAAATTAGAACAAGACACAGGTGTACTTGATGAGCCAAATTATACTGTCATTGTTGTAATGTCAAATTCGACGCGGTAGTTCAATCGTAAGGCCATTATATCAATTTGCATATTTACTGTGAGGTGTCAGTGGGAGCTGTAACTTATGTAAAATAATTATGTTCTTACTGTAATAGCTCCAGGCATGTCAGGATGCGCTCATTATTGACAGAGGGCCAGAGTCTACTTCTCTAGCAATTGCTAAACTCCAGCTTGGAAAAAGCCAAAATAACAACAAATATTTATCCCCATAATAATATTAAATTTCACATTGGCTTTACAACTGAATGTATAGGATTTTTATGAAGCTTAACGGTAGTGACTGGCTGACCATCTAATACTCCAATAATACAAGCTTGGTTATTTTCTGCACTTTTATACGTCTGAGCAGAGAGTGGCTGCACATGCCCAACAAACTCTCCATTCAATTGGACTAAGGGAATGAGTCCTATGTAAAATGGAGCATGGTTGTCTAATTTTGTGCTTATATACATGGCATCAGAAATGTTGACAATTGTTGTATATTAAGGAAAATGAATAAAGAAAGTTTTAAAACAAAAAAAAAAAAGAGTTGGACTAAGGGAAAGGAATCAGTGGACTCCCGTTCCCGAAATAGTTGCAGGTTCCAGAGGTGGGACTCCTACCTATGTGTATTTATGACATTTCTTGTGGAGATGTTAAAGGAAGACTGAAATGAATGGAGCTACTAGGGTTGATGATGTTGAATTTCACAGTGAAGTGATTGGCGCTACTCCACCAAAGTATTAGATATTGGGTAACCATGGGTTTTATATGGGAAATACACAGATTCAGCACTTTTAAATGTTTTTGAGCCGAGGGCAAATAAGTGGCCCACTCTCATATGTGGGTCCCCCAGTACCTACCCTTGCTGCACTTGAGGAGAGGCATAGCACCTTTTTAGTGAGGGGCCTTGATTATTAACTTGTACAGTATGTGGCTGAACTAATTCTAATTGTGATAAATATAATACATTTACATTTAAAGGGAACTTGTGATCAGGTTTTCACCAATGGCAAGTCTTCTAACTGTTTCCCATTCAGTTTTTATTATAAAAATCCATAGCTATTAAGTCATTGGGGCACATTTACTGCGGACCACATTTCCGCAGGGTTTCCGTTTTGTGCCGCATTTAACAGGGGTTTTTGCCGCACGCGATCGGATGTTGGCGCAATCACACCGAGCTGTACAGTATGTACAAAACTGTACAGTATGTCTGATCATATAATTGTATCTGAGTAGACAAGGTTAAAAATGTGCAGGGCCACCAAGACTAGTGTATACTAAAAGGCAGATACAATTTGGCCCATAATTGGGCATAATCTTTCCTCACTCCAATATAGTGGTCATAAATCCCTGGATCAACATCCCATCAGAATAAATTAAAATTATTTTAAGAAATCATTACAGCTACAGTAAATCACTTTATACTATATTTGTTCATTGTAAGTTAACATACCAATTTGGAGCAATTTGACATACTATGTATAGAAAACCTGTATTTGACAACTTGTGAAGAATAAGATAAGTATCACAGGAGGAGCAGTTCACAGATGCAGCCTCCTGCTAAACTAATGCACTCTGTTTCCAGCTATCTGTCAGTCTCCTTCCTGTAATTAACAGGAAAATACACCTATGAGTGCTGGGAAGGATGTAGCAAGTTCTATTTAAAGTTTGATCCACAGGTAGCCAGGAAGAAACCATGTGTTTTATGTCTTTTCCAATTCTGACAAAACTCTTATAAACTTTCTCTTAGTTTCATTGATAAAACTCTATTATTGACTATATCATAAAAACTGATATAACTAAGCCAAAACTGAATTTATATAGGTAAAGTGGTTGCAAAAAAATGTAAATGTAATGTCCATAGCAGAGTGCTCCCATTAGCGTAATGTCCACAGCAGAGTGCCCACTTAATGTTATGTACACTGTAGAGTGCCCACCTAATGATATGTCCACTGCAGAGTGCCCACTTAATGTTATGTCCACTGCAGAGTACCCCTTCAATGTTATGTTTACATCAGAATACCCTATTAATATTATGTCCACTGCAGAGTGCCCGATAAAAAAAGAAAGTCTCCTGCCCTGTCCCCCGGCGTCCTCTTCTCCCCGCAGCACGTCTAGGGCCTGCAGATAAACATCTATGCAGATTGCATAAACGTGTATCTGCCGGCTCAGCCAGGAACCCAAAGAAATGCTGTGGGGAGAATGCTGGGAGACAGCACAAGAGGGTGAGTAGTAAGTATATTTTTTTATATACTCGAGTATAAGCACAAAAATTGTGCTGAAAAACTCAGTTTATACTTTAGTATGTACATTATTTTCATTTAATATTTGAATCAAAAGTTTTATAAATATAAAAATATGTAGAATATAAAAGTAACATTTACCTACATACATAGCTCCATACATACCTATCTACTGTCAGGGCTCGGGGGTCAGTGAACCTTCTGGACCACCATGGACGATGACACAAGCTGACACCTGGGACCGGAATCTAAGTGGCACCCGTTTTCACCAGAGCCTGCCGGAAAGCAGGTTGATCTTGCTGCATCGTGGTACCAAAATCATGTGGTCTGGGACAGGCAGTAGGTCAATGCAGGTGGCAGAGGTTCAAGGTCAGAGACAGGGCAGGCAGCGGAGGAGCGTAGTCAGAACCGGAGTCACAATGGGAAATCACAATAACACAGCGGGGCATCAAACAAAGCTTTCTCTAAGCACAAGGCATGAAGATCCGGTGGGGAATACTGAAAATGGCCAGCACCAATTAGCGGTGTACTGGCCCTTTAAATCCTCAAGTGCCGACGCGTGTGCACCCTAGGAAGCGGGGAAGCACACGGCCGGCTGCCGGAGTAGGAAAGCGGACAGGTGAGGTATGGAGGGGAGCTGGGGGCTGCAGGGAGGCACGGGTGCGCCTGCGACCCGGAACGTAGGTCGTGGGGACACCATGACACCTACACAGACTATTTAGTTAAATATAGACAAATACAGCCCCTTTATTACTCTATTAATACAAAAATAGTTTTAACACACAGGGACAAAACTGTTTAAACAATACAACATGTATGTGGGTGTGCAGACCCATTACATTTCATCTTCTTTCAGCGATGACTCATCTCTGAAGATTTTGCCATGCAAAAATTTAAGGTTTCTCTCTTCATTATCATCATCTCCGCCTTCTTATCACAAACTTAAAGCTGTCTTAGTCCCTACACCTGTACCAAAGTAGCCAATACTTATAATACCCACACAATAACCCATAGTCACAGTTCTCCAACACAGTAGCCAATAGTCACACTGCCCCACAAGGCAGCTAGTCACAGCATCTGGCCCACGATAGCCAATAGTCATGATGCGTGCTCTCGCAGTAGCCATTACACAAAGGGTTGCCTCCAGTACTTGCTTGCAGTAGCCGGGGAGAGCTGGATCCCATCCTTGGAGGAAAGTAATGTGGACAGTAAACCAAATACTGAAATTATTTTCTTTTTAACTTTTGTTTAGTCCTAACCTTCCCATAGGACAGTGATGGCGAACCTTTTAGAGCCCGAGTGCCCAAACTTCAACCAAAAGCCACTTATTTATTGCAAAGTGCCAGCACAGCAATTTAAGCAGTAATGTATTTCTCCTTGTTCTTTGAGGACTTTCAATTGTTCACCCTCTTAAAGACACCAATGCAGTTAAAAGGAGGAGGGCAAATTCGCCTATCATTGTAGAAAGATTCTATAGGAAGATACTTTGAGTCCTGTCTGGTGAACTTCATGCTGGGGTGATGGCCTGGGTGCCCACAGAGAGGGCTCCGAGTGCCGCCTCTGGCACCAGTGCCATAGGTTCGCCACCACTTCCATAGGATATAAGCACTGTCCCCTCCCTTCTCCTTACAGCCCAGACACTGGCCCACATTTATTAAAGTGTTTGCGACAGTTTTCTGTCTGACTTTGCACTTTGAAAAGATCATGCAAACTGCTTGTAAATGTATTTATAAAGTGTCTGCGTCAGATTTGCGTCTCGGCTGCACGTCCATAGCAGTGCCGGGGGCACCAGATTAATGAGCTCTCTCCTCCACCAGACCTTGAATTGGATTTAGACATGTTACAGATCTAGCTTGACAAATGTCGGGATGACCGAAACGTTTTTCTATTTTCTATTGTGATCTGTTTTCTTCATATCCAAATATATTCACTCAAAGGTGGAGATGTATACAAAACATTTGGACATAAAATACTTGAATTAAAAAAAAAGCAAAAGTCTACAACGGATGAGTGCTATATTTTTTCTATACTGAAATAACACTGTCTTGACAACTGATTGTACTATCCTCCCATCCTCTGGTGATCATTGATGACCATGCACCGCTATTATTTAAGTGCCACAGTGATCTTTTTTGATTTTTTTATTTTGTAATTAGAGAGGTTTTGGAAAAATTTGCACTTTCAAACATAACAGAAAAAAAATTGCCACTAACGTTGAGTGCAAGTCAAAAATAAAATCTCAATCTCTTTGGTAAGTGTCTTAAAATCGTTACCCATAAAGTGACACACAAGATATTTGAAAAATTGGTCATAAAAGTGAAAATGAGCTTCGGCCTTATGATTTGACTTTGTAGATAAATACATCCATTATGTCCTGGAAGATGTCACATGTTACTGAATACTACATCTTTTTACTATGCCCTCCACAACTATGCAAACATTCCATTATACTACTTAACCCGGGGGTAGTACAACACTCATCATAGTCTTTGACCTGTCTCAATGTCATGCTATAGACCCAAAGGCGATAATTACTTTTCATTTTAGCCAAGCAGGATCTGTAGCCATAGCATTTAACGCTCAGCTTGAAGTGACAGATCCCTCTGGTCACATTTGAAGTTGTTGTCTTTTCTAATTAGCAAATGCAATTAATATAAAAAACACACACATGAAGAAGACTGTCCAACTCTGAGTCATAGCTTATATACTGTAACTCATTTTAGTCACGCAATCATTTACAGATACCCATTTTCTCCATAATTAATCATATCCTATTTTAACACAATGACAGGTGAAAGCAGCTCATCTAAATGCTCCAAAAATAAAGTAAACACTTAAAGAAAATCTTCCATTAAAATCCATCAAGATAAACCAGGGACACCTACTCATTAATTCCAGGTACGGTGACTCTGGTAATATTTGTTATTCGTGGCCTCCTTCCTTCCAAAATCAACTTTATGCTAATAAGCCTTAAGAGCTCTGGGGGTGTTACCAGAGCCCCGCAGGGAAGCAGATTCCCAGGCTGTTACAATGAGCAGGAAGGATGTCATGGATAATAAATATAAGAAGATCATCACAGTCACAGTGCCTGGATCTATTTCCTTTAAACAACACAATGTAACTCCAAGTTAATTACACTACTCTGAAATTTACCTGCCCAGTTATGAATCAACACTGATTGTAAATCAATTCTCCTGCTGTTGTCCAAAAGGAACAGACAACAGGTAGAAATTATAGTGTATTGTCACAGAGTTGGGGGATCACTTATTTAAAAGCCAAATGGACCTAGTAAGACTTAGAGAATCAAACTCATCTTTCCTGGGTACAGATATTGTAAAACTCTCTTGTTGCATTGCACTGCGCTATGGTATAACAGCACCACTTAAATGAGGTATTTATGATGTGCTAAGTATGTGTTAATGCTTATTTATGTTAAATATATCTTTTTAGAGGTAAAGCAGGCTATGATTGTCTGGCATGCTTTCCAGAGCTGAGCAAAAGTCTATAAATTTAGGCTCAGTTCTTCAGTTACTGCATCCAATCACTACAGATGTTGCTGATTGTATGCTGCTAATGCAGAAGAGCCAAACCAGCTCCTTGGAAATTGATTCAGCCTAGCTGACCACTGGTTCAGGCTAAGAAACTTATTTCTGGTTCCTGCAATCCAGAGAAAGTGTAACTGACTACTGTTAGCCAACTTAAAAGCCCTGCTTGCCCTGAGAGAGAGTGTTGTATAGCCTGTTATCTGTTACTGATTGACTGTTTCTCAACATCTGTTTTCTGTGTGAATCCCTGGTTAAGCTGCTACCATCATGGGCCTCCCTTTTACCATCAGCTTGGGACTTAACCTACACTATGGGGCAGATTTACTTACCCCGCCCATTCGCGATCCAGAGGCGCGTTCTCTGAACAGAATTCGGGTCTGGACGGGATTTATGAAGGTAGTTCCTCTGCCGTCCACCAGGTGGCGCTCCTGCGCTGAAAATCATCTGAACGCGCCGGAATACACCGAGCTGGACCAGGTGAAGGTAAGCGCTTCCCAAGCGACACATTTTCGTTTTTTAAATGCGCCGTTTTTTCCAAATACGTCGGGTTTTCGTTCGGCCACGCCCCCGATTTCCGTCGCATGCATGCCAGCGCCGATGCGCCACAAACCGATCGCGTGCGCCAAAATCCCGGGGCAATTCAGGTATAATCGGCGCAAATTGGAAATATTCAGGTAACACGTCGGGAAAACGTGAATCGGGCCCTTAGTAAATGACCCCCTTTATTGTCATGTAACTTCCCCCTTTTTGCTACACTTTTCTGGCCCTGGTGGTGTGAATCATGCCTACACTGGGGCTAAGCCACATTTACATCAATGGCTAGGCCACAAAAAAGCCAGCCACTCCATTCCAACTATCCAGCTGTCTCCATACACTGTCAGTTCTCTGTGGGGATGTTGCTCAAGGCAATTAGCAAGACACCTACTATATAGGAGTGGTTCTATAACTGGTGACCACAGACCATATCTCTATTCTCCTTCTTTTTGGCTGTAGTTACCTTTACATTTTGTCATTGCTCATATTCCTATTGGTAGCATGTGGCGATGTCTACAACCAACCAACATTTCTTAGGTAGTGCAGATAAGCAAGGATGGCACATCGATGCAAGCTGTGGCAGGAAGGTTAGCAGTGTCTGTCAGTACAGAGTTCAGAGCATGGAGATACCAGATACTAGGAGACAGGCCAGTACACCAGGAGACATGGAGGGGCAGTAGGAGGGACACAACCTAGCGGAAGGACCACTAGCTCTGCCTTTGTGCAAGATGGAACAGGCGGAGCAGTGCCAGAGCCCAGCAAAATGACCTCTAATAACATTCACAAGCAGGACTGCATCTGAAATGAGGTGGGGTAAAGTCCCTGCCTCAGGTGGCAGATTGCAGACACTTTTAGGAGCAGCATTTTGCCGCCAGTAGCTTGGACTTTCCTATTCCTAAAGAATGAATTACATCAGTGCCTTTAAGGCGTCAATGGAATTTATAGGCACTCTCTGCAAGGCACATGCCATCATCACATGCACCGGCCTGTGTCTCTTTTTAGCAGAAGAACAGAAGGAAGCTGCGGGGGATCACGGAGGTGAGTACAGGCAGTCCCCGGGTTACATACAAGATAGGGTCTGTAGGTTTGTTCTTAAGTTGAATTTGCATGTAAGTCGGAACTGTATATTTTATCATTGTAATCCCAGCCAGAACCTTTTTGGTCTCTGTGACAATTAGATTTAAAAAATGTTGGGTTGTCATAAGAATCAGGATTAACAATAAAGCTTCATTACAGACACATTTGATAACTATTACAGCTGTTTATTGTAGCCTAGGACTAAAGTACAGTAAATTACCAATATCCAGAGGTCCGTTTGTAACTAGGGGTCGTATGTAAGTCGAGTGTTCTTAAGCAGGGGACCACCTGTGCAAGGTTTTGTTTTTGGAGGAGAGAGGCTGTGTGGAAAGGGGGGGGGGGGGGGGGGGGACGGGGGGGGGGGGTGGGGAAACAGGGGGGGGAGAGGCTATGTATATAGGGCGGAAGAGGCTGTGTATACAGGTGGGGCAAAAGGCTATTTATACAGGTGGGGCAAGAGGCTGTGTATACATGTGGGGCAAGAGGATGTATATACAGGTGTGGCAAGAGGCTGTGTATACAGGGGGTGGAAAGGCTTTGTATACAGGAGGGGGAAAGGATGTGTATATGAAGGTGGATAGACTACAGGGGGAGGCTGTATATACAGGGGGAGAGGCTGTGTATACAGGGGTGAGAGGCTTTTCATTACTGTGGGAGGCTGTGTGCTGCTGGGGGAGGCTGAATTAGGGCACCTAATACATTGTGGGTGCCCTATATACTATAATTCAGGTGACTACATAAAGGAGGTTTTATGTGGGGAATAGTTTATTCAGTCATTTTGTAAGGATAATATACACTCACCGGCCACTTTATTAGGTACACCTGTCCAACTGCTCGTTAACACTTAATTTCTAATCAGCCAATCACATGGCGGCAACTCAGTGCATTTAGGCATGTAGACATGGTCAAGACAATCTCCTGCAGTTCAAACCGAGCATCAGTATGGGGAAGAAAGGTGATTTGAGTGCCTTTGAACGTGGCATGGTTGTTGGTGCCAGAAGGGCTGGTCTGAGTATTTCAGAAACTGCTGATCTACTGGGATTTTCACACACAACCATCTCTAGGGTTTACAGAGAATGGTCCGAAAAAGAGAAAAAACTTCCAGTGAGCGGCAGTTCTGTGGGCGGAAATGCCTTGTTGATGCCAGAGGTCAGAGGAGAATGGGCAGACTGGTTCGAGCTGATAGAAAGGCAACAGTGACTCAAATCGCCACCCGTTACAACCAAGGTAGGCAGAAGAGCATCTCTGAACGCACAGTACGTCGAACTTTGAGGCAGATGGGCTACAGCAGCAGAAGACCACACCGGGTGCCACTCCTTTCAGCTAAGAACAGGAAACTGAGGCTACAATTTGCACAAGCTCATCGAAATTGGACAGTAGAAGATTGGAAAAACGTTGCCTGGTCTGATGAGTCTCGATTTCTGCTGCGACATTCGGATGGTAGGGTCAGAATTTGGCGTCAACAACATGAAAGCATGGATCCATCCTGCCTTGTATCAATGGTTCAGGCTGGTGGTGGTGTCATGGTGTGGGGAACATTTTCTTGGCACTCTTTGGGCCCCTTGGTACCAATTGAGCATCGTTGCAACACCACAGCCTACCTGAGTATTGTTGCTGACCATGTCCATCCCTTTATGACCACAATGTACCCAACATCTGATGGCTACTTTCAGCAGGATAATGCACCATGTCATAAAGCTGGAATCATCTCAGACTGGTTTCTTGAACATGACAATGAGTTCACTGTACTCAAATGGCCTCCACAGTCACCAGATCTCAATCCAATAGAGCATCTTTGGGATGTGGTGGAACGGGAGATTCGCATCATGGATGTGCAGCCGACAAATCTGCGGCAACTGTGTGATGCCATCATGTCAATATGGACCAAAATCTCTGAGGAATGCTTCCAGCACCTTGTTGAATCTATGCCACGAAGAATTGAGGCAGTTCTGAAGGCAAAAGGGGGTCCAACCCGTTACTAGCATGGTGTACCTAATAAAGTGGCCAGTGAGTGTATATACACAATACTTGCTTTGGACTTTGGACACATAGTACTATATTAAGTGGTACAATTGGGTTCATATACTTTATACAGATTAATAAAGGAAATTAAAAGCAGCAGACTCCCGCAGTGTGTGAGAAGGAGGCAGGTGGAGGCAATGTCTGTAAGAAAGAGGGGAGTATGGGCGATGGGCATGTGGGTGCCAAAGCCTCTTGATACAGAAGATGCGGCCCAAGCGCTTGATAAATCTGCAGCATGGGAAACCAGGGCTTGATAAATTTGCCCCATAGATTTGTACATTGCTATATGAATGGTGTCTCCATGTAAGTCTGTTACCCATTTTCCCCTGGAGGAGGGAGCATTTGATTGCCAAAGTCTCACAATGGAGAGACGCCCATCTATCAGAAAATGTCATAAAAGTCCAGGTCTCCAAGAGAGTAAAGAGGAGAGGTCTATGGGACTGTCTTATGGCAGCCTTTACCTGTAAAGAAAAAAGTAATTTGTGGGAACGGTTGATGGCAAATTTTACTGTGCAGATCCATACATACTCAGCACTTTCTAAACCCACTGAGCAGAACCTAACATTAGAGAAAGTAGGGGGACCAGAGATTTTACACTTGGTGGGAGTCTCCCCATAATGCATTGTTGTGGTTTACAGTCTCCTTCCACCTTGCTGCTTCTATTCCTGCAGTATAAAGCATTGTCCTACATACCGTGATCCCTAGATCAGGCGTCAGTACCCCTCTGACTCTAGGCTTCACTTACTGCTGATACAAAGAAGGGGTTAATATTTTATATATATTTCAGATCCCAAATATGAATGTGTTAGCTTTCTTTGGACAAAAGGGGGGACAGTGTGACGTGAAAAAATGTTGGGGCACATTTACTAAAAACAGTGCAGTCTGTACTATGTGCAGTTTGCCTGTGTATAGTGCATAGTGCGCCACATTCAGGATTATTGGCGCATGTTCTACATAAATCTGGTGCCCCCTGCCCTGCTCCGATAGAGTGCACCAGGTTTTTTTTGTGCACGTTTAGCATGGGGTGTGCGACACACTTCAGTCGGACTTTGTATGTTAAATCTGGTGCAAGTCTAACTGAACACCAGAACGCCCCCTTCAGTGCAGAAATTTGCGTAAAGCATAGTGCAGCGGTGCCACAAAATGGTCACATGCATCAAATGTGATGCAGAAACTTCCTTAATATGCGTGCAAGCAGTTTGCACCGATAGGAAACTTGTGCACGGCCCTTAGTAAGTGTGCCTCGTTGTACCCTCTTAATTTTATTCTCCATTTCTGCTCTTACTGTGGCTCCCTCTACTTTTGGTACCCCACTTAATGAGCTCTATTAGTTACACCTCTACACACTTATGATGCCCTAGCTTTCTAAACTCCTACTCCCCTCACATTGTGGCCCTTCTCTTCCTCCTCACATTGTGGCCCCTCTATTCCTCCTCACATTGTGGCCCCTCTCTTCCTCCTCACATTGTGGCCCCTCTCTTCCTCCTCCTCACATTGTGGCCCCTCTCTTCCTCCTCACATTGTGGCCCCTCTCTTCCTCCTCCTCACATTGTGGCCCCTCTCTTCCTCCTTCTCGCATTGTGGCCCCTCTCTTCCTCCTTCTCGCATTGTGGCCCCTCTCTTCCTCCTTCTCACATTGTGGCCCCTCTCTTCCTCCTTCTCACATTGTGGCCCCTCTCTTCCTCCTCCTCACATTGTGGCCCCTCTTCTCCTCCTCACATTGTGCCCCCTCTCCTTCCTCCTCACATTGTGGCCCTCTCTTCCTCCTCACTGGTGCCCTCTCTATCCTCCTCACATTGTGGCCCCTCTCTTCCTTCTTACATTGTGGTCCCTTCTCTTTCTCCTTACTTGTGGCCCCTCTCTTCCTACTTACATTGGGCCCTCTCTTCCTTATTAATGTTCCCTCTCTTGCTTCTACATAGTGGCTGCCCCTCTCTTCCTCCTTACATTGTGGCCCCTCTCTCTTCTTACACATTGTGTCCCTTCTCTTTCTCCTTACATTGTGGCCCCTCTCTCCTCCTTCTCACATTGTGGCCCCTCTCTTCCTCCTTTTCACATTGTGGCCCCTCTCTTCCTCCTTTTCACATTGTGGCCCCTCTCTTCTCCTTTCAATGTGGCCCCTCTCTTCTCCTCACTTGTGGCCCCTCCTCTTTCTCCTTCTCACATGGTGGCCCTCTCTTTCTCCTTCTCACATTGTGGCCCCTCTCTTCCTTCCTTCCACATTATGGCCCCTCTCTCTCCTTCTCAATTGGTGGCCCTCTCTTCCTCCTTCTCAACATTGTGCCCCTCTCTTCCCTCTTCTCACATTGTGGCCCCTCTCTTCCTCCTTCTCCCACTTGTGCTGACTGTGACCTTGTATATACAAATCCATTGAGGATCCTAGTAAAGTTAATTACTATTCAGAAGTAAAATCCCTTGGCATCTTATTTGTCTGCAACTTTCGACTTTCAGCTTCAGGAGACGTGTCACCAGTTACAAGAGAAGTTACGCCACATAGAACAATGCAAAATAATGCGCAAAAAGAAGCTGAAAGGAAGATGGCTGAATTAATAGGAAAAGCAAGAGTCCTCACTTGTGCATGGCAGCGTGGCCGTTCTCTACAAGAGCGACAAAAGAAAGCTGCGGCGACATGAGTCAGCGCCTACAGAGTGCGGAGAAAGAGCAGAGCACGGAGCAGAGGAGCGCTATCAGAGAGACGTATCTGCTGTAGACGCAGATGCCGAGTAGTGCAGCTGTAATGCAAGTCTGGCACAGAGTGAAAAGGACTTGGCCCAAATGAAAGAGAGAGTTTGAGGCCTATAAAAAGCACAGCGGTGAGCTGCTCGCCCAAGGAGAGGAGCTGAACGCCAAGCTCAGGCATTGATTGGTGACCACCATTGAAAACCAATCAATGGCCCAGTGCACCAATGAGAAAACTGCCTCCCCTTTTTCACCATGCCTTAGAAAATTAAGTTCAGTTAGCTTTGGGTAACCTCACGATTTATATTTTCTTTCTTTTTTGCCCTCACTAGTTATACACATGAGAGATGTTCATTCACTTTCTATAGTTTTATTGTTTAGAAATGTGTAAAAGGTGGCCTCCACAAGTGGTTTGTAAAGGGGCGCATATATATACTTGGGGATTTCCCGCCGTCATATCCAAATGAGCCGTCTGCACCTGTTTGTTGTGAATCAATTGACAAGGCATCGGTTGATCCACAGGAAAAAGTAAACAGTGAAGCTTCCTATAGAATGAGCAACAGCAGAGGATCTTGAAAACCAATGATGCTTAAACAAACTACTTAGCTGAAGGTGAAGATATAATGAAATTTGATTTTGTAAGTCTCGGACGAGTTTCTCCAATCTTCTTCTTTATCCCAGTTTCCAGGGTGAAACAATGGCAGGCATGAGAATATGGGACTCACATGGGACTTGTGGGAATGTGCGAAACCCTACGACCGTGACATCTGCACAGAAAAGGAACGATCACAGCAGCATCAAGATCATTCACTGGAGACCCATCGCACACACATTATCAGAGGTGAAGGAAACTGAAATCTATTGTAATCACGGCGCTGCTGCCGGGACACTGCCTGACCTGCCGGGACACAGTGCCTGCAGTGCCGTGGACACCTGCCTGGCCTGCCGGCGACACTGCTTGACTGCCGGGGAACATACCTGCACCTGCCCCAACGAACCTAGAGGTCCGACCTCCACCTTGTGCCCCTCCTTCATTCTTCTCTACCGCTAATCACTTTTTCACCTGTCCAGCAGAAAGACCAAAACCCTTAAGAGAAAAAACTATTAAAACTCAAAAAGTTGGAAAAAAAAAAGTTCTCCAGAAATACTTCACGTACACAAACTGCAGCTACTGCAGCTGCTCCTAGTCTCCACTACCGTCTCATATATCTGGAGATCTAGTGGTCACCATCCCTATTACCTACACATATGGTCATTCGTTCTCCATAGCTGGATGTTATTAGTGGAAGTATTAACAAAACATGGACAGATACAGTGTAGTAGGACTTATGGGAGATGGATTCTCAAATCATGTAGTGAAGGTGACATGCAGAGTCTTCTATCACCTTCTAAAACGACCTGAAGATTCCATTCCTCCAGGATACATTTAAACTAATAGTTGTAGATAATATTAATAACCAAATGATGTATTGGACTGGTGATAGCATTACTCATGTGTGGAGTGATAGCTCCATCATTCGGTTCTCACGGCTGTAGACCTCTTCCAGAATTCCAGGCCACCTGGATCCGTGGGGTTTCCAACAAAGGACGTCTCAAATTCTCCACTCAGATCCAAAGTCAATGTTGAAAATGTTTTCCAGGACCACCATGAAAAACAGGATTGTTCATTCCTCTTATAGCCGCACATGTGTGTGGTTCCTCCCTCACCGGTAGTAAACTACCTGGAACGGTTCCTCGTCAGGGTAATCACCAACCTATAGCATCAGCTCATTCCAAGAAAATTGATGATAAAAACAGGACGGATAGATGAAATGATGCCGTGTGAAGTCGGGTCTTGAGTGAGGGAGCCGGCTATCTCAGACATAGTTATCGCTTTGGTGTGGAATTCTCCAAACAACCGGTGGAGGAAAGTTGGCTTGGGACTACTCTGCCAGGAACACGTCGTCTCGAGTACATCTTGTCTGCGCATGAATAGCGCGTTCTCCAGGGAAAGTAACCTGTCGGATGACAAAAAAGAAAGTTACCCCAGAATCAAGCCCATGGTGTCTATACCAGGGAACAGGCTCAAGTATTCACCATGTTCTCTGAGGTCACATAAAGTCGGAGAGACCTATACGGTATTATTGGCATGGATTGCCCGAACATGTGGAATGCCTACAGCTGGGGGGAGGCCAAAGTCCCGAGAGCTTGATTTGATGGCAGTCTTTTTCCATTGAGGAGAACATGTGTCCGGCTTCAGTGTCCCTGTGCACCAAACCTTTCCCATGCATTGAAGTCCAAAGCCCTGGAGATTGCATCGACATCATTTTCACAACAATCTTCTGGACGTCCAACCTGCCGAACACAAGCGGAATCATGAGTGACACTTGTTAAACCTGTACATGGTTATCGGACCGCGGAGGAGGCGGGGATGCTGGGGGTCAGTGCACGACTCCGCGGATGTTGTATTAGAGAAGATATTGAAGACGCGTTTGCTTCCTAGTTACAGATGACTGAAGTGTGTTAGTGTTCCTGCCCTGGCGGGCAGAGCTCTTGGGGCAATCACGTAATAATCCATTGTATTAATGAAAATAGGAAGTGGTAATGAATCCGAAGGTTCTCCGAGTGAGGGGAGATGGAAGGACAGCTCCGCTGTCTGAGGAAACCTAGTATCTTGGTTCCTGTCCTCCTCACCAGCTGCAAAAGCAATGGTTTACGAAGAAGAACAGAAGAATCAGATGCTTACCTCCAGGATCTCACATGGATAACTGTTAACCCACCTATGGTTCATAGATAGAAGAGGTGGATCCAACTAATATCAGTGGATTTCAAAACGTGTCCAACTTGTTATTCCTATAGGAGATGGAGCCACCAGCAGGGAGGTCCAGCAGTGGGATGATATCGAAGCCTATGGACAATCCTATAGCACTTGGTGATTCATACACCTCCAAGGTTCAGGAAACATGGATCCATTGTGGCTGACAGAACTGTGTGAGCTTTGGTTCCTTGGTAAAGGTCTAAAAAACCAAAAACTGCAGATTATGATAGGAACAGAGAAGGTTCAGTGTAACATCAGGTACTGATCACAATCCTGCAGAATATGGGAAATATATGGAGACGCAGGGTGCTCACGCTGGAGAGATGCAGCAACTTCAAGCACTGACTTCCTCTCCACCCTGCGCTTCCAAGCCGGTTCACAGACATCTTCAGCTCCACTTCTTACTTATACCTTAGGTTTAGTCCTCATGCCTGAGGAAGGTATGAATTAGAAGGACTGAAACGTTGCAAAAGAATTTTTGTTGGATTGTGTACTTCTGGTTTATTCTGGATTAAATAAATTTCTCCTCAATAATGATTATAAGGCGTGCCGAGTGTATCTGTTCTCTATTATTTATGGTTTTGTAGTAACCAAAAACTACTGTCTGGTGGTCATAAGATGTCTATAGGGACTAGTATAGCATTATCCGGGTATATGGACACAGCATGAGGAAGATCTCCATATACAAATAACAGCCTCTCGAGAGTGGGAGTTTCTATTCTTATACTTTATTCATTAGTTGAGATCAGACACGATCCAGTAATTACTTACATCTATTTAAAGGACATCAAACCACCTGGATGAAGGATTGTAAAACCCAAGTACAAGTGACAGAATGGGTCCTTATGGACTGTGTGCCCCCTGGCAGGAGCTGGCTCTTCTGCTAGTTCTTATTGCCCCATTTTTTCAAAAAGGCTTTTTCAAATTATGCAATATGATGCCTGAGGAGGCTTCAGGCTCCATAAGGAGGTGTCGGATTAATGGAGCCTGGAGCCCCGTGGGGCACTCATTTGCCAATTTTTTTACAGCCTCTTGAAGATTAAGGTAAGAGCAGATCTGCTAGATGGGGGCAACATTAGTATGTAATATGTGCTGGTTTTACAATCCTTCTCTGCTGGTAGATGTCCTTTAAGACTTGAAATAGATTGGGCTGCAAGAGAGACAACTTGCAACTAGAGAACAATGTAGCTCTGCTTAGCAGCGCCCCCCCTTTACTTCTGAACATTGTGCAGTATCCTACCATTAAGCTCTTGAATGTCTTTAGTGGGGCAGTGGTTTTCTGATGCGGTGCGCTTGCCTTTATCTTCCATAGAGACACATTAGTTCCCTCTATACATTGTGATATAAACACAATATTACACCATACACAGTTACATCCCCAGAAAAGAAAAGTAAGAAAAGTTACAATTCGCCTTACATTACATCCAGGAATGAGTTTGTGTTTACATGTTTGGTGAGGATCTATTAGATTTTCCGTCCCTATTTGTGATAGTTAGATTATCTCTTTACCCTCATCTCCTTCTATCTCATCCATTATTAACCCAATAAAACTATATAGTAAGGTTACAGCGTACCATGATAACTGAACTTAGCTTACCCGTGTGAGCTCACCTATTTATTCCGGTACCGGTATGCAATGGAGAGAGATTCACGGGGCATGTTGTAGGCCACCCTCTTCACCTGCGGGAAGTCTTTTCTGCCTACACATATTACAGCAATAGTATAACGCTAGGTTAACACCTATTTGGTTGATCAGTTGCCGAACAAGCCGACATATTCGCGTCGGGGATCTGCGCCGTTACAAACCTATGGGTCTTCCGAAGACCCAAGGCTGCTCATGTTTACCCTATTCATTGCAATGCATCAGTCACATTGTCATGAATGAGGGGGGAAAATCCCCAATTATACTGCCACATACGCTTAGAATGTCATATATGATGGGATCGATCAAGGACAACCTAGGGTTAAAAGAAAAAATTGGAAAAGTTTGTAAAAAAGAAATTATACTAAAAAAACTTAATTCAAATCATTACCCCCCCCCCGCCCCCCCACTTTATATAGGAAGGATATAAATAAACGATATTATCATAAACACATATTAGCGGTATCGCCCACATTCCAAAAATGCGCAGATCTTATCATAATATAACAGTTTTTTGCGGACGGTTTAACCCAGTAACAGAAATGGCGCCCCCAAAGTCAAAAACCGCATTTTATTTGTGTTGCCATTTTGGAAAATATTTTAACAAAACTCAATAAGTGTATTAAAAAGGTTGTACAAAGCTAAATATGATAGAATGAAAAACGATCATAAAATTTTGCAAAAAAAATGACAACATCCCACAGCTCCGGACACCAATGTATGAAAGTTTAGCGCCAGAAGATGGCAAAATAAAAAAAAAATAATTGTACCGGAGGTTTGAATCTTGTTAAATGTTTGAAAACATGTATAAAACCTACACAACTGTGGGGGTCCCACCATGATCTATCAAACCCAAAGAATTAAGTAGACCTGTATTTGTGGCGCTTAAGTGAAAGCTATAAAATCCAGGCGACAAAAGAATACGGCACACAATGCGTTTTTTCCCTGCATTTGATTTTTTACCGCTCCCAGTACGCGATATGGATAATAATACCCCACTAGGGAAGTCACAAAAACGGCTCTTATGTGGAAAAATAAAAAGTTATTAGATTTTTTGAAGGTAGATGGATTATCTTTGGGAAGGAAAATAGAAATTAAAAAAAAAAAACTGAAAAAAGGCCCCCGGTCATAGGGGGTTAAATTTGCAGGAAAATCCCCCTGATGTTACACTTTGTGTTCCTGCCATAGGGGCGAAAAGGGGGATGTTTTTTTAACTCCTCTTATTATTTGATGAGAGACTCTTGCATTAGACATGGACATGTTGCCTGGTTATCGTATTATTTCTGGGGTGGGGGTCTTTCTTCCCTTTGGGGTCTGTTATATTCGGGTCATGGCCTAAAGACTTTTTCAAATTGTAAATTGTGGAAGGGAAAATTTCTATCGACACCACAAGACCTCCACCAAATTATAGATAGAGATAAAGAGAGATACAAAACATAAGAGAAGAATAAAGTCATAGAGGAGAGATATATGAAGAACAGAGGGGGCATCTAGGAAGTCGGATCTATTCCTTTTATATGTTGAAGACTAGAATGCGGGAAAGATACTACATTTTGCTAAATCCTTACAGTAATTAACAAAGTTACATTTCCATGTCTAATGCACACAATATTCACAAAAATAAAAGGAGAGAAACATCTGACAAGAGGGACACAATGTTAACACCAGAGTTATTTTTTTTTTTTTACCCTCCAATACCAAGGTTACTGGGTGCAGTATAGTGTATTAGGGGGGTCGGAGGGGGGACACTGAGCTCTTGGGCCAAAAACTAGGGCAGATGAGATTAGACTAATGATCCCTCCTCAGTCATGAGCACAAACATCACCACAAAAGACAACTACAAAATAATCATGAAAACCTGTTAGACAAGTGACAGCAGTGTAATCCTGCCAGGAACCCCGGGTTGATAATGTATGTCACCTATGTTATGTCATGATTAGAAACGAGAATGGAAGAAGATGCGTTGTGAGGAAAAAAACGAGTTAAATCTCTACTATTTCCACCGGCGAAGGTCTATTGGATCCTCACCCAAAGGTCCAGGGGGTAGGAGAATGGGAATTGGACACTTTCAGGTTTGTGTAAAAGTAAAAGTGTATTAGTAAATCTTGTGGTATATAAAAATTTTGTATAGGGGACAAGTATAGCGAACAACCACAATGTACTTCAGGGAACACATGTTAGGGACAATGGATAGCCAAAAGGTATATGAGACGAGTATAGACGACGTCTATATAGGGACGAACGTCTTATAAAGCGCGACGAGTCTCGGACAATGTATAGGGACGGTTGTATAGAGACAACCGTATAGAGTATAGAGAAAATGTGTCAGGGTCAGGCCGCGGGTCAGGCCCTCCCTGTGTCACAGGCTAGGTCATTCGATGAGTCAGAACTTGATGTCCCCCTGTTCGCTCTCCTGCCAGCTAATCCCCTTGCCATGGATGAGAAGCGCCTTCTGTCCCCGCTCACTACTGTCAGAGATTGTGGCTCTCTCCTAGCTCCGCTTTCTCCGATTCTTGTCTGCCGGGAGTATTTCTAAGGGAAATCTATAATTAAAACCAGGGCCCTGAAGGTAACCTGAGGACCAATAGTAACCCTCGTTGTAGAAAAGATTAGAGGGGGGGTTGTATTTATACTAAGCCTATAGCATCTGAGCATCGCGTCTCCTTGTTCGCGGTGTTGGAAAATAACCGAGTGATATAGAGAGCAGCTGGAGGACCGGGCTGTGTCTTGGGTTTGTTCTCTCCTCCTGGTAAGGGGGGAGCCATGAAGTGAAAAGAGTTAATCTGAACTGGAGGGCCACTCCCCATCAGGACCGTTAGGAAGGAAATAAAGACGCAATTTGAGATGATAATGAAATCCTCACCTTGTCCAGTCTTGGAGACCCCATTGTATGGAATGAGAGGACCTGTATCAGAAAACAGGGGTCCGGAGAGGTGTCCACCTGCACCGTGTTTACAGTTATGGACATTGCTAATGACAGGAATTATCTTCCACTTTTGTCTGTCTCATGTTCTTTTTTTTCTGATGTTCACAAAACAGAGCTCCGCCCAGGTGTTTATAGGGAAATAGAATTTTATGCCGGACATGGTCTGGAGGGGCCGGGATGGGAGACATAAAGGGGGTTCACCCAGGCTATGTGGAATATTCTCCTCTAATGCAAATCCAGATCCACCAATTATCTGATAAAGGGTGTCCTTATAAAGCGGCTGACAGGATCTTCCCCCCCCCCCACAATCGGCTGAGCACTGCATGGTATTTGACCCCAAATGGCTTGAGCATGCAGGTTATGACCCACCAAATTGGCCAGGAAGCAAGCAGTCATCATGACCAACCACATGGCTTGAGAATGCGCAGGTATGCCTGATACACCCCCCCCCCAACAGATCCATACAGCCCCCAGGATCTGAGCATGCAGGTATCATGACACCCCCAATGGTTGAGCATGAAGGTATCAACACCCCTCCATGGCATTGAGTGCAGGTATCCTGCCCCACCCCCCCCCCCCATGGCAGGAGGACAGCGGTATGTTCAGGACCCCACAAGCCCGATGGCTAGCATGCAGTTCATGAACCCCCCGCCCCATGGAACCCCGTGAGCAATGCAGGTATCCGCCCCACCCTCCCTAGGACTGAAGCATTGCAGGTTATCTGACCCCCCTACCCATTGCTTGAGATGACAGGGTATCTACCTCCGCCTCCCCCCATGGTGTTAGCATGAATGGTCCATCCTGACCACCCCTCCCCCATGGACTGGCATTGCAGGTATCCTGATACCCCCCTTCCCATGAGTGAGGCATGCAGGTTATCCTGCTCAACCCCCTCGCCCCATGGCTGGAGGCTGCAGGTATCCGGACCCCCCCATTGGGCTGAGCATGGGCGAATGTCTCTGACCCCCCCCCCTACGGCCATGGCTTGGGCATGCAGGTATCAGGACCCACCATGGAATGAGGCATGAAGTATCCTGACCCCCCTCATTACCCAATGGCATGCGCATGGCAGGAATCCTGACCCCCACCCCCCCCCCATGGATTGAGCATGCAGGTATCCTGAACCCCCCCCACCCGCCCCCACCCCCCATGATCGAAGCTGAGGTAGCCTGACCACCCCCTCCCAGGCTGGGAAGAGGTTCCGACCCCCACTGGCGGCATGAGGTATCCTGCCCCCCCCCCATGTGAGAATGCAGGTATCCTGCCCCCCCCCCCCCCACACATGTTGAGCATGCAGGTATCCTACCCCACCCACATGACTGAGCTATTTGCAGGTTATCGGCCCCACACCATGGATTGAGCACGCAGGTATCCTGCCCCACACCACATGGTGAGCATGAAGGTATCCTGAACCCCCCCCCCCCATGGAGAGCATGCAGGTATCTGAACCCCCCCCCAGGGACTGAGCATGCAGGTATCTGACCCACCTGCCCCATGGCTGAGCAGCAGGTGGTGGTTATAATGCCCCCCCCCCCATGGCTGAGCATGCAGGTATCCTGCCCCCCCCCCCATGGCTGAGCATGCAGGTATCCTGACCCCCCCCCATGGCTGAGCATGCAGGTATCCTGACCCCCCCCCCTCCCCCATGGATGTGCATCAGGTATCATGACCCCCATTCCAGGCTGAGCATGCAGGTATCCTGACCCCCCCCCCCCCTTATGGCTGGGCAATGCAGGATATCATGATCCCCCCATGGGCATGAGCCAGGCAGGTATCCTGACCCCCCCCCCCTCCCCCATGGCTGGGCATGCAGGTATCCTTATCCCCCCTTACTATTATTTCAGGGCCTGAAAGGTCTGATCCCTCATACAATACACTGTAATACTGCTGTGACTACAATGACCTGATAGTATGTGGTGCGTGAAGGGGTTAAAGGGCTTTATCCCCAATTATTCTAATCCCAATCCAGATCATTTGGGAGGTAACAGCTGAGACCCCCAGCAATCACAGGAAAGGGGGGGGGACAACTGCCCGGAGTTCCCCCATGTGAGTGGAGTGCCTGAGTGAAGTTGCCCCCCACCTTGTCTCAATCAAACAAAATTGGTGTCAAACGTTTGTGCTACATTTGTGCTGGTTTGTGCTGCTCAATTTTTTGTTTGTGCTGCTTTTGTTTCGAATAAATGAACAAAAAATGAAAGGTCAAAAGTTCAAGCAGCCCCCCCACATTAACCGAATCAAACAAAACTGGTGTCCATCGTTAGTGCTACGTTTGTGCAGCAAAAATTTTCATTTGTGCCGCTATCATTTTTAAGGTATGTTCAGGTGTTTACATAGGTTAAAGGTGTTTAGGCTGAACTGGTAAAAAACAAACTTAGTGACACTTACCTGGTTTGATCACCAGGGGGAGCTAGCAAACACATTGTACTTTGGAAGAAATGAACTCTAATGACCTCTGGAAAAAAGTATGAATATATTAAAAATTACAGCGGCACAAACGAAAATTTTTACTGCACAAACCAGCACAAAAGTAGCACTAACGTTTGACACCAGTTTTGTCTGTGCTGGAATTCGGTTTTAATGTGGGGGGGGGGGGGGCTGGCTGCTTGAACTTTTGACCTTTCATTTTTTGTTCATATATCAAACAAAAGCAGCACAACACAAAATTTGAGCAGCAACAAAAAGCACAAACGTAGCAGAATTGATTGGCACCAGTTTGGTTTGGGCAATGTTGGGGGGGGGGGGCTGGTTGACCTCTGATGATCAAAACTTTCATTAAAATCTTAAAAACGATAGCGGCACAAACGAAATTTTGCTGCAGAAACGTTGACACCATTTTGTTTGATTGAACAAGGTGGGGGGGGGGGGCAACTTCCTCAGGTGAGGCAGGGGGGGGATGGCGGCAAAACCCAAAAGCCAAGTTAAATGCCGCCGTCGCACTGTAACCGCGGCATTTTTTTTAAACGGGTTCCCAAAACACAGCGTCGAGAGCCACCCCTCCGACCGCCGGGGTCATGGGGTGTTGATTTTATATGTTACAGACGGGCCCCATGTTTCCTGATGCCGATTCGGCTCAGAATGAGCTGACCTCGGCAACGGATCGCGTCGGATTCTCGGACGCTACCCCCAAGTCACGCCTTCATGCGTCGCTTTTTATGATTGTCGGACAGACCGGGGCAGGGGTTAATAACTAATCGCTGTACATGTTGTTGACTCAACAATGCATCCTGCCCCTCACTTGGCACTTCCTAGTTATATATAGGTTATATCTGCCCACTCTGTGTTACAACATTACTAGCACTATATAAGCTTCCGTCTTGTCTGTCTTTCCTGTTTTTTTTTTTTTTTTTTTCTTCTTTTGTTTTTTTTTTTTTTGCTTTTTGTGGCGCGGCTGTGAGTTTTCTTCATGCGACACAAATTTCTGCAGTAAAGGGGCCGGTGGTGTTTGCTCAGTCGACACTGTGCGCTTTTATTGATTTACATTCCCACGCTCAACACGAAGCGTGTCGCACACCCCATGGGAAGGGCATCCAAATAAAAAAATTGAAGATATTAAGATCTAATGAAGAACGGAGGCGCCCAGAAACATGAATCCTGGCACACCCTGCACCAATAAACATGCACATAGTACAAGTTTGTACACCAAAAAATAGGGGGGGGAAAACTTTTGTACCCCAAAACCAACATTAGTAAGACCTTTGGCTCTGATACATGCACTAGACAAAAACAATCTCGTAGACTACACAGCCCTCCCAAACACTGTGGGAGGAAAAATGCTTAAACATTCGAAACAAGACAGCCGGTGAGCAGGAGAATGGTCACTAACGCGGAATGGGGCAAGATGTACCAGACAATTAGGCAATACACAACAATTACTAGCGTTTAGTCACTAACTGTACTCTTCACTTAATAGCCATTATTTTAACGGATCGGAACTATAACTATAAGCATTGTCGCGACCAATTCACTGATGCTGTATCACTGGCCATAAATTTACCCCTTCTACATGTAAATGAACCACTGGGCAGTGCCTAGGCTATGAAATGTAGATGCGCAGTAGTATATTGGATCGGAGGCTGAGGACTGCGTGTTACGGGATCACTGTGCAATCGGACTGGAAAATAAAACAAGCAAATTATTTTTCGTCTTCTGCCCAACAGCAATTATTCATTCTTAGCTTGTCGTGTGATTTTAGATGTGCAATGGCCTAGTCAATCGGAGGGAAGTATTGTACCAATCTCTAGGGCATAATATTGACAATTTGCAAAATGGGTCTGGGTTTTGCAATTTTTAATGCAATTATTGAAACATGTGTTATGTGAGTGAATGGAAACTTCATAGATGCATGAACATGTTTTATGTATAAAATTGGGGCTATACATCCGAGGAGGGTGATCCACCAGTACCAGGGATGGGGGCACACATGTAAGGGGTGGGGAAGGAGAGGTATACATGTAAGGTGTAGGGAAGGAGGAGAGCACACATGTTTTAAGGGGTAGGGGGACAGAAGGAGGGCAAACATGTAAGGGGTAGGTGAAGAAGGGGAGCACACATGTAGGGTAGGGAAGAAAGGGAGGCACACATGTAAGGGGTAGGGAAGGAGGAGGGAACATGTAAGGGGTAAGGACAGAGGAGGGCACACCTGGCAGGAGACGAACACATGTGAACGGGTGGTAGGGAGGGTACAAATGTAGGGGTAGGGAAGGTGTGAGGCACACATGTGTAAGGGGTGAGGGAAGGAGGAGGGCACATCTGTAGAGGGGGAGGAGGAGGGCACACATGGTAAGGGGTAGATGGAGGAGGACACCCAGGAAGGAAAGGAGTGAAGGGGGTGGGAAAAAACGTAGAAACCAGGTGTGGTTCTGTCACATGTAAGAGGTTGGCGGAAGGACGAAGGGGAAGGGGTAAGTGGTAGGGAACGGTGGTGGAGTGCACACATGAAAGGAGGAGGGAACACAAGGGGTAGGGAAGAGTAGAAGGGAAGTAGGCACACAATAAGGGGGAGGAGGAGGGCACACATGTACGGGTAAGGGAGGAGGATACCCAGGAAGGAGAAGAGAGTGAAGGGGGCGAGAGAAAATAGAATAACGGCGGTTCGCGTCAGTAGTAGATGACCAAGCGTTCAGTGGCTCAAGTGACCCAGCTGTCACATAGCGGGAGGTTCGAAATTGTATCTCCAGCCCAAATTTGTAATAAAGTTGTACCTTGTATTCTGAGGCTGGAGCTCCTCCATCCACATAATTCATGTAAGTCTGTTACCCTTTCCCCTGGAGGAGGAGCATTGATTGCCAAAGTCTCACAATGGAGAGACGCCCATCTATCAAGAAAATGTCATAAAAAGTCCAGGTCTCCAAGAGAGTAAAGAGGAGAGGTCTATGGGACATGTCTTATGGCAGCCTTTACCTCTAATCTGTAAAATGTAAAAAAAAAGTAATTGTGGGAACGGTTGATGGCAAATTTTACTGCAGATCCATACATACTCAGCACTTTCTAAACCCACTGAGGCAGAACCTAACATGAGAGAAAGTAGGGGGACCAGAGATTTTACACTTGGTGGGAGTCTCCTACAACCATAATGCATTGTTGTGGTTTACAGTCTCCTTCCACCTTGCTGCTCTATTCTGCAGTATATAGCATTGTCCTACATATACCGTGGATGCGATACTCAAATATCAGAACCTGTGTTACCTTTCTTGGACAAAAGGGGGGACAGTGTGACGTGAAAAAATGTTGGGGCACATTTTACAAAACAGTGCAGTCTGTACTATGTGCAGTTTGCCTGTGTATAGTGCATAGTGCGCCACATTCAGGAGATTGTGCATGTTCTACATAAATCTGGTGCCCCTGCCCTGCTCGATAGAGTGCACCAGGTTTTTTTTGTGCACTTAGCATGGGTTTGCGACACACTTCAGTTGGACTTTGTATGTTAAATCTGGTGCACGGTCCAACTGAACACCGGGAACGCCCCCTTCAGTGCAGAAATTTGCGTAAAGCTAGGTGCAGCGGTGCCAAAAAGGGTCACATGCATCAAATATTGAGGAGACATTTTAATATGCGTGCAAGCAGTGTTGCACCATAGGAAACTTGTGCACGGCCCTTAGTAAGTGGTGCCTGTTGTTGTCCTCTTATTTTATTCTCCATTTTGCTCTTACTGTGGCTCCTTACTTTGTACCCCACTAAGAGCTATTAGTTACACTCTACACACTTATGATGCCTAGGTTCTAACTCCTATCTCTCACTTGTGACCTCATTTCCTCTACATTTGAACTCTCTTCTCCTCACATTGTGGCCCCTCTCTCTACCTCACATGTGGCTCTCTTCCACAGTCCATCATTCCATCTTAAATTGTAGCCACATCTCTTACTACCATTACATTGTGGGCCCAATCTCTCCTTATTACAATTGGTGTACCATTCTCTTTCCTTACATTTGTGGCCCCTTCTTCCTCTCTTACATTGTGGCCACTATCCTTACCCCTTCTCACTTGTGGCCTCTCATTCCTTCTCACATGTGTGGCCCCTCTCTTCTCCTCAATTGTGCCCTCTCTTCCTCCTCACATTTGGCCCCCTTTCCACTCCCACATTGTGGACCTTCTTTTACCGTCGGAACTTATATTTCTCAATTAAATTGTGCCCCTTCTTTATTCTCAATGGGCATCTTTCCCTAATCAAATTTGTGGCATACTTTCCTCTACATTGTGGACTTCTCTATCCTCATCACATTGTTGCCCTCTTTCCTCTCACATTGTGGCCACCTCTCTTCATCCTTACATTGTAGCCCCCCTCTCTTACTCCTTACATTGTGGCCCTTCTTACCTTCTTACATTGTGCCCTTCCTCTCCTTACATTGTGGCCCCACTATCTTCCTCCTTCTCACATGTGGCCCCTCTCTTCCTCCTTCTCACATTGTGGCCCTCTTTCCCTTCCACATTGTGGCCTTTTCCTCTCACAGTGGCCTCTTTCCTCCTCATTGTGCCCCTTCTCTTCCCTAACATTTTGGCCCCTCTCTTCCTCTCACATTGGCCCCTCTCCCTCGTCAATTGGGCCCCTCTTCTTCTTACATTGTGGCCCTTCCATTCTCAGTACATTGTGGCCCCTCTCTTCCTCCTTCTCACATTGTGGCCCCTCTCTTCCTCCTTCTCACATTGTGGCCCCTCTCTTCCTCCTTCTCACATTGTGGCCCCTCTCTTCCTCCTTCTCACATTGTAGCCACTGTGTAATCTGCTGGGCTGACTGTGACATTGTATATACGTATCCATTAGAGGGTCCTAGTAAAATCTTAATATACTATTCAGAGTAAAAATCCCTTGGCACTTATTTGTCTGCTACTTCTGACTTTCAGCTATCAGAGGAGACGTGTCACGAGCTACAAGAGAAGTTACGCCACATAGAACAAATGCAAAATAATGCGCAAAAAGAAGCTGAAAGGAAGATGGCTGAATTAAATAAGGAAAAGCAAGAGCTCCTCAACTTGTGCATGGAGCGTGGCCGTTCTCTACAAGAGCGACAAAAAGAAGCTGCGGACATGAGTCAGCGCCTACAGAGTGCGGAGAAAGAGCAGCGAGAGGCAGAGGAGCGCTATCAGAGAGACGTATCTGCTGTAGACGCAGATGCCCGAGTAGTGCAGCTGAATGCAAGTCTGGCACAGAGTGAAAAGGACTTGGTCCAAATGAAGAGAGAGTTTGAGGCCTATAAAAAGCACAGCGGTGAGCTGCTCGCCAAGGAGAGGGAGCTGAACGCCAAGCTCAGGCATCTGATTGGCTGACCACCATTGAAAACCAATCAATGCCCAGTGCAGCCAATGAGCCCATTTTTCATCATGCCTTAGAAAAATTAAAGTTCAGTTTAGCTTTGGGTAACATCACCATTTATATTTTCTTTCTTGGTTTGCCCTCACTAGTTATACACATGGAGATGTTCTTCACCTTCTATAGTTTTATATGTTTAGAAATTGCCAAAATTCCTACTATAAAGCGTTTTTTAGGGATATTTTTATTCATTTGTTAAAGATTAAACATTTTTCTAACAAAATCATTGCTGATTGATGATTTATTTCTTATCTTGTGCTGTCATAAACTGCCAAAGTTGCCGTTTTCAGTCTCCTGAACAGAAAATCTGATACATTCACATTTGCATCTCTATTAGGAAATATACCACTCAGCAAATGAGAAAGCAGAATAGTAATATATTACCAAAGCTTCTTGTATACATAACATTTAACTATGAATGTTGCTTGTATGTCAGAACCCAGTGATCTGATATTGGTGATGTGCCTCAATACCCCTCAGGGGGATGTTCACACAAACTATTTGAGGGATACTCCAATCAGACAATGCTGCTAGCAGAAAAAAATAAGAAACTGATATGGATATCTGACGAGTGAACAAGGCTTTGTAAGAAACAGATGTATAAAATAGATCTTCAGCTCACCTATCTGGCAAAATGTTTCTATTCCAATATCCCACATCCAGAGCTGGTGTGGAAAATCCTGTGCCGTTCCAGGCATGATGCTTCTGAAAAAAGTGAATTCGATCCAGCACTCGATCCAGTATCAAAGAATTAAAAGCTTCATATTCTTTATTTTAATCCGTGGTAATAAGAAACATGAGACCATGACTAAGGACAACATACCAAGTTATGTCCGAAACCTGTAGGTCTGCCACACGCACCTTTTAACAGTGAGCATGTCAGCTCTATACATGTGATGTACTTGAATTTTTTCTTTTTTGTTTCTTATTACCATGAATTAAAATAAAGAATATGAAGCTTTTAATTATTTGATCTTTGTAAGAAATGTCACTGATAAGTGAGCTCACTTATATTCCAATATCCATTTGATTCTTATGTTGTGGCCAAATATTCTTATAACTGGTTAGAAAACACAACTAAAATCTTCTGTGCGAATAAGACGCCATTCAGACACGGAACTGCTAGACATATTCCTCTTCAAATATCCACCATTACAGTTTTATAATGCATTTTAGTTTTATAGAAAATTGTTGTCAAGTATAACAAAAACAGCTCTAAAATAAGTTGGCAAAATATAAAAGACAGAAAAGGGGAAAAAGTCTGTCAGCTCATTGCTCAGAAAAGCCACAGGTATAATGTATTTAATGATGTTCATATCACTTTTCTTCTTATATGTGTATGGGATGCAAAACATTTTTCTAATTTAGTTTATTAGAGGATTTTGAGAGTTTTTTTTAAAAACGTACCTTGAAAGTTTCCCCTGCCCTGTTTCTCCGCAGTGAAGTCAGTATGTAGCACACAGAGAAGGTTCCAGCACTAGTCGTAGATTAAACTACAAACTTTTAGAATTGCAATCCATTAAAAACAGAAAATCTTATTCTTTGTATGTGTACAGTCATCATTTTCTATAATTTTAATGGTTTGATCAAATAAAGGTTTGATCTATAATTTATGGTTGGACCTTTTGTTTGCTCCTCAGATATCTACTATAATAAACGCATACAAGAAAATGAGCAGCACTCCAGTGGCAGTGGTAAACCAAGTGTAGTCTTCTTTATTCCATAATAAGAGACCATAGCAATGTTTCAGCTTGAAAAAGTCTCTTTTCGAGCCTAAACATTGCAATTGTCACTTATTATGCAATAAAGAAAACTACACTTGATTTACCACTGCCACTGGAGTGCTGCTCATTTTCTTGTATGCATTTCTGGAGGACTTGAGGCCCAGTCCTGGGATGCCCACCTGGATATTTTATTGTGTGTTGTTTGGACTTTCCTACGGTACTATATAAATGGTTATGAACACTTCACTGAAAGCCACATGTTGCTAGCATTTTTCATGAAAACATATTTAGACCATAAAGGGAACCTGACAATAAACCACCCACAGCTCTTTATTGACTGGTGTTTAGTGTCCCCATTCGCTTGGTTTGATTTTTAGGAATTCAGGAAGAAAACAAACTTTATACTTACCTTGTCCTTTTTTCCGCTCAGCAAGTGAAGCCGGCGTAATACTTCACTGTGCTAGCGCTGTAGGACGACGCATGTGCAGTGAAGCTGGGATACTATCCTGGGATACTATCCAGCGCCAGTGCAGGATTTTCTGACGTGAGTCTGATGTTCCTCATCGGAATTACATCTAGGTAAGTATAAAAGTTTTACTTTTTAAGAATAAAAGTATATTTTGTTTTACATATAAAGACTTAAAAAAGGTCAATTTGGGACCCTATACCACAGGACCATAAGGACTTGTAGTTGGTTTAGGATTCCAAAAAGTTTTTTTAAAAATTGTTTTCGGAGAATTTTTTGAGGAACCACAGTGTAGTGAGGTTCTGGGGGTGCTTGGTCTTTGTTTTTCATGCCTAGTATTGAAGTTGAATAGAGCAGAGTTCGGTAAAGACTGTACACCACGTCTCAGACCTCTTATCAGCAGGCACGCTGGGAAATGGACCCCCACCTGTTTGTAGTTTTATTTCATTCAGTTACGTCCAATATATATATATATATATATATATAACGTAATATAGACCTTTAAAAACAAAGAAGAGTCAAAGTAAAACCTTCCATGAGACACATTTTAGGTTTATTAACGCCATTTCATGAAAATCTCGATGAGATATTTTATTGATAATAAGAGCACATTCAGTGTTTCTCCATCCATGAATTCAAAGAAATATTCCTCCTTTGGAAGTTTTCTGGATGATTCATAGAAAACAATAAGAGATATGTTCCGGAATATTCACTGCACTCCTCAAAAATGCTGTCATCATTATTTCTGACTAAGGGTAAGTTCACACAATGGAATTCTGTGTCAAATTCATCTGTCGTGCTTCCCGGTGCCCAGTTTCTTGATCATGAGAAAAAAAAAACCCAATGGCCTCCCATTGATTTCCGTATGAGAAGGAACATACCCTAACAGGGCCCTGGTGAAATACATTACAGGGTGTAAAGTCCTATATGCCCATATGTCAATCTTTGAAGCTGGGACCTCCAATAAACTTGTTTAATCAAATGAAATTACATATTAATAAGTGATCCTAATGTGTGTCAGTGCTGAACATCATCATCTGATTTATGAGCTTATGTACATTAATTATATATATAATTCAATGTCTATATTTATAAGATATTATTTTAATCCGAGTTAACAGGGGATATGATGAGACTGTAGAGTATATGCAGTTGATGATATTAAGATATCTTCAAGGTATTGTCCAGGATTTTACAAAATAAAATGTCTAGGAAGGAATAAAATAACCAAATAACTTATATTCACCTAGTAAATCCCTTGTCGGTTCAGGACTACTCTGAGGGTCCCATCCTTCTGTATTAGGTGTCCGGTAGTTATTAACGCAGCTAATCACTGGCTTTAGCAGTAATGACATCACATGGAAGTATTAAGTATGTGGTTACTGTAGGGCAGCAGAGCACAGTGGGACCATCAGGGCAGTGGTGCTAGAATGACAGAGAATTTACCAGAGGAGTGTAAGTTATTTTATTCTTCTTTGTGGTGTATGGATAAAAGTTTCTGTGCTTCTCACAGTGATCAGTAATGTAGCTAGTTTTCATAAGATGTCCTGGGTGTGCATGAAATCAAAGCAGAAAGGGATATCACTTTCTTCCAAATAATTTTTTCCTCAGTCTTAAGGCACAACCAAGTGTTCCAGGCGCCAATGACAGCACAAGTTTGAAGGTAATACCTCAGTGTTACAAGCAAGCGTGTGCTGTCTGGTCATACCCTTAGGATAATGTTAATGAGCCCACAATGGAAGCCTTTACTTATTTACGTCTACACATCTGCTTCTCACGAAGGCGACCTCTAGGACAAAGCTCCTTCCTGCAGACCTTTGTGACTACAAGAAGACCTCTAGTCGTTGACTTCCTCTCTTCTTGAACACGGGGCCTTTTCCATTCTGTCCTGGTGATTCAATTAATTTGACAACCACTGGATCTTTCTTGAACTTCACTGAGAACCTGGAGTAGGAAAATATGGTGTATGTGTAAATATACCGAAATAAAATAAAAGATTGCCAAAATACTGAAAATATGATATGATATAAGGAATAAAAAATCCATTGTAAAAGAATCTAATACTAGATTCTCAGGAAAGGACATCAATCTCTGATTGGTGAGGACATGACAACTGGCCCATGAAACAATCTACTGTGTTAACAAAACATCAAAATGGAGCTGGAAGGAGTTGTGTCCATGCTCTGTCTAATTGGTCTATTTAATACTTTGGTTGCACCACTGGTACTCTCATAGACAGCAGTTGGGAGTGCTAGAGATCGTCGAGCTCTGCACTTGGCAATTCCCGATGCTCCTATAGTTCCGAATAGACATTTAACAGCAAAAAATAGGCAAAGTATGTCCTCGACACACAGGCCCGACCACCCTATTCTATTAGTAAGAACATGACTCCCAATTCAGGGAACTGTGAAGGTTAGTTCTCGTGATCAGTAGGGGTCCCAGCAATAGGACCCCCACCGATCAGATTGTTATCAAGTATCCGATGGATAGGGGATAACATTAGCATTTGGAACAATCCCTAGACAATGTTTTAATTTCCTAGACAACCCTTTTAAAAAGGGATTGTTTGAAGGGATTATTGGAGAATAGTAACAAACACAGATATACAATAATAGTAAAATAATGTACAATAACTCATAGATACATACTCATCAGTAATCTGAATGTTCAATGCCTTTTGTGTTTTTTCTAGTACAGTCTTATGAAGTTTTGTCACAATCTCAATGACATTGTCACTGTTTAGAAGAATATCTCCTACCGCTCCTCCCTTTGCTCCTGGTGTGGCTGTCTGCAACATAAAGAACAATGTTATTGCTATGGAAAGCACTAGACATACCACACATTAGTAACCTGGATGGACCAGGATGATGTGTATTGTCATCTTTGTACTACAATTCAGCTCAGGTTTAGAGTCCAGTGCATGAATTTAAGTCTGACAGCCTCCAAACAGAAGGAACAAACTGGATTGGGCATGCTGAAATCCAACATGCCCAATCCCTTCTGCCATCAAGATCTGCTTGTAGAATATATAGATAGAATACATAGAATGTATAAATGTATTTACTGTTTATGTATATACTTTTACAGTATCAAAAAACAAAATGGGAAGATTGTTGAAATTGATGGGAAGATGGATAAAGCCAAATACAGGACCATACTGGAAGAAAACCTGTTGGAGTCTGCAAAAGACCTGAGATGGAAATTTCTTCAAACAAGACAATGATCCCAAACATAAAGCAGAATCTACAATGGAAGGTTCACAAATAAATGTATCCAAGTGTTAGAATGGCCAAGTCAAAGTCCAGACCTGAATCTAATGGAGAATCTGTGGAAAGAGCTGAAAACTGCTGTTCACAAACGCTCTCCATCCAACCTCACTGAGCTGTTTTCCAATGGGCAAGAATTTCAGTCTCTTGATGGGCAAAACAGATATAGACCTGATACCCCAAGCAACCTGCAGCTGTAAACGCAGTAAAAAGTGGCGCTACAAAGTATTATCTTGAGGGGGGCGAATAATATTGCATGCCCCACTATTCAATTTATTATTTTTTTACAAAAGTTTAAAATATCCAATACATTTTGTTCCACTTCACAATTGTGTCCCACTTGCTGTTGATTCTACACCAAAAAATTACAATTTTATATCTTCATGTTTGAAGCCTGGAATGTGGCAAAAGGTAGAAAAGTTCAAGGGGGCGAATACTTTTTAAGGCAATGTAAATACCAAAATAATTCTGAAAATGTTAGTGTTTTTAAGATGAGTACCTGGGTCAGCTGAATGAGAAACAGTCCATCACTGAACTTGCTTACAGAAACAGCAGCAATCTCTTCCATTTTCACTATTGCCTTCATCTGACCTTTTGAGTCCGCAAGGCTAAACTGTGTTTTTGTTAGTAAAAATAGCATGGCTGTTTCCTGGAAGAAAATTAAATTAAATGTAAGCACATTTTCCTATACTCTTTTAAGGAGTTTTGGGGTTTTAGGTCCTGTGTTTAACATTGGTCTGACTAGAAAGTTGTTACAAACAGACAATCTTACTCTGGAGGACCTGTCTGGTCCTGCATTAGACAACCTAAGAGTCTGAATGTAAGAGAGCGAAAGACAATAATACAAACTTGAATAAAAAATAAATTGTGAAACTTCTTCCCATTAACATTTATCATTGATCCACGGGATGGCATATGTCATCTACAGTACAAATAAAGAAAAATACAGTAGCCCACTATCCTATACATTATACTAACGTGCAGGATGAAATAAGATCACTCTTTTGCCCTCTATTGGATCTCTTTGGCAGTGCCGGGATGAGGCATAGGCGAGGATAGGCGATTGCCTAGGACGCCACCCTCGCCTCCCACTCAGGGTCCTGACTTCTGGCCCTCAATGGTGATCAGCGCTATGAGTATATATTGTAAAGCACATTTAATGCTGGTATATATCTATCTGTGGTTATTTACTCAGGATATACATTTATGTGTGCGGTGTATTCATTATTTGATAAATATTTATATACACTATGCGGCATAGTCATTGGTTCCACGTGTTTGCTACAAAATTACGGCGCCAGGGGGAGGGGCAAAATTTTTCGTGCTGCCTAGGGCACCAAAAATGACCCGTCCTGGCCCTGCTCTTGGGGTCAACATAGAACATATCATTGAAACAGAACATAGTATAAAGAGCAGCCTCATTCTCATGTGGCCAGCATGTCTTCCATCTACCCATTGAGCAATGGCTTCTTGCTGCACAGACCCAGTAATCGTGTGGTCCTAGTGCCAAAGGTTTTTCACCTGTTTCCTAAAAGATAGGAGTGCACCCTGGACACAGTTTTCATTATCACAAAGCATGGATTATATAAGGCTACTCTCCGCATGGGAATGTAGCTGAGCAATGTTACCCTGTGTTCTGCAAAGGTTTCCACTGTAGGGCTATCTGTAGTACCCAAGTATGACCTCTGCTTGTGTTACCTGACTTTGAACCTATTTCTAACCTGTGGCAGACTATTCTATTGGTTCTTTGGTGCTTGCCCTGACCTTGGCATCTCAGCTAGTCCCTTTAAAAATGTGTGTCTGTGCCTGTCCAGGGTTTTTGGGTGAATGCCAGAGAAACACCTAAATAATGTCCTTAGGACAAGTAGAATCTGTTCAGTGGCACAGAGAGTCAGCAGTGAATATGCTGCTTTAGGTGATATTCGTTATACAGGTCTAACATCTCCTTCATTTCTATTAGATTCCCCTCTGAATGTAAGGCGTGTTGCATTTCCTTTCTACTAGTGAAGAAAACTGCTCACAAGGAAAAGACCTATTAATTTCAACAGGAAGGGCACAAATTTTCCTGGTGGAAAAATCAATTAGCCATGTGACCCAGCCCACTGTAGATATCATTTATCATAATGCTTTTATATACATAAACATTTAATATCTCGCTCCTGCAATGTTCTCAGCTCTGTAAGTTAGGATACCATACCTTGCCATCAGTTTTGCTAATTCTTCGTACATTGGCCGCTACTTCTAATCTTTCTGCAATTGAAGACATCATTTTTTGATATTTAGGGTTTTTCTGTAAACCCACAGCGTCACCTAGGAATGGTCTTGGAACACTAGAAAGAAGAAAAATATTTGACTTAAAGAAGAATTTCTAGAAATAACCGTACATCCTTACATCCTTTTACTCAATTACCCGCCTGATCATTTTATACATAGGTCCCTCTCTTCGCTATTTTAGAGAAACTCACCTGGCTGGGTAGGATTTCTTTTTACCCTTGAAGAGTTCACTAGCGGAAAGTTTATCTTGGAGCATTGCCTTACGTTGAGGGGTAAGAGTCTGTCTGTATCTTTTGCACTATTCAAAAACAAAATGATAATAAAATGTGCATTGTGGTTGCATATTATAGCATATATTTATATTAAAGACCTATCTTTTATACATTACTGTATGTATTTTTTAAAGTAAAATAATTAAATAGTAAAAATATAGAAAAAAATTATATTGTAAAATATAAAAATACATTTTAGGGCACTTTCATACTGCCAATATGAAACATAGTCAACACAATATCCACAAAAGAAATTCAAGGCTTTACAGTATATATGAGACATATGTTAGACAAACACGGACCCCCGCGTGTTATGATTATGGTTGCTTCTGCATGTGCAACTAATGGAGAAAGCCACAGCCAGACACCTTCGGCAGTGGCTTATTTCCAAACCACAAAGGGTTGAGACAAGTGAATTCCAACTTGCCTGATCCTCATCTCCCCCTACATCTGTAGCCAGAGGAAAGCCAGGAGTCCCATAATCATCAGAGGGTTGTCCGATCCCACTGAAATCTAACGTCTAATGTTTCATCCATAGGTCTGTTGCAGGTGGGCAGCAGATTGGCACAGAATTAAGACACTTGCTCTTTCATGCAAGTAAAATATCATATACTTACTGCAGATTTTTCTATTTCAAGCAGCAAAAATCTGTCTTGGAAATTTGTTCTTGTATATGGGCAGGGTTACCATACATGGGCTGGGGAATTTACCAATGTTACACAAGGTACCCCAGTGCAGAGTTAGACAGGACTAGACAGGACTATGTTGTGCCAGAAATATCACTGAGATGAAAATTCTGGCACCTTGAGTTCTGTTTTATGCCGACATTTAGTCTAGTGTCTAGGGTGTACCACATAATAATAAATAATAATGAAATTCTTTATTTATATAGCGCCATCAAATTACGTAGCGCTTAACCACATGTGGTGTACCGTCTTTTTTCTTTGACGCACAGACTATAGGACTCCCCATTTCAGAGGGCACGTCCGTTGGTCGTGGCCTTGTAAAATAAAAAGTGTTAAAGCTTTGATAAATGTATTCAAGGAATTTTTCATTTGAATGACGCCAGAAGTCATGGAACAAGTAGATTATTAACTTCCACCCATGGTATCTAGTGGTTTATACTTTCATTTCAAATAGGATTTTGATCAGGTCTAAATGAATGATGTATTTAACAATATAACATGTTTGCATAGTGAATTCTAGTGTTCTGACTACGAAGATGTGAGCATTGGGATTGGGAACTATCCCTCTCTCAGTGGGCGTCACACCACAATCCCCTAATGTCAGATTCTTGGTATTACAACTAGCAATGAGCGGATCCGTTGAGCTTTGGTTTCACTGAGTTTGGTAAAAAATTTGGTTGGGGAGAGCCTGAATAACGAACCCGCAGTTCTGGCTGAAGTCCGGATTCCAACCTTCAATGTTTGGCACGGACCCATTGCAGTTTAAGTCCACTCATCCCTTATTACAATGCAAGTCAGCCCGGGCCATAGGACTGCTCCCTGCGTTATTTCTGGTGTTTTGGTGGGGTACCCAAGTGTGACTTGATTTTATATAGTGATAGAATATGGCAAGAGAGGACAGGGGGAAAGCGCTAATAGTGTTACACCTTTTTTGAAAAGATAGAGGTTTGGGTGAAAATTGTGCTCACCGTGTAGGGTTGTGCTAGGATAGGCACAACGCTATAAGATGTTAGAGGTTTAGATGGCAAATGATCTGGTGCTGCCCCCGGTGGAGGATCTCCTGTGTGGTATAGCCGTATCACTCAGGAATTTTTGGATAGTGGGGTTATGTTTGTGATTCAACCAGATGGCGCACTCAGAGTGTGATATACAATTCGGTTTATTAAAGATCTTAAAACACAACGCGTTTCGAGGTTACAGTACCCCTTTATCAAGTGTACAAAGACTGTATAGAACAAACAGTGACAGGTAGAGAGAGGGAGAAAGGGAATATAAAATATAGTTGGTACTTGGTTGACAGCAGAAGTACAACAAATGGGAAATGGTACAATGGAAGGAATAATAATAATAAAGTGCATGTGGTGCAGCGGTTCATTTTTAGATAATTCATTTTCAAACAAATATCCATTTAAAATTGTATAAATATTATGAATATTAGATAGATAGGGTAATAGATAAATCTATAATCATCTATAACAATTAGAGAGATTCAGAAAAGGTAGTATTGGTGACAGTTTGCGGCTATATATCAGCAATTGTACCAAGGAAATAAGTTGAAATAATTAAATAATTAAAAACAACATGATATAATTGATATAAGATAATATACAGGCGGTCCCCTACTTAAGAACACTCGACTTACATACGACCCCTAGTTACAAACGGTTACAAACGGATGGCTGTTGGTAATTTATTATACTTTAGTCCTAGGCTACAATAAACAGCTATAACAGCTATCACAGGTGTCTGTAATGAAGCTTTAGTATTAATATTGATTCTTATGACAACCCAACATTTTTAAAATTTAATTGTCACAGAGACCAAAAAAGTTCTGTCTGGGATTACAATGATAAAATATACAGTTCCGACTTACATACAAATTCAACTTAAGAACAAACCTACAGACCCTATCTTGTATGTAACCCGGGGACTGCCTGTATCTTAGTAAAGGAATGCTTAAAAACTATATAATATATAACGAGGGTTCGGACAAAGAATGACAATAGGTGATAAATAAGTAAATAAATAAATAATCAGTTAATAAATGGTCAGTTAATAAATTAGTTAAACGGTTAATACACAATATAAAATAATTAAAAAATAATTGAATTGTAAATGTATAGTTAATAATGCTGATAATAATGAGGGATGCTTGTAATTGCTTACCAGTGCTGGTGGTGTTGTCTGTATCATCCACAGCATTAAAGGACATGGCGTGGTGTGAGGGTATTTAGCTGTTCGCAGCGGGGAGAGGCTCGCGCCAAAAATATCAGGCGCATGCGCAGTAGCTCAAAAAACCTGCAAGATGTCAGCCATAAGGATGGCGACACAACTTTGCGGGGTAACGCGCATGTGCTAAGAGGTATCTCGTAGTGGTGATGGATGGCGATCGTGTCAAGTACTCGGATTTTGTTAGGGATCGTAAAAACTCTTCAATGCGCTCATCTGGGCTTGAAGAATGAGGATGATAATAATAGGGAGCAGATTTGCATATATGGAGGATGAGAGTGGCGGGGGAATGGGATGATTTACTCTAATTGAAACAATTGGCCAGGGCTGGAGTCATAATCCCTAATAGAAGGTTTTGATTGAAGGATGAGGCAATGAAATGGTGTAAATGCACATAGGTGTATAAAATACATGGACAGATACCTGGATGATGGATATGTAATGGTGAGAAGGTGATGACAAGTGAAAGGTTGGACCATATGGCTCGTGGGGAATATTAATAGTTCGAGTTTTAGAATCTTTAAAATATAAACGCATCGGTGGTTTGTAGATGCATGGGGGATGGATGGAGAGTGGCACGGTCACATGGGAATTTTGTTAAAAATTGGTGCTCTCCAGGGATTCGTTGAGTCCGTTAGGTACTAAGCAGTTTAGCTTGTAAATCCAATACACCTCTCTCTGGCAGAGTTTGGTGTATCTGTTGTTCCCAGGGGAGACCTGTTATAAGGGGGTGACTGAAAAGGATGAAAATTCATCTTGATGGTACATATGACTATGCCTGGAGACGCTATGTTTAAGGAACCCATTAGTAACGTTACTCCGATGTTTATTGATCCTCGTGTTAAGTTGTTGGATAGTGCGTCCAATATATTGGAGACCACAAGAGCACTCCAGCAGATAAATTACGAAAGAGGATGTACAGTTCAGGAAAGATTTGATCCTAAAGGCTTCCTCCGTGATGTTACTTTTAAATTGATTTTATGTAGTTGTACTGAAAAACTGATTCAAAATATTATAACTTAAAACACTTTACTATCTCACCTTCCAAATCTGGAACATTTTCAATAATTCTTGATTTGTATTGGTAAGAAACTTATATTTTGGAGGTGCCCATGTTTTGTCTATAGGGGACATTGAAGGAAGGTTGTTCTTCAGTCCCAGGAAATACTTTTGAAGCTGAAAAATAACAGAGTACAGTAAAGAAAATCAATATTTAAACTATATGTGTAGCTTAAACCTACCACAACTACTTGAGAAAAATGTGGACAAAGATAACATTATTTAGCTTAATTAGCCAAATTGAGCTCTTTTTATACCCATTCCCATAGCGTTGTCCAGAGTTGTACTCTTGTCCAGCTGAAGAGTATTCCTCTCTACTATTCCTACATATACATATGTATTCAGCTTTCCAAGTGTTTGAACATTGTCAGTAAGGATGATTGTCAATCAATCAAACACCTTTAATTGTACCTTATTTCCCAAAAATAAAAGGATCAGACCTTGAAATTAAACCTCCAATGACCAGAATTGAAAAGGTCATAAGAATCAGATACTTTTTAGAGTTTTGGGGGACATGGTGGTTTAATAGGCATTTTTTGATCTGGTGGGCTACCCAATAAACATTTATGTTGTTTTTTGGGGGGCTGACATTAATGAACAAGGGGACGAAGGGAATGTTTACTTTAGTGTCAGCAGGTTTTCTCTGGCTCTTTTTAACACTTTTTTTTGTCTAGTACTTGTGCTTTGTGTCTGTTTTTTATATATTTAATATGTCCCGCATAAGTTTATAGAAGACCACAGAGGCAAATGTATATGTCAAAACACAGCAGACAAATCAGGAGAGACTCAGGAGGCACAATACAGTTTTCTTGTTTTTTTGAAAAAGTCATCTTTCCTAATCCTGGACAACCCACTTAAAAGAACAGCTACATAAATTCATTTCAAGGTAATGTTTGGATTTTCTACTTTTTTGAAGCAGCCCTACATGATAAAACAATGTCACTCCCCCCTAAGACTTACAATCCTCAAGTAGATAAAGTTGGACAACTTCTTTAATGCGCTGGATCGGAAATATTTCCTGTATTCTTTTCTCACCTGTAGAAAGAAATGTATATACGAGATGCAACAGTTTCAATTTTTTGGTGTTCAAATGTGTAGACAGATGATGGATAGATAGAAAAACATGAGATAGATATATAGTTTCCACCTCATGTGACCAGAGGACTTGGAGGTACCTTTTAACACCTCCCAGTATCAGGTAAGTGGCATCACTGCAAAGGGCCGGTTACATTATAATGGCACCCCCTTGCAGTTCTACTTCACTTGGTCTCTCATTGCAAGAGGCTAGTTTTTGGCTTTCTGTGCCATCTCTAACCTTTCCCCTTGCAAGCATGTACCATATGGATGGAAAGGGACTGAATGCAATGATGGAGAGTGCAACTGAAATATAGAGCTACCAGATACCTTAAAAAAAATTGGGCTCCCGAAATGAGTATATATGGCTTGGAAATAATCAGGCTGCATAAACAACCTCTGTTCAATCTTTCTTAAGGTAAGGAAGAGGTTTTGTTATTATTTTATAAGTATCCCAGATAACGCCTTTAAAGGGAACCTGTCACCACATTTGCACATATACAGCCAGTGACAGGTTCCTATAGAGCTCTATTAACTAACTGACACCCTTTTTTTAGCTAAAAATTGTTTTGCATACATCCACATAAATCACCTTTTATCTTATATTACCTGGCATCAGAGGGGGCGTGTCCTGCTCACCAGGCCCCTCCCATCTAATCCACCCCATGCCTTATGCTTCCTTACTGGTCACAGTTCATGTCATGTGACCAGAGTGACATCATCTCAGGTCCTTTAGCATCTTAACAACAGAAAACTTTACCCTGGACTCCATGGAGGCTGCTGTGATTTCATGTAATCACATACATGGCGTACAGTTTGCTATTCTTAGAAGGCTTAGAGACCTGCGATGATGTCACTAGTCACATGAATGAAACACAAGGCACTGTGTAAAAAAATTGACACAATGGGACAGATTTACTTACCCGGTCGTGTCGCGATCCCGCAGTGCATTGTCCGACAGGGATTCGGGTCTGCCCCGATTCACAAAGATTGTGTGCCCGAGTTCCTGCATACGTTGCTTCCGCGCCGAGGTCCGCCGGAGTTCACCTTCTTCTTCCCGGTGCTTGTAAGTGCGTGTTTTGCGACACATATCTAAATGTTCAATCCCGCGCGTAGTCCGAATCTGTCGGGTTGTCCGACGGCCCGCCCCCAATTTCTGTCACGTGAAAGCTGGTGCCGATGCGCTAAAATCCCGGGCCATTCGGCGAAAAGCTGTACATTGAGCTTTATATGTCTGTAGTTGAATATTAGCAGACAGTCCCTTAATACAAGGAAGCAGGGCAGTGATTTGAAGAGACACAGAGCTGTCAGTCAGAGTAATGGGGCGTGGTTCACTGCCAGCCTGAGAGAGAAGAGTCAGAGCCAGAAGACAAGAGCCAGAAAAGCTAATTTGCATATCTGAAAATCATCTGTAATTAAGGTACAGTGCCCCACTGGCAACTAATTTCAGGTGATATGGGGAGGTAACAGCCGGCACTGTTAGTCAGTGGGGTCAAAATCTGGTGACAGGTCTTCTTTAAGCCTTTTAAACAACAATTTCCCTTTTGCAACAATTTCCCTTTTTTAGATAAAAAAGTGAATCTAATCTAATCTTCTAGAAGCTAAGGACAAAGCGTTACCTTGTATCCCCTCCAATAAGCACAAATAACGGATGATGCGTCTGACTGACGGTTTTGCAGTTTTATTTTCCTCAGTAACACACGTGCCTAGAAGCAAATTAACACTAATCAAAAGTGCAACAGATTAAATTAATTATATCCAACAAGAAGACATGCTTTCTATTCACCATAATCAGTCATGACATGATCCAGTTTATTATTTTGCTTGGCATAAAACTGTGCATATCATGAGTCATTACCTTCCAGCCTCGGACATAGGCTTGTAAGAGTAAGGCAGAAAACCGGATTTTCTGATATTGTTTCTTTTGCTGCAAAAGAAAAAACATACATAAAACATGCAGTACACACAAAGAATTGTATCACATACATGAGCAGTAGCTATGCTTACTACAGTTTTTGTATCTCCAGTATAGTCTAGTCTAAAAGCAAATAATAGCTTATTCTAAAGAGCTCAATAAATTCAGTTGTGATACTGAAATATGATGCTATTGCTGCTGGACAGTGAATGTCTTCCCTTGTATATTTTCCATGACAAACTCTGATTGGTACAGTTTGGTGGAATAATATTATGACAACTTTTTTAGGTGTTGTCATAATGTGCAATTTTATACTTCCAGCTTTGTGAAAACAGTTTGGAAAGACTTCATGACTGTGCCTCAGTGAACAAAGCAAGTTCCATAAGTCATGGAAAGTAGGTAATAGGAGGTAGATGAGGGTTCACAAAAATGATGAATAAGAGCTATAAGAAGAAAAATGTTCGTTATGATGGCTGACTGAGGGACCTGGAGAAGAGACCTCAACCTGGAGGAGCTCTTCATAAAATGAAACTCGTCAAAAAAAGGAGTGACCTTCAAAGGGACCTAGTGACATACTGTCAACAACAGAATAAAATAGTTACCTCAGATTATAACCCAGAAAAAAATACATATTGCAGAATAAATAAAGACCCCAAAATAAAAAGGGCAACCTAAAGCCCCAAATAGGGACCAGCCACCTAAATAAGAAGAGATCACCAACCCGACCCCCTAAATATAGTCCCTAGACTAGGTCTCCAAATAACAGGGACCCAAACTATTTAATTATCAACTTCACAGCTAACCACCGGCCTTCTTAATACACACCCTATACTACACTTTATTAAATTTCTACTGCTGCAACTCAACAAAGCTGTTGACTATGTCCCAAGTCGTTATTCAGATACATAAAAACTAGAGATGAGCGAACATACTCATCCGAGCTTGATGCTCGTTCCAGCATTAGCGTACTCGAAACTGCTCGTTGCTCGGACGAATACTTCGCCCGCTCGAGAAAATGGCATCTCCCGCCGTTTTGCTTTTTGGCGGCCAGAAACAGAGCCAATCACAAGCCAGGAGACTCTGCACTCCACCCAGCATGACGTGGGTCATAATGTGCAATTTTATACTTCCAGCTTTGTGAAAACAGTTTGGGAAAGACTTCATGACTGTGCCTCAGTGAACAAAGCAAGTTCCATAAGTCATGAAAAGTAGGTAATAGGAGGTAGATGAGGGTTCACAAAAATGATACTCCTTCAAAAATGCTGAATAAGAGCTATAAGAAGAAAAATGTTAGTTATGTTTGCTGACTGAAGGACCTGGAGAAGAGACTGACAAATGTACACAGAGACCTCAACCTGGAAGAAACTCGTCAAAAATAGGAGTGACCTTTCAAAGGGACCTAGTGACATACTGTCAACAACAGAATAAAGTTGTTACCTCAGATTATAACCCAGAAAAAAATACATATTGCAGAATAAATAAAGACCCCAAAATAAAAAGAGCAACTTAAAGCCCCAAGTAGGGAACAACCACCTAAATAAGTAGAGATCACCAGACCCGACCCCCTAAATATAGTCGCCAGACCAGGTCTCCAAATAACCCGAGACCTGCTACAAAAACAGGGACCCAAACAATTTAAATATCAACTTCACAGCCAACTCCCAGCCTTCTTAATACACACCCTATACTAGACTTTATTACATTTCTACTGCTGCAACTCATTTCGTGCCTCCCTACCTTTCCCTTGCAGGCATGTTGTGCCTAGATATGGATGGGAAAGAGACTGAAAGCAGTGGTGGAGAGACGGTATGACTGAAGGAATAGATGCTACCAGATACCTTAAATATTGGGCTCACGAAATGAGTATAGTGGCCATGAAATAATCAGGATGCAATAAACAACCTCGTTCAATCTTTATTAGGTAAGGAAGAGGTTTGTTATTATTTTATAAGCTACGGATAACGCCTTTAAATCTTAAGGATGTCGCCCTTTTTCGTTTTTGCATTTTATTTCTCATTCCCCACTTCAAAAATTTTTTATTTTTCCAGTAAGCGCTCGTTGGGCTTGTTTTCGGCGTAAAATTGCCTCCTAAGTGCATGTATTTCTCATTACATGCAGTGTTATGTGAAGGCAGGGGAAAAGGAAAAGAATTCAGAATGCACGTGAAAATAATTTTAAATAAAAAGTATTAGTGCCGTTGTCTTGTGTGCTTTGATTTTCCCACAGCTTTCACTGAGCGCCCTAAATCACACTGTCTATTTTATTCTTTGGCGGTTATAATCACGGGGAGATACCACATTTGTACAGGTTTTTATATCGTTTTTTTTTAAATTAAACCTTCTGTTCAAAAAAGAAATTCTTCATTTTGCACGTAGGTGGGCGAGGACTAGAAGCAAGAGGCACTGGCCCACTAATAACTTTTTCTTACTCAGTGCACGGAGCTGTGGGTGCTGTGTCATTTTTTTGTGACTTTTGATGGACATTTTTAAGCATTCATTTTGAGGACGGTATGGGCTTTGTCACTTTTTATAGGAATTTTTTATATTTTTCAAAATGCAAAAAGTGGCATTTTCGACTTTGAGCCGCCAATTCCATTTACAGGGTTAAACGCCGCGAACAATTCGCTAATAGATATCAGTCGGTGCTGCGGTTCGTAACATTACAGCCAGTGACAGTTCTGTTAGAGCTCAATAACGACTGACGCCTTCTTTTAGCTAAAAATTGTTTCGCTACATCTACATAAATCACATTTTATCTTAATTTACCTGAATGAGAGGGGTTGTGTCAGCTCACCTCCCATCTCATCCTCCCCATACCTATGCCTCCGTATTGGTCACAGTTCATGGAGGTGACCAGAGGACATCATCTCAGGTCCTTTAGAGTCCCCTTAACAATAACCAAAAAAACTGTACCCTGTGGACTCATGGAGGCTGACTGTGATTTCATGTAATTCACATACATGGCGTAACAGTTGCTATTCTAAGAGGCTGAGGACATTGCGATTAGTCACTAGTCACCTGTCATCAATGTAAAACACAAGGCACTGTGCAAAAATTATTGAAACAATCTTGTACATTGAGCATTTATATGTCTTGTAGTTGATATTAGCAGGACAGTACCTCAGTACAAAGGAAGCAAAGCAGTGATTTGAAGAGAAACAGAGCTGTCAGTCAGTAGAATGGGGTGTGTTCACGGCCAGCCTGAAAGAGAGAAGCGTCAGGCAGGAGACAAGAGTCCGAAAAGAGTGTGTAATAAGCGTACAGTGCCTCACTGGCAAACAAATTCAGGTGACTGTATGGGAGGTAACAGCCGGGCACTGTTATCAGTGGGGGCAAATCTGGTGCAGGTGCTTTTTAAGCCTTTTAACAACAATTTCCCTGTTGCAACAAATTTCCCTTGTTTGGATACAAAATGTGAATCTAATTCTAATCTTCTAGAAGCTAAGGACAAAGAGTTTTTTTTTACCTTTGTATCCTCCAATAAGCACAAAAACGGATGATGCGTCTGACTGCGGTGTTTGCAGTTTTTTTTCCTCAGTAACCACAGTGCCTGAAGCAAATTAACAAAACCAAAAGTGCAACAGATTAAATTAATTATATCCATCAAGAAGACATTGTTTTCTATTCACCATAAATCAGCCATGACATGATCAGTTTTTATTTGGCTTGGGCATAAAAAACAAGAACTGTGCTAATCATGAGTCATTACCTCAGCCTCGGAACATAGGCCTTGTACGCGTAAGGCAGAAAAACGGATTTCTGATATTGTTCTTTTGCTTGCAAAGAAAACAAACATACATATAAAAAACATGCATACACACAAAGAATTGTATCTCATACATGAGCAGTAGCTATGCTTACTACAGTTTTTGTATCTTCAGTATAGTCTAGTACAGTGACGGCGAAGCTTTTAGAGACACAGTGTCCAAACTACAACCAAAATCCACTATTTAACGTTGTAGTGCCCCAATAGGCATTTTTACAGCTTAGTACCTGTTCTTCCACATTTTTAATTGTATGCCACTGGGGGCCACCAATACAGTTGAAAGAAGGAGGGCAAATTCAGACTCTCGTTGTAGGTTCTCTCCAGAGTCTTTTGTACAGGAAGAACGGTGGTCGGTCCAGCATGAGGAGCTCCAACGATAATGACACGTATGCAATACCTTCTCACTTTTCAAGCAGTTCCACCCAGTCATTGAGAGTGTTGCTTTAAAAAGTGTGCGGTGCGCAGCATATTTTATTAAAGGGGTAGTTCACTACTACACTACTATACTCTTACCCCACAAAAAATTTGTTCAATGCATTATTAATTTATTTAAAATTAACTATATTTTCATAATATACTGTAAATGGGGATTATCTCCCCTAGTAACAGCCCTCTGTGACACTAGATGCGGCCACGCAGCTCGGCAGGAGCGGTAGCTGTGCAGTCATCAGAATTGAGGCATTCTATGAATCCTTACGGGGAATATATGAAGTGCATTAGCTAGGCACATGCAAAGTTTACAATACCTCGCTCCACTAGATCAGGACGGTCTTGCGGGCATGTGCAGTAGCTTCACTGATGTCCGTTATTCAAGCCTACGCAGGACAGCTTAAAGCTACTGCGCATGGCCTGGCAGTAGTTTTTTTTCCCGCCACGATCTAGATGAGTGAGGAGGCCAGCAATATGTGATCTGCGCATGCGCTTAGATATGCACGGTTAAAATAGATTAAGGGCAGAGAAGAAAAATTAGGAGCGCACTGCCCGGCACCACTGCTGACGAGCGTCAGTGAGGGTATCTAGTGTCAACAGAGGGTTGTTTTACTAGGGGGAGGTTACACCCCCATTACAGTATATTATGGGATATAGGTTACTTTTTAAACTAACAATGAATTGAAGAAAGAAATGTTTTGGGGGGGTAGGGTTGAATTTCGGTGTGTGATACTGCAATATGATCTATTGCTGCTGGACAGTGAATGTATTCCATTGTAGATATTCCATGAACAAACTTGATTGGTAAAGTTTGGTGGAATAATATTATAAACAACTTTTTTACGAGGTTGTCATATGTGCAATTTATATTCCAGCTTTGTGAAAAACAGTTGGGAATAAGAATGAAGGACTGGGGAATGAAGGGAACAAAGAAAGGTACAGAAGTCAGGAAAAGTATCCGGCCCGGGAATAGGAGGTTTACGATGAGGGTTCACAAAAATGATAATCCTTCCAAAAAATGGCTGAATAGAGATAACGAAGAAAAAAAATGTTAGTTATGTTTGCTGACTGACGGACCTGGAGAGGAGGACTGGACAAATGTAACAGAGACCTCAACCTGGAAGAAACTCGTCAAAAATAGGAGTGCACTTTCAAAGGGACTAGTGACTACTGTCAACAAACCCAAGGAATTTAAAAAAAAAAAAAAGGGGGTTTGTAACCTCAGATTATAACCAGAAAAAAAAAATACAATGGCAGAATAAAGAAAGACCCAAAATAAAAAGAGCAAACTTAAAGCCCCAAGTAGGGAACAAACACCTACATACGTAGAGACCACCAGAACCACCCCCTAAATATGTCGCCAGACCAGGTCTCCAAATAACCCGAGACCTGCTACAAAAAACAGGGACCCAAACAATTTAAATATCAATTCCCAGCCAGACTCCCCGCATTCGTAATACACACCATACTAGAACTTTATTAATTTCTATGCTGAGCACTCAACAAATGCTGTGACTGTGTCCCCAGTCGGTATTCCGATACATAAAAACCCCAAGATTCACATTATTTTAATCAAAGGACATGTCTGCTAAAATGGTTCATGGTGAAGCAGTTCCACATCTAAAATCTAAACTGCCAAAACAGAAGTTGAAATCTAATATTTTTTTAAAGGGGTTGTCCGAGTTCTTTAAAACAGCTAAAAAGTGGCCGGGACAGGCTGCTTAAAAAAAATAAAGATGTAACTTACCTCCCGGTGCCCCCCGTTATCCGCGCTGCTGTCGCTCGGTCCGGGCAGCCAGTAAACAAAAATGGGCGACGGAGCAGCAGCGCATGGGCTGTTCCGGCCAGAACCCGACACCCTTTCCGGCACCCCATACAACAATGTGTGTATAGGACGGGTATAGGCGTACCGGCCACGGCCAGGTAAGTGAATCAGCGCGCTCCGGCGGCCATGTTAGCTTACATGGCGCAAGGACAAGGAGCAGAAAGAAGAGAGGGAGAAGACCGCAGCGGAAAGGGACGATCCCTCCCGGTAAGTACATATTTGTATTTTTTTTAAGCAGCCCTGTCCCTGGCAACTGTAGCGTTTTTTAAAGAACTCGGAAAACCCTTTAAGTAAAGAAGGCCTAGGTCCAATGTTAGAACGTCCAAGTAGTTTTCTGTTGTATAGGAGTTTAGCTATACAAGGCAGTGAAGCTGCCTTGTTGTTCCAGATTGTTTTACATAGTTTTCTATGTTTTCATCGATTTTCTTCAGCTGAGGAGATGACTTACTTTTTCTATTGCACTGCTACAAGGACACCATTAGGCCAGGCAAATGATTCTTGATGCTCGGAACCAGAGGCATAACTAGGAGAGGCAGGGCTCCAAGGAGAGGGGGTCCCTTTCACACACATTTATACACACAAATATACACATGTTTATATATGTATATACATACAGCATATTCACACCATATACACACATACAACAAACATACATACAGTATATACCCACCATATATGGATACATACATCATATATACACATACAAACAGTACTATGAACACCCATGCAACATTTACACAGAAATACAGCATATACACAAATATAAAGCATATACACACCACCATATAAACACATACAGCATACACACAAACAAATACATACACAAACCCATACATGCAGCATATACACACCCAATACCCCGCATTCTAGGACCCCCTGACACTGTGGGCTCCATAACAGCTACTATGGTTACTACCCCTGTAGTTCCGCCCCTGCTCGGAATATATTGGTAGGAGCAGTATGGGAACCAGCCATTCAAAAAACCAGAGCACATTTTGGCACATACCTCCTTTGTGCAAATATGAGCAACCTAATGTCATATTTCTTCCACTTTTGCCACTCTCCAAAATGTGTGAGTTTGATATTCTGATATGATCTTAAAACTTACAGTGTGACCCCGGTAAAATGCAGAAATGACGATCTGACTCTTCCGCATAAGCAAATAGTGAGCCCGAAGCCTCCATCCACGGAACACCTTCTGTATAAGGATGGCCAACTCATTCATTTTCTGCCTACGCTTTTCCTCCAAGTCAAAAAGCTAAAATAAAAGTTTATATGTTAGTTACATAGAATTAGATACAGTAATGTTTGCATAAGAACATCTGAATTATAACTTGAAGGTAAAATTAATTAAAAACAATATACAGGCGGTCCCCTACTTAAGGACACCCGACTTACAGACAATCCTTGGTCCAATTACATCAAAAATTTTGAAACTCCAATTGTCACTAGGGCAAAAAAAAAATTTGTCTGGAGCTACAATTATAAAATATACAGTTTCGACTTACATACAAATTCAAATTAACAACAAACCTACAGACCCTATCTTGTACGTAACCCGGGAACTGCCTGTAGATATAATTATAAGGACCTTAAGAATTTGCCAGTTTAGTTAAATGATAAACTATTAGGTTTAAGACAGAAATTTGACAAGATGTGTTCCAAATCCAATTCAATTAGTTTCATTAAAAGGAACTTGTCAGCAGAAATTGACAAAATAAACCACTATCAGTATGTTGCTAAACACGTTAGCACCTTAATTGTTTCTTGAATGCCCCAGAGTGGTACACACTGAGGCAGATTTATCAAGCTGTCTAGAAGTCAGAATATTCTTAGTTGCCCATGGCAACCAATCACAGCTCCCCTTTCAATTATTCATGAGCACTGGTAAAATGAAAGCTGAGTTGTAATTGGTTGCCTTGGGCAAATAAGAACATTCTGATTTTTAGACAGCTTGATAAATCTGCCCCACTGTGTAGTACAGGTGGATTTCCCTTTCTGTGCATGTACAGATAGTAGCAGAGATGAGTCTGAAGAGATTAGTATTAAGGTTCTAACAGACAAAGGATAACACCAGCATTCGATTCGCCTAATAGAGGAACTTAGGATACTCCGGTGAGCCCTCTGCATCAAGCTGTGACAGCTTCAGAGCAAGTTGAAACAGATTCCTGTGGTCAGAACAGAGTCCAGTCTAAGGTCACTGTGTGGACTCAAACTGGTAATCTGGTACCCAATGGCCTGCTCAAGTGGGGGACTATCAATCCTCCCCTGACCAGATTTGGTAGTTAAGTGTCACAAAAGCCTAAGACAGGTTCACTTTATATAACAGTGAAGAGAAGGGACATACAGTTACTGAAATGAAATACATACTGTGCTTGGGGTCCTGATAAATAATTTGGTTCTTCCGTATGCAACTTCTTCAGATGAAATATTGACTTCTGGGTCATTTAGCATAACCTCTACCCCATCCCTGTCACAATAACAGGACACATTTGAGTAAAACTCAAAAAGAAATTCTGCTCCTAATTGAAATGAATCAACAGAATAGATGCAGAACAGTAGAAAGTGTCATCTCTTGTTATAGTTAAAAATGAAAACATATGTAAAAATGAGATTTTCATACTTTAACTAGCATCTGCCATCTACATGTTTATTTAAATTCTAGATGCCCTGCTAGATACAGTTAGTTCTGGTTCCATATAACCTTACCTTGGGTCTCCTCTCCACATAGGCCACGTCTGTTTACTCAGCATCTTGTCCCTCCTGTCCCAATACAGGCCACTTTAGTAAAACTCAAAAAGAAATTCTTCTCCTATTGAAATGAATCAACAGACATAGATGCAGAACAGTAGAAAGTGTCATCTCTGTTATAGTGGTAAAAATAAAACATATGTAAAAAATGAGATTTTCATACTTTAACTAGCAATCTTGCCATCTACATGTTTATTTAAATTCCTAGATGCCTGCTAGATACAGTTTAGTTTCTGGTTCCATATAACCTTAACCTAATTATTATGAGCACTCGGTAAAATGAAAGCTGAGTTGGAATTGGTTGCCTTGGGCAAATAAGAACATTTGATTTTTAGACAGCTTGATAAATCTGCCCCACTGTGTAGTACAGGAGGGGATTTCCTTCTGTGCATGTACAGATAGTAGCAGAGATGAGTCTGAAGAGTTAGTATAAGGTTCTAACAGCAAAGGATAACACCAGCAATTCGATCGCCCTAATAGAGGAATTAGGACTCCGGTGAGCCCTCTGCATCAGCTGTGACAGCTTCGAGCAAGTTGAAACAGATTCCTGTGGTCGAACAGAGTCCATCTAAGGTCACGGTGTGACTCAAACTGGTAATTGGTACCCATGGCCTGCTCAAGGGGGGGGACATCATCCTCCCTGCCGACAGCTTTGGTAGTTAAGTGTCACAAAAGCCTAAGACAGGTTCACTTATATAACAGTGAAGAGAAGGGGAATACTAGTCTGAAATGAAATACATTACTGTGCTTGGGGTCCTGATAATAATTGGTTCTTCCGTAGCAACTTCTTCAGATGAAATATGACTTTGGGTCATTTAGCCTAACCTCAACCCCATCCCTGCACAATAACAGGACACATTGAGTAAAACTCAAAAAGAATTCATTGCTCCTATTGAAATGAATCAACAGATAGATGCAGAACAGTAGAAAGTGTCATCTCGTTATAGGTAAAATGAAAACATATGTAAAAAATGAGATTTTACTTTAACTAGCATCTGCCATCTACATGTTTATTTAAATTCTAGATGCCTGCTAGATAGATCAGTTTAGTTCTGGTTCCATATAACCTTTACCTGGGTCTCCTCTCCACATAGGCCACGTCTGTTGTATCAGCATTCTCTGTCCCGCTTCCGGAAAGAGCCATACTCCTGTCTGTAAGCACCCGGCACGACGCACTCTTACTCTCAAGCACGGCCTAGGTAGGACCTGTATCTCCATAAGCTTATCACAAACCGTGATGGCTTCTTTGCGCCTTAGGCTCAACACCTGTTTTTTGCCCAATAGAACAAGTTACTATAAAACTATGTAATAAACATCATTACAATCATGTAGAGAATTCAAATGCCTTATAGGTACACAGAAATATGGTCTGTCATATGATTGCTCTACTGGTGTTTATGTTTTCTACGTTCTTTAAGGAATCCGTAGCCACAAGACTGAATGTTGCTCATCCTATACCACTGAAATCACTGCAAAATAATAACGGTGTAAGTGCTGCTCAATTTGGGGGATAACCATTCATTCCATAAAATGATGGGGACCATTAGACATCATTAGGGCAGATTTATTTACCTGGTCCATTCGCGATCCAGCGGCGCATTCTCTGCGGTGGATGGGTTCTTTCCGGCGATCACTAAGGCTTCCTCGATGTCCACCAGGACATCGCTGCTGTGCTGAAGTCCGCTGAGGTCCACCAGAGTTCACGATCCATTGCCGGGTGGAGGTAAGTGCGTGTCCATCGACACTTTTTTTTTAAAATGCGGCGGTTTTTCTGAATCCGCCGGGTTTTCGTTCGGCAACGCCCCCCGATTTCCGTTGCGTGCACGCAGGCGCCAATGCGCCACAATCCAATCCTGTGTGCCAAAAACCCGTCAATTCAGGGAAAATCGGCGCAAATCGGAAAATATTAGGGTAAATCGCAGTAAAAACGAGATTCGGGCCCTTAGTAAAGGTATCTATTAGAAGACGGGTCTTCAGGAAAAGGAGGGAGAAGAAGAAAAAAAGAAGAAGAAAAAGGGAGACTCTGCGGGGGAAAAATACCTAAACCATAAATGTGGGAAAGGGGAAGGTCTTTATACAGATCAGCCATTAATTAATTTCATTCTGTTATGTGTTCTTCTCACCGATACAAAAAATTCTTTCCAATTATAAGTCCTGTAGATACCTGTTATATTGTGGTCCACTAGGTCACTGGAAGTTTTCTGGAGCCAAGGAGCTCTGTACGCTCTTAATGCACACCTTGTTTTCCCTCAGGCGTACGGCCATTTTTGGTGGGGGGGGGGCTGTCTCTAGCCCAGTGATTGCTATAGAGACTAGTGCCCTTGGCAAAAAACCCAGAGCATTCCTATCTAATCTGTGTTGTGGCTTAGACTACATGGCCCCAAATACAGTTATTACAGACCGCAGACAGCGGGCATAGAAAACAAAAATCATGTGCGGTAGCTTCATTCAGAGAAATGCTGAGCTGTTTCATCCCAGCAGCACCCAGCGCTAGGATCGTTACATCCTTATGTCGACAGCAGATTCTATGAAGGAAGTGGCTGATTCAGTTAGTTCAGTTAATAAAGCCAGGGTCTCCAGCTAATACTAAGAATTATGTGCCGACAAAAGGGAGGTGGGGAAACTCAGTGCTATTCTATATATAATATGACGTTATTGGATGTTTCGAAGGCAATTATCCATGCATGAGATATTGTAATAGGTTATGGTTTTTAATTTATTATAGCATATTGGTCACCGCGATATATTGGATTTAGCCTTAGATTCTTCCTTAAGGTTGACACTGAGCCTGTTGAACTGGAGAGCCAACCGTGGGTGGACGTTTAAGAGAATATTTTGGATCTCCCTCTGGGAAAATAGATTTGAGCGTTCATGCTTTGCCTTGAACCTGGCCTGGAGAGGTCCTGAAGGAGCAGATCATGTCTTGTCCAAAAAATCCGTTTGTGTTGTATGTACCTGCAGAAACAGATAACCACTTTTTTCAGCCATTATTAAAATGTTATCGAAACTAACATGCAAAGGGGTTGCAAACAACACTAATGAATGGGTCTCCTCTCCACATAGGCCACGTCTGTTTACTCAGCATCTTGTACCGATTCAGGAAAGAGCCATACTCCTGTCTGTAAGCATATCCGGCACGACGCACTCTTACATTCTCAAGCAGGCCTAGGTAGCGGACCTGTATCTCCATAAGCTTATCATCAAACAAGGATGGCTTCTTTGTGCCATTAGGCTTCAAACACCTGTTTTTTTATGCAAAATAGAACAAGTTACTATAAAAAAAACAATGGAAATAAACTAGAATTATATTACAATATATAGAGAAATTAAATATGCAGTATAGGTAATACCAGAAAATAATGGTTGCTGTCATATGATTGCTCCTACTGGTGTTATGTTTTCTACAGTTCTTTAAGGAATCCGTAGCCAACAAGACTGAATGTTGCTCATCATAATACACTGAATCACTGCACAAATAAATAACGGTGTGAGTACTGCCTAATTTGGGGGAAACCCAATGCGTTCCATAATACCAAGGGTCCGAACGCCGCACTTTCGTCGGGTTTCCCGACAATTTCCGATTTGCCATGACTTGCCCCGGGATTTTGTCGCACGCGATTGGATTGTGGCTCATCGGCGTCGGCTTGCATGCGACGGAAATCAAGGGGCCGTCAGAAAACCCGACGAATTTGGAAAAACTGCAGTATTTTAAAAAAATTTGTGGCACTTGACACGCACTTACAGGCACCAGGAATAAGATGGTGAACTCCGGCGGACCTCGGTGCAGCAGCGACACCTGGTGGATATCAGGCGCACGACCTTAGTAAATCCCGGCAGGACGCGAATCCACGTCAGACAACGCGCCGCGGGATCGCTAATGGACCGGGTAAATGAGCTCTAATGTTTTCAACTAAATGGCGGATCTGTCAAAAATCTAAGAATGTAGTACAGAATATAGCAAGGTATCTATTAGAAGATGGGTCTTCAGGAAAAGGAGAGAGAATAAGAAAACAGAGAAGAAAAAGGGAGACTGCGAGGGGGAAAAATACCTAAACCATATGTGTGGGAAAGGGGAATGGTCTTATATACAGATCAGCCAATTAATTATATTACATTCTGTTTATGTTGTTCTTTCACCGATACAAAAATTCTTTCCAATTATAAGGTCCTTAGATCCCCTGTTATAAATTGTGGTCACTGGAAGTTTTCTGGAGCCAAGAAGCTCTGTACGCCCTAATGCACACCCTTGTTTTCCCTCAGGTACTATGGCCATTTTTGGGGTGGCTGTCTCATAGCTCCATGTATTGCTATAGAGACTAGTGCCCTTGAGTAAAAAACCCAGAGCCTATTGTCCAATTCTAAGCCGTTTTTGTGGCTTAGACTTCCATGGCCCACAAATACAGTTATTACAGCCGCAGACAGCGGGCATAGATAAACAAAAATCATGTGCAGGTAGCTTAATTCAGAGAAATGCTGAGCTGTTTCATCCCAGCAGCACCCAGCGCTAAGGATCGTTACCTCCCTTTATGTCGACAGCAGATTCTATGAAGGAAGTGGCTGATTCAGTTAGTTCAGTAACTAAGCCAGGGTCTCCAGCTAAATCTAAGAATTATGTGCCGACACAGAGGAAGGTGGGGAAACTCAGTGCTATTTCATATATAATATGAGTGTTACGGGATGTTGCAACTTTTCTCCGAAGCATATTTTTATGCTTATGAGATTATTGTAATATGTGATAACGGCGTCTTATTAATTTATTATAGCTAATATGTCACCTGATATAATTGGGATTCTTAGCATACAGATTCTTCATAAGTGTTGACACTGAGCCTTTGAACTGGAAGCCAACAGTGGGTGGACGTTTAAGAGAACTATTTTTTGGATCTCCCTCTGGGAAAAGAGATTTGAGCAGTTCATGCTTTGCCTTGAACATGGCCTGGGAGAGGTCTCTGAAGAGCAGATCATTGTTCTTGTCCAAAAATCCATTTGTGTTGTAAGTAACCTGCAGATAACAGATATTTTTGCATGATCACTACTTTTTTTCAGCCAATATTAAAAATGTCAGAAACTAACATGCAGAGGAGGTTGCAAACAAAAACAACTTATCTACAGGAAAAGAGATAAGTTGTAAATTGCAGGTAGATTTATCACATGTGTTGACTCTCCATATGTTAGATCTATATGATTTGTAGGTGAAAAAAGTGTGTGGCTATTATTTATTAATATATTTCTATAGTTATCAGAGATGTTTACCCCGAGAGCTCGCTTATAAAGTACATCAGACACATCACTTATTCCTGGACCAAACAGGACTTTATTAAGCTCAGAAATCCAAAATCCTGGAGTCAAAAAGGTGTAAAAATAGATTTTTGGCAAGACAATTTGGTCTTTTGTGCACAAAAATTGCTACATTGTATATGTTTACCTCCTTATTCCCTCTTTATTTTTAAATAAACACCAATATACAAGTATCGGGAGTCGAACTTCAGCAGATTTCCTCACTACTTAAATAATTGGTCACCAATCCTACCTTATTCATACTATACTGAAACAAGAAAAGGGCCACACTTTAGTGGAAATCAAACTTTAGCCAACAAAAAATAAAAATCTTAGACTTCACAATAAAAATGGCACCAAAATTTCTAGATAATATCTTATTTGGGTATTTGAATTGTTTTAAGAGAAGCCTTGGGTATTACAAGGAATAAAAGGCAATTATTTGAAATAACAGACTTGGACACTAAAAGTCCAAATTGGCGATCCACACCCGGAAGATACTATCAACATCACAGACCCCAAACTCATTAGCACAGATACCAAAACATATTATCCACATCCAAATTATCACCCAGATCGCACACCCAGTCGCCAACACCCAGTCGCCTCCAACACTCTCCACCCCATTACACACAAACCACACCAAGACACTGATTCACAGAGATTCAACCAGAAATTGTAATGCGGGACCTCAACACAGCAATACAAGATATCATAGGGAGGAAAAAAGGGCAACCATCTGTAATCAATCTCAGTAATACCCAGCTAAACCTATCCCAGTGAAAGGACTGAAATCCAATCCTACCCAAACTATTGTCAAGTTTCAGACCTTTATTGGTATTGAAAAATACATTCGTAATCTCTGCCTAAAACTTTCTATATTGAAAACCTTATTAGAAAACTGATTCTTAAAACTGATAGATATTTTCACACAGATCTGAAACTAAAGTCCAAATGGTAGCCTGAAAAAGAAACTAGTAAAGAGATTCAAACTAGTAGTAGATCAAAGCAATATTTAAGTAGAGCTGAGTTTAAATCTATAAAAGACAAGAAAGTATACAAATCACTATATACCCTGCAGATAATGGAGGAGGTCCTGTAGTGATGGACACCAATAAGTATACAGAAGAATGTTTACAACAGGTAAATGACAAGACTACATACACTAAACTCACAAAAGATCCAACAGAAGAATGTACCACACAGCTGAAGCAACTAACACAACGTTAATAAATCAGAGTACAGACGGACCCCTGTTTAAGGACAGAGAGACTTACAGATGACCCCTAGTTTACAGACGGACCCCTCTGCCCATTGGACCTTGGGTGAGCTCTCTGGATGCTTTACTTTAGTGCCAGGCTGTAATGATCAGCTGTAAGGTGTCTGTAATGAAGCTTTATTGAGTCATCAGTTGTCTGCTTCAGGATTTCATGCACACATCTGGAAGCCCCCTGGTTTGATTAGTCAGTGTGCTGCTGCAGAGTAGTGTGCCCGCACCAAGCTTCTTAGCTGATGTTCACTTCGATAGAAAGAGGTTCCCCCGAAATGTACATGGGAAATATGCAATTAAGTTAAGGACAACATTGCCTCTTTTGACTAGCTTGTAAGGCAGCAATGGAGCATCAATGGCTGTAAGTCTCCACATGCCTGAAAGGCGTCATTAAAGGAAATCTACCACTAGGATAAAGGATTGTAAACCAAGAAGACTCAGATGCTGGTTTGTGCCCCTCTGGCAGGATTTGCTCTTCTTTTAACTTTTTTTGCCATTGTTTTTTTACAAAAATATATTTAAAAGATTATGCTGGAGCCCATCAGGATTATTTGCATAATTTTTAAGCCTTTTTCTTAAACACAACAGTACAAAAAGCTAAACGAAGAGCAGATCCTGCCAGAGGACACACACACTAGTATGTCATTGTGCTTGGTTTACAGTCCTTTATCCTGGTGGTAGATATCCTTTAAGTCTTCATAAGGAGAGCTCTTACTTTCCAACCCAAAATTTACATAATAGGTAGTTATCATGTTTACTTCCTACAATTTAACCTCAGCAACCCTTGGGCAGTTCACAAATTGAGATTTTTCTGAAATACTGCCACCTGATGATCATGCAAAAATCACAAATTTTGCTATACATGTTGCGGTGTGTGTATTCTAACAGAATAAAACTCAGTTACAATGCATGGATATTTTTAGTATTATGGTATATTAATAGATTCTTACCTGACCAGCATAATGTTCTATTCGGAAAGAATTATCGGGCAGAGTCACATCCGTAATATTTTTGGCATTCTGGGTAATCTTACTCTTGAAGTGCTTATGGTTTCCAAGCTGCCTTCCAAGCTTTGTTAGGAAGGTGGCATCAGAGACATTTCCTGGGAGCAGGCACTCCTCATCCAGTATCGCTAGTATTCCCTTTGTGTTCTGCCGCACACATGTAGAAGTATTAGTACAAGTGAACATTCTTTCCATTCATTTTATAAAATTTAAAGGAACATCCAGCACATTGTGCAGTGCATAATAATAAATAATACAGGCAGAGTATTTGAGATATCCGGGATAGTAATATGTCTGTGCATCCAAATTATATGTACTATACTACGTATAGGAACCACCATTGAGAACTATTACTATTGATTTGCTACTTACATCCTCTATTAGTTTGCAGATAATTTCGTTGTCAAAAAATTCAATCTGGGTCCATTCAATTCCCTTAAATAACAGAATAAAGAGATTTATGAAGTACATTCGGTCCCCTACTTAAGAACACTCGACTTACATACGACCCATAGTTACAGACCGACCTCTGGATATTGGTAATTTATTATTTATTGTACTTTTGTCCTAGGCTACAATAAACAGCTATAACAGTTATCACAGGTGTCTGTAATGAAGCTTTAGTGTTAATATTGGTTCTTATGACAACCCAACATTTTTAAAATCCAATTGTCACAGAGACCAAAAAAGTTCTGGCTGGGATTACAATGATAAAATATACAGTTCCGACTTACATACAAACTCAACTTAAGAACAAACCTACAGACCCTATCTTGTATGTAACCCGGGGACTGCCTGTAATGGCGACTGATACATTGTGAAATGTAATTATAAATTTTGGTTTTGCACTAAAACTAACAGTGGTCACATATTGCTTTTATTTTCTGTGTTACACTTCTCACCAGCTGCAGACAAATAAAACCACAAGATTTTTATACCAGCAGCACAAATGAATGGAAGCGGAAAGGCAAATGTTACCTCTCTACGGTATTCTCCCTGTTCTTCTTTCAGAGTCATTTGGATGAAGATCTGCTGTAGTTTTTCATTACAGTAATTAATAATGAATTGCTCAAAGCTGTTTTCCTGTTGAGAAAAAAACACAGTTGTTACACCGACAACTTTTTCATTTGCACACATCTACAAAATGTGAAAGGGTTTATCATAAGGTAATTAGTAATCAGTGAGACATTTAATAGTCAGACCCAGTAGTAAAAACTTATATGTTAATGTTATAACCTTGGTTTTCAAAATGATTTATATACTGAGAATACCCCAATCCATCCCTGATCTAGACTTCTATGCTGTTGAAAGGTTTAGCCTTAGTACATGATATTTGTGGTACTTATTTTTTCCGACAGTGTATGGGCACCACATCTTCAATGGGGTCTGTTCCTGTTTCTCAAGGACTCCACATATTAGGAAAATGAGGAAACCTTCATGGATAATGGGTTTATACACATGTAAATGTATAGGTTAGTACTGTAGCTTAGCTTAAGCACACAAATGAGGCTTAGTTGTCTCTTCTTCTTAATAAGTTGGAAAACTAGTTGTCAGACCCTAAACCCAGTGGTCAGATCCATATAAATATCCTTGGTTTTCCAAATCACTTATTTGCGGACATCACAAAAAACTCATCTCTGCTTAGTGCTTATGTTTCTGGCACTCTGGATTTAGAGTTAAGCCACCATAACACACCATTTCCAGGATTCCCCAAGCATAGCAGACACAAATGTCGTTCACTAGTAACTTGCGTTCTAACCCTTCTCTCAAGTTGTTATGGTCCTGGGGGCCCTAACAAGCAAGTTGCTGACTGGCTCTTGTCTTCCCCTTCTTATTCCTGTGAGATGACATAGCAGAAGGCCTCAGGTCCCAGCAAGATGCTGCAAGGTGACTGGTTCTCACAGAATGATTGAGAAGGGGGAGCCAGGGGGTAAGGATACCGGTAGGGTATATGTTCATCTAAGATACCCTCTCACAATATCATCAATGCATCTAAATTATAGAAAAATAAACTGCGGCCCCCAACCTGCTCATATTACAATCTTAATATATAAGATGATTGTAATAATGTATACTGCATATCCTTTCATTGACTACAAAGGGACTGGGGGCCAACCTAGCTCACCGGTAGATCCACCTGTTCAACTGTCCAAGTCTGCAGCAACTAACATATGAATAAACCCTGTTGTGAGGAAACCATAGAGTATGTCCACAAGGGACATATTCATAGTGAGTAACTTCGGCAGACTTACAGGATGCTATTCTGTTAAAATGCATAGTCGATTATATTGTACCCAATATCATAGAATTGCTAATAAACTGAACTGCAATAGAGGTTCAGCAATATGTGAACTGAACTGCAATAGAGGTTTTAACTTTCAAACATAGTAAGGCTAAATTCATACGTACACGTCGTTGCCCAGGAGAGGGGTAGGGAGTTAGCGCTGCTCGCCCCCACCCCACTCCATAGAGAAACATGGTGCATGGCGCCGTATTACAGGGAAAGATAGGACATGTCCGCCCATTGCCAGCCTATGGGGGACGTATAGACGATGTTATACGTCGGCCGTATATATGAGTCCCCCAACGGTCATGTGAATGAAGCCTAATAGAAATTGATCATGATTCCAGTTGGAATGTAGGGATTTTTTTTCAGTGGTTGCTATCAAACTAATACCCTTCTAAATTTCTATGAATTAAATTCAGCAGTGGAATAATTTTATGTGACTATACCCTAATGGGTAATAAAGTACAGATCTTGTTAATTAAAAGTAGGCTTTTCCAAAAAAATAAATATTATAGTTACTTATTAATATATTAATTATTCATTAATGACCCAGCTCCATTACAGTAAAATGTAGCAAAATTTACCTCTAAAATCTCAAATCCATAAATATCCAGCACTCCCATCACCTTCTTTCCCTGGAACTCAGAGACCTGGCAGAAGAGATCAGATTAATGTAGCTAAAACTAGTCTAGCAAACTATGGCTTATACATTAATATTGACAAAATCAATAATATGCATTCAAGAAGTACTAAAATACAAATGTAGCAATGACTTATTATATGACATCTTGCCCTTCCCAGCAGTCTCTTACAGTGGTGGGTCATTCCCCCCTCCCCCCAGGGACAAAAAAAACTTTCCCGAATAGGAAGGTCCTTAAGGTCCGTAGTTTGTGAGTGTCCTGCAATGGAGTCCTGAATGCTGACCTATTCCCTTGTTCTGATTTTTGACTGATTGGGGGAGATTTATCACTACTTCTACACCAGTTTCTGGCATAGTAGCAGTGAAAAAATAGCAAATTCTTGTGCGAATACACCAACTCCACAACATGTGGGCGTGCAGGAAGCCATAGAGGGGCGCGGCGGCATCCTTTTGAAAAACCAGCGGACCTGGTGTTATTTTGCCCAGCAGCCACGGCGTCCGCCAGATACATCAAGAGGCTTAGGTGTTTCTGGCGCAACACTGGCAAAACTCTGTGAGCGCTATATAAGTAAAGGAATTATTAATTAACAAGGGGCTGTGAGGCCGGTATGATATACTGGGGCAGGGGCCATTAATTCAGGAGTATCCCAATGCCAAGCCTATTATAATGGGATGCCATCTCTCTGTCCATTACATGCAGTACTATAAATGAGGGTAAAATTATACTAAATAAATAGGAAAAATACTTGACTAAAAACTTATATAAAATATTGTTACATTTTTGTATAAAATATCAATAGTTTTTTTGCTGCATAGGGTGAAAGCATCACAAAGTATTTATGTGTAATATCCTTTATATCTGCATAAATTACTCTAACAATCAGTCAACAATAAAGGGTTAAAATGTCTTTAAACATCTAGAAACAGACCCAAAAGTCTAGAAGTAGGATGTAAATGAGCTAATGAAATGATCATTTACCAATATATCAATAATACAATATCCAAGTAAAATACTATGTATGTACTGTAATTGCGGGTGTCTCTTTATGGTAGAAAAGCATTAGGACTAACCTTTATACTTTCATTAATCCTCTGCACCAGCCAGCTAAAGAGTCGGTCATACATATTCTTTGCCAAGGCATCTCTCGCATAAGCTCCCTGAAACAGTACAAGTAATATATCAAGGAAAAGGCAGAGACAACACAGCAGAATACAGTAATGCAACGTCATAAATAGAAATTTTAAGCTGCTCATAGACACTACAGAGAAGATGGTTAAGAAGAAAAGGGGATGTAAAGAGAAAACATTTGTAATACCCAATAGTTTGCCAAAAAACAAGGAAAAAGAAACCCCAGCTCTATCTTTCTATCATCGCTCTAACCCTAGCAGGATATGGTACTTTTTTTTTTTACCTGTGAAGCATTGAGTGTTGTCACTACTCGCTCTTGTTTTGCTTCTACAGTGCGGACACTGAATGCATTCTCCAACGTAGCAGCATCAAGACCAATTAATGAGCTGATCTCCTTTATTTCTGGTAGTAGAAATAATAGAATAAAACAGGGAAGTAAGAAACTGCTTGAAGATTTTCGTAAAAAAATCCAATTTTTAACCTCCACCAGGCAGTATAATCTGTGAGCAGCATGTTGTATAGAATTGTAAAACTTTATTATTTCAGTCTGTTTCCAAGATATTCCTGGTTTAATCCAAATGCTAATGAGGCAGTTGGCAGTTGGTGTACCCAGGTTGTGTCCTCAGCACCTGAAGAACTATTTTTATATAAGAGTCTTCTTCCAGTGTCACCCATTACGTTCATGTAAGTAGGAAATAGTGAGAATCATGGAGGCAAAGCAAAAGAGGGGAAGGATTTAGGTAGGAATAGCCATGCTCCTGGTGCTAAGGACACAAACAACTAGCACATTAACAGAGATTAAACTAGGAATATCATGGGAATGCATAGACATAATGGGGGGTATTTATCAGGGCTTCTACGCCATGCCAGGGCTTATTGCTAGCACTTGCAATTATCTGCCCCTTTCTGCCACCTCCACACCTGGGGGAAATAGAGGGGCGTGAAGGGGGGCACGGCGCTGCAGGAGGTTGGGTGTCATGTCTCCAAGCCCATATCCAGACAACAACAAGTGATAACTAAAACGTAACTTTTATTGTTATATAAAATATACTATGGAATAACCACTTAGTGCTCTTAGTGACTTTCACCTATTTGGCTGGTTTAAATTTAGGGTTACATCCTAGGGAGTAGTAATAGGTTTCTGTATATGGCTGGGATCGGATTGATCTCATACCACAGAAATCAATGCATGGGTTTAAATGATAATAACTCATTGCATTTAGGTTTGTATTTCTATAGTACTAGCATTATCTCTACTAGCCATTGACACACCATATTCATAACTCCAACACCCGCACTGGTTAGGACGTTAACCCTCCCCCCCACCCCCACCCCCCTCCCACAGGGGGCTTTTTTCCAGCTAACTTAACTTTGACATATTGACATAGATTCAAATTAGTCACAATCTCATATTTGAAGGTCACCCAACCTGGGGCATCTGTGTTTTTAAACATATCTCTTGAGTCCAGCACTAAATGGTTATTCCATAGTATATTTTATATAACAATAAAAGCTAAGTTTTAGTTATCACTTGTTGTTGTCCGGATATGGGCTTCCCTATGCCGTCTCAAGACGGTTTTTTTAATTATATTAAAAAAACCCTGCCTGACAATTGGTCCAAGCCTGCGCACTTTGTGCAGACGCTGAACTGGCCCCTGCCAGATACATCAGGAGGCCAGAGACTTGAGTGCCGAGTGCCGGAATATGATAAATGACCCCAATAAATGTACGCTGGAAAACACTGTGCATTTCTCTACAATAATTGACTCACTTTGAGGCAAATCAATGCTTTTATTGTAGATAAAAGTAACAATAAAAGTAATAATAACAATCCAAATACAGTATTTATACCTGAACTTATAATGCTGCAATGTTACATATTAACAGACATCTACAGATAACAGGTGAATCTTGTTTCATCTTACCCTTTAAATCTGGGATGTAGCAAGAGGCCATTCCATTGGCCTGAAACTGTCCTTTTATTTCAATATTACCCAGCTTCAGGACAACTGCAACAATTTGCAGGATTGAGGTCACCTCAGAATCTGAAAATCCAATAATTTTCATGGCTGACTGTAAAGAACATAAATACATTTAGCATCTGATCTCCCTTGTTTTATGCAAAGATAGCTAAATTATGCCAGAACAGAAATAATATCATGATGCAGCAATTGGTGGAGGTCTAGTTCTGCAGGCTTTGTAGATTTATAGACCTTGAAGAGCCCCCCAGTTGTCATTTTAATCCTTGCTATGTTCTTAGGCACAAGGTCATGTGAACCTGGCCTTAGATTCTGTCTACCATTACTGCGCTTTATTAAAGAAGCAGTGAAACAGAAGTCATTCATGTTGAAAATGTATCATTATGGAGTCTCTGAGCCATATACTAAGAATGAGGTATCAAAATATATATGGAGATATTCTGTATATTATGAGATTAAGTTCAAATGGTTCCGCAAGAAGGGAAGGAATTAGAAAGTGAAGCAGAATAACAGCAAATGGCTGAGAACTTGCTAATACTTGTGCACGTTTACCAAGTGTAGAAGTCACAGAACTTGTACCTTTACAGTTTTGAAGTTCTCATTATCGTTCATGCCATTTAAGCTGCTTGCATCCTTGTTCAGATAGGCATACTTGGCACAATCAGGTGACAGCTTCAGTTGTCCTAAGCAAGTGAAAACACATTATGTCATATATTAGGTAATTTGTCAGGCTAACATATCTACAGTATATTCTCCAAAAAGAATCTGATTTGCAAAATGTGCAAAGCTTCCCTTATTGGATTTCAGTGTGATGTCCATTACATTACATCCAACAAGAAATAAATCTGTTTTTGGTTAAAAAGGGACATGTATAAGGGATGTGTAGGATAGACAGTAGTGATGTGACACAGGAACAGAATGTAGCATGATGAGAGGGTCCTGTGTGGGTAGGTCTTAGTGTGGTCAAGGTCCATATAAAGAAACTGAAATATTTCAGCAGAAATTTGTATTGATAATGAGTTATATCTAGTAACCACTGTGGACCACAGAGTGGAGGTTAAGGTTAACAGAAGAAAAATGTGGAAAATTAGTTACTATCAAACACAAACATGTATTAACCCATTATCAAACAGGAGATCAGGTCAATATTTAGATGTATCATCATTCCATCAATCACTAAAGTATATACATTACATTATGTTAGCTATTTTGGTGGAATTGGTGGATTACATTGTTGTGCATTAGACACCAAAGTTCTTTTGGTTAATATCAGAAAGAAAAGACTAAATTTCAACATCTCTGTTAAACAGCATCTCTGAAAAATACACCCATGTTCTGCATGAGACTTTAGAAGAACATTTTACAAGCCATCTTACTATATTACAATATTACAGCTCTACACACAGAGGCACTTATGTGCTCCCACTCTCCCAAAATGTCCTTAGTGGGAAACCCCATTTAAGGTCTCTTATTGTTATTTGTCTGCCAACTTTATCATTTTTCTTCAATCTCCCCTTATATGGTTTTATGATGTTATCTGCTTTGTATAATTCATACTGTGACTAAAAATATTAAAGGACATCTACCAGCAGTTTACTGATGGTAAATGTGTCCTAATAAGAAGTTCCTCAGGACTTCTTTTATTAAAACTCTATATACAGCGATTGTGGAAATATAGAGTTATAAAAGTTATGCTTATTACCCTGGGGTGCTCAGGCTATGTCACCCAAGCGCCTCAGGGAGCCTCGTATTTTAATTTTTGAACTCCTCTGTTGCACTAGCCTTAGGGCATAGAGCAGGTGATGAGCGGGACCGCTAGCACAATGGTAGATGTCCTCTAAAAAATATAAATATATATAATAATGGGTGGACATTCTCACCTAGCAGCTCAGCTCCTCCGCCAGCCAGCAATTGGTAGAATATATGGAAGTTCCTTTCTGCTTTGACATGTTTTACCACTCGTGACTTCTCCAGGAGATCTATACAGAAAAGAAAGGTGAACTGTGGTGTGACAGTATTTAATCCAATTTATCTAGATATGACTTCTTAATAACACACTAAAGGGAATTTATCAAGAATCTGGTATCCAACCGTCAAGTTTTGAGGACATTTTGGACTTAGTTGTAAAAAAATATTAGACAGCAGCCAGTCTACTTTTAGTGTGGTTCAAGTTTATGTATAACTGCAATATAAAAAAGCCATATAGACTGCCACAATCTAATCTAATTACAGTAGGGGATTATTTACTTTTTACTTAAAATATGGCTCTTAAAATTTATATTAGGACATTTTTGAAATAATACTGATTAAGTAAAATAATGAACTGAAATTTGAGTAGGAAAATCCATGTCCTGCTTTGAAACAGGATGTGGCTGTGAGCTCTGGGATCCATCCTCCCTCTCAGTGTGTGTTCTTTTAGGCATTTTATGCTGCATCAATTGCCATAGCAATGAGACATTACATATATGTAAGAAAATGTCATCCCATTGAGCAGGAAGTTTAAGATTTCCTGCTGTTAACCATCCTAGAATAATAATATTTTTAATGGGAACAGGAAAACAACATTTTGTACATGCAGTAAGAGCAGAGATTGCATAGAACTAATTACATGTTATACTCACTTTTTGGATATTGTGTTTTTTATTATTTTTCAGATTGGGTTTATTTTATTTGTTAGAATTAATTGAAATTTTGACCATAGCATAAAACAAAGCACAGATAAAAAGGAAATACAGGGGGATGCAGATAAATCGTTATTGAATGTATAGATAAATAGATAGATAGATAGATAGATAGATAGATAGATAGATAGATAGATATGGATGGATAGATAGATTCCGAGGCGCATTCGCCATGATGAAAATCTAGCCTCAGGCGGCAGATGCCCAAGGCCTGAGGCAGGCGGCAAAATGTGGGTGCCGTAATGTGAGCGATTCATGTGACCTTTGCCCCCTTGAATCGCCCACATGAAAAATCAATCGTGTCTGTATCTTTATGATACATTCGCGGATTATGTACAGAGCAGCACATATCCTACTGTCTGTGGTGCTCTACTGCTCTGGAGGACTCTGGCAGCATGCAATGACGTCAAGCTGCCTGCGTCCCTTCACAGAGCACAAGGCAGCAGAAGAGCCGGAAAGATGCAGAGGACGCGAGCGCCGGAGGGGATCATGATTTGAGTCGAGGTGAGTAATTGCTTTATTATTTTTATAAAAAGGGGGGCCGTATATATTGAAAAAAAGGGGCTGTATATAAAGAAAGAGGGGGTCTGTATATAAGGAAAAAGGGGGGCTCTATATAATAGAAAAATGGGGGCTGTATGTAATAGAAAAGAGGGCTGTATATAATAAAGTAAGAGGGGCTGTAAATCATGCAAGGGGGCTACATATTATATAATAAGGGGGGCTGTATATCATAATATGAGGGCTGTATATTATATAATAAGGAGGCTGTATATTATAGAAAAAGGGTCTTTGTATAATACAATAATGATGGGCTATAAATCATATAATAAGGGGCTAATATGGGATGTGAGCTGGACATTATATAACCTGGGGGTTGGCTTTTAACCATAATTTAACTACATATTATATAATTAAGGTGGGCTGTATATAATATAACTTGAGGGTAAAGCATTATGTCAATATGGGAGGAGGCTCTATATATCCCGTATATACTCGAGTATAAGCCGAATTTTTCTGCTGAAAATTACCCACTCGGCTTATATCCGAGTATATAAAAAAAATAAACTCAGTACTCACCATTCCGACGGCCAAGGCAGCTCCTCTTCCATCTTCATGTTCACGGCTGGTCCTGGCCGGCGCACAACTGTGATGTCAGCCGCTGTTGGCTGTGGCAGACCTGCTGCAAACATGAAGATGGAAGAGGAGCTGCCCGGGCCATCAGAATGGTGAGTACTGACTTTATTTCTTTGGGGGCTGGTAGTCTATATACTACAGGGGCAGGCAGGCTATATACTGCTGGGGATGGCTAGCTAGATACTACAGGGGGCAGGCAGGCTATATACTACAGAGGGGTGGCAAGCTATTTACTACAGGGGGCTGGCAGGCTATATACCACAAGGGGCTGGCTGGCTATATATTACAGGGGGCTGGCTATATTCTGTGGGGGCTGGCAAGCTATATACAACAGGGGGCTAGCAGGCTATACATTACTGGGGGCTGGCTGTATACTACAGTGGCTGGCGCGCTATATACTGGAGAGGCTGTGACCAATGCATTTCCCACCCTCGGCTTATACTCAAGTCAATAGGTTTTTCCTGTTTTTTGTGTTAAAATTAGGGGTCTCGGCTTATACTTGAGTACATACGGTAATATAAATATAGGAGGGGCTTATTTAAAAGGGAGCACTGTTAGGAGCACTGTTATTTAGGTGACTTTATACTGTAAGTGACTTTGGTATTTTATTGGTGCAGTGCGGAGATGTGGGGCTGGGAGCTGAAGACATCTGGGAGCAAATTCAACAGTCATGGGTGGGAGAAGACATAATTATGTCCTCTTCCTGATGGAGCAGATCGTGATCGTCATCTGTGAGGCACTAACGTCTGTGTCACTGACTGGCTACAGGCTTTTAGAATGTGTGGTGTCACAAAGGGTCAGTTACTTATTTTAAGTAATGTTGTCAGCAATTTTTTTATGAGGTTGTAAATGCTTTTTAAAAATGTGGAAATTTAGTGGGGCGTCATTTAAATTTTTGCCTCTGGCAGAAAATACCCTAGAATCGGCCCTGGATAGATAGATAGATAGATAGATAGATAGATAGAGAGCAGCACTCCAGTATATTGAAAGTTAATTAAGTATATAGTATATTGAGCCTTTAAAAAGGCTCATGTTGAGCCGAAACGTCGATTTCAGGTATTTTGCTATGGAATAAAGAGGACCACCAATCGCTTTGAACTTTCAACTTACTGGAGTGCTGCTCTGTTTCTTTAAACATACTTATTGCAGGATCTGAGGTCTGGTCCTGTTGGGCGTGCACCTGCTACATACTACCTCTGTGTGCTGTTGGGATTTCCTTTTGTAGAGAGTTAGATAGATAGATGGCAATGCTAACTTGCATTTGGTCCTGCCAATAAAGCTTCTCTAAATTGAATTGAATATATATGGAATAAATGGCTAAATAGACAGATAGATAGATAGATAGATAGATAGATAGATAGATAGATAGACAGACAGACAGACAGACAGATAGATAGATAGATAGATAGATAGATAGATAGATAGATAGACAGACAGACAGACAGACAGACAGATAGATAGATAGATAGATAGATAGGTAATAAGTCCAGAGTTACACCATCTATGGTAAGAGTATGGGAAAGGCCCAAGGGCCTGGAACCAAAATGTAGCACAATGGAAAAAACATACATTTTTTAAAGCACTTGCTGCATCATTTTCTTATATAGATGGATAGGGTAGATACAGCAGATACTTACAATTACTGATAACACCTCCCACTGGATCACCTTTAAAATCAAATTCAATATCCATATATTTCCCCTGTAAAGATGGACAAAGTAAGTCAGGTTGTGCTTTGTTTTACCGTCTTCTAGAAAAAAGTACGTATGTTGATAACAATGTCATGTTATGTTCCTTGCTTTGGTTATCCTCCCTTCATGTCCACTTCTTCTACAAGCAACTTTCATTTCAATCTTTTATCACATACTTATCTCACTATAATCTGAGCACTAGCACATTCATCTGTGATCTGTCCATATAAACAGTCTGACCAATAATCTGGAGTATTTTACAAGCATAGAAAGCCATTAGTTGGTCTGAAAATATCTGCTTATTTCTAGAAATATTTTACCCTCATCATCAGGCAATTAATATTTCTCATATTCTAAAGGAAGAACTTACAAATCTGGAAGAGTTGTCATTTCGAATGGTCTTGGCATTTCCAAAAGCTAAAGAAAAGAAAAAAAACCCTCATCATTTCTTTACCTTTCACTGGAATAAATGACCTGCAAGCAATGTAGCCACAAACATAAACATACAATATAAGAGCCCCCTAGAGGTACAGCGTTCCGAATATCTACACAAGTTTAATGGAAACAATGTGCTTAATAAGGATCTAATAGGCAGCACAGTGCACTGATATGGATAATAGTATATATAGTCTATGCTAGGAAGGATTAAAAGGAACATTTGATATAATGATATTCTTTTCATCATAAATTTCCATTCCATCCGCCTATCATTAGTAATCCATAAAATGTCCACAACACTAAATATAGGCCTGTGGATAAAGATCAGTGTACATTTACTGTATTACTTTTCCCTACTCACCCTCCAGGACAGGATTGGACTGTAAGAGCTGCTCCTTTACTTGGTTGACTTCTGCTCCCTTCCCGCATACAGCAGCCACATATGACATCACCAGCTTGCTGGCCTCTGAGAACAGCAGGAAAGAACAGTCAGCCATGTGTCTCTTTATATGAAATCAGGTCTAAAAGATTTGTGCAGCTTGTAACTAGCAGAACGGTGTTCTTCACAATAGTATATGAAGAACAATATGTGTGAAGAACACATTGCAGATGTATGGAGACGGATGTGTTCTTCACACATATTGTTCTTCATATACTATTGTGAAGAACATCGTTCTGCACGTGTGTCTTCCGATCAGTTAACAGATGTACGGAACATCTGCAATGTGTTCTTCACTGTGTTCTTTCAATGTGTTCTTTCAGTGAAAACATCTGCAAACATCTGCAATGTGTTCTTCTTTAGTGTTCTTTCAATGTGTTCTTTCAATGAAAAATGCTCGAGTCTCCCATTAACTTCAATGGAGCTCATTATTCGAGACAAGCACTCGAGCATCGGGAAAAGTTTGTCTCGAATAACGAGCACTCAAGCATTTTAGTGCTAGCTCATCTCTACTCCCTACTAATCGGTCTTCCACTCATTAACCTCTCTCCTCTACAATATAGTCTTAATGCAGCAGCCAAGCTTGTCTTTCAGGCCAAACGCTACATGGTCGCCTCCAGTCTGTGCCAGTCATTGCACTTGTTCCCGTCTCCTTCCAAATACAGTTTAAAATAATAACCCTCATCCACAAAGCTCTGCACAGTGCTGCACTTTCCTATCTCTCTTCTCTCATTTTAGTCTGTTATCCTCTACATTAATTTAACCTCTCACTCATGTCTCCAGGACTTTTCTCGAGCTGCACTAATTCTCTGGAATTATCTGCCCTGGACTATCAGACTAATACCCAACCTCCAGAGGTTCAAACGTGCTCATAAAACCCATCTAGTTAGCCAAGCTAATACGCTTGTTCACTGCATGAACCTTTAACTATCTTTACTAACCCATCCTGTGTCCTCTTCTTACCTGTTATCCGGCAAACACCAGATAGATACCAAGCTCCATTGACCTTGGACTTTGTATATATGTATATAAGCAGCACCTTTATGTATTATATTGTAATATTTTGTTATATTCCCTTATAAAGAATGGCTCTTATACCTCTTGTGTCACCCCCACATCCTCATAGACTGTAAGCTCTTGTGTCACCCCCTCATCCTCATAGACTGTAAGCTCTTGTGTCCCCCCACATACTCATAGACTGTAAGCTCTTGTGTCACCCCCTCATCCTCATAGACTGTAAGCTCTTGTGTCACCCCTCATCCTCATAGATTGTAAGCTCTTGTGTCACCCCCTCATCCTCATAGACTGTAAGCTCTTGTGTCACCCCCCACATCCTCATAGACTGTAAGCTCTTGTGTCACCTCCAAATCCTCATAGACTGTAAGCTCTTGTGTCACCCCCATATCCTCATAGACTGTAAGCTCTTGTGTCACCTCCTCATCCTCATAGACTGTAAGCTCTTGTGTCACCCCCACATCCTCATAG
>CM033642.1:42233940-42609260 GCA_019512145.1 Engystomops pustulosus | reverse complement strand
TGTGTCACCCCCACATCCTCATAGACTGTAAGCTCTTGTGTCACCCCACATCCTCATAGACTGTAAGCTCTTGTGTCACCCCCCTTCATCCTCATAGACTGTAAGCTCTTGTGAGCAGAGCCCCCACTTCTATTGTTCCATATGACTGTTTGTTCTGTGTAATGTAGTATTATATTTGTATATGTCCCCTATGATTTGTAAAGCGCTAAGGAATATGATGGCGCTATATAAAAAAAGATTATTTATTTATTATTACCTACTTTAGGCTGAAACAGCAATCCTTCATCACACAAACAAAATTGCTATGTAGCCATAACCTTACTTCTCCTTTTGTTATCGCTGACTTCCTGTTGAATTAGATAAGACTCCAGGCTTCACAGGGCAATACTAAGGAATGGTAACCATAGAGGTAAATTTACCTGTTTTTCCAGCACCGCTCTCCCCAGTTATTAGGATACATTGGTCCCTGTCCCGATCCCGCAAAGACTGGTACGCACCATCTGCCACTGCATAGCTACAAAGTAAGGAATAGGTAAAATAACATCAGCACATTGCACTATTACCAGCATGGTAAAATAAAACAGTATCCCTAGTATTGACTTCACTATAGCAGAAGCACAGAGCAATATCAAAAGAATCTTAGATGTGGGTTCTCTTATATGTTGGTGACCACTAGTACCCCAAATACCAGCAGCTATCAAAAGCAGCCGGTGTATCCACTCTGTTATATGATCATGGAACATGGTTTAGGTATTTGCTCCACAAAGATATCCATCTGTAGCATGGTCTGTTTTATCTCATTCAGGATCATCAGCACAGACATAAAAAATTAAGAAAAAATATAAAAAGTTTTGATAAATGAAAACCTGTACAAATTACATTAATTTTATAGCAAAATCATATAGCTGTGGCTTCCCATCTAAGGATTGGGGAGATCAACGAAGCCATGCAGACATCACAATGCAATTATGTGCAGAGTATTATAGATTAACATGACTGTTATGAGCACTTAGTCTCTGCATGATGGCTGGTAATGGAAACTGTAATGCTCTCAGCTAGTAGCTGATGTATTGAAAGTTTACTAGAAGGCCTTATATAACCGGTGAAAATTCCTAAATCTAATAATATTGGAACTATAATATCATAGTGATATGAATCATATGTATTCTAGTGACTGCTTACAAAAAAATAAGAATTTCAGATATATCTCAATCTAAAAACCCATTCCAATAGCCCCCCTTTACACCCTAAAACACAGTTCTGGCTTTGACATTTTTTTTATTTCTTATAAACTCTATCTATATTTTTAAGGACATTTCCACATGTTTGGTATCTGATAACTACTGTATATTCCACTAACCTCTCTGTACTTGTAAATTATTATTATACTCCTCCTAGAGCAGTGGTGGCGAACCTATGGCACGGGTGCCAGAGGTGGCACTCGGAGCCCTCTCTTTGGGCACCCAGGCCATCACCCAGCACAAAGGTCTCCATTCAGGACTCAAGACCTAAATCAAAGAGGTGTGGACAGAGCTTGATTATCATTGTATCCCCTTCCCTGGACCCTTAATTCATCCTGTTTAGAGGACTTAATAATAATAATACAAATTTCTCCTTCTTTCTCCTGTATTGGTGTCCTCAGGGTGCCAATACGTTTGAAACCTGTTACTTTAAATTGGCATTTGGCCCTTTGTGAAAAATATGTGGCTTTCGCTTGTAGTTTTGGCACATGGTCCCTAAAAGATTTGCATCACTGGCCTAGAGCATGAATTTTTCATTTAGATCTGTAGTCATTATAGATTAGAGGTTCAATGTGCTTAAATGTGCATTCTCACCATTTATTCATATACTAAAGACGTCATATTGGTATAAAATATAAATCAGCATTTATAGGTGGTTCTGTATATGTTCTGTAAATGTTAACTAGTCTGCCAGAGACATAACCTGAAGCTTCTAGGCAACAATACAAAATCCATCCCTTGCCCCCCATTAATATTATTTTGTTAATAGAACTGGTGTTAATATTTGTAAAAAGTCACTTTCTGGGCCCCCTGTGACACCTAGGCCCAGGTGCGACTACACTCTCTGAAACCCCTAAGACTGGTTTAGAAGTCTAAAGAAGTATCAAAAAGACAGAATACCATTATTTTAAGACCACGGAAAGTGGGGAAAAATAGCATCTACTTGGAATATTTTTGTATGATGTATATTAATATATAGAGATAAAGCAAAAAATTAAAGAAATCCAACAAGCAAATAAAGTTGGTTTGTGAGACCCGCTTTATGCAATGAGTGCCCTCCATGGACAACACATGTGAAGTTCCCGAGAAAACTGGACTGACATCCCGTGTCTGAGGAGGCCACTCATTGGATGAAGCAGGTCCTGTGACCGCCTGGGGATTCCAGTGAGTTCACAAGGCCCAAGACCAGAAGTACTGTTTGCAGCCCCCTAACATAGGGATTACACTTCAATGTGAACACATGCTGATCACTGCGTCATAAGATATGATAATTCTAGTGGTGAGACATAATAAAAGTAATATTTAGAATTGCCATTTCCTTTCTATTCTGTAGGACACATGTGAAGTCTATTGCTCATCGCATTGTGATAACCCTGGATGGTGTTGCAGCCTCCTCTTGTGAATCATTTTTCCTATGTCACTGCTATATGACGGCTGTGCAGATATAAATAGCTTGTGTTAAGGATCCCTTGAGAATGTCAAGTTAAGAAAAAATAATTATATTTACTATACCATTGGTGACACTGTATTACATGTACTATACTCTACAACCTTCTATCCTGATCTCCTGTCACTTAGACATTCAGACAGTCTTTGTACTAAGCATAGGCTGCCCACCCTCTTTCATATCATGCACCCTGTCTGAATCTGAATCTTGTCAAACTCCACACTAATCATGTAGTATGAAGTATGCATCTTGGCGCTCCATTCAATCCTAAGGAAGTGTCAGAAATTGCTGAGCACAGCGCTCGGCTATCTTTAAAACGCCCATAGACTCTCATTAATATTGAATGGAAGTCCCATAGCATTTATTAAATAAAAATGACTTGTAATTGATATTCGTGGTTATGCATCATCAATGGATGTCCTGCAGTCTACAGCACTGTCTACCTTTGTACTTTGAGATCTATGCTTACTGCCACACCTACACTATATTGATTCAGTTTCTTCATCAGATCTATGACATTTCTTTGGTAAGGCATTTATTTACTTTTTTTCTGCAAGTTCCTGGATCAATATATGTAATCTATAACCGTTAGAATTCCCTTTATTATACGTACATGTGTGGCTTCAGCTGGTACAGATTGCTGTTTCTATACTCTTCCACTTTCTCAGGAGTATAGATGGAAAGTTGCTTGTAGGGGTTCACTGATATGACTACATTACCTATGTAAGTCTGGAAGACAGAAGAGGACGTGGGAGATACATGTATATAACAATATTTATTACAGCAATTATAGAACCGGTGATTCATTGGGGGACATTTATCAGGGCTTGTATGCCAGTTTTCTGGCGTATAAGTCATGGAAAAAAATCACAGTGCCTAGCAAACCACCAGACATTGCAATTATTTTCCCCTTCAAGCCCCCACAACGCCAAGTGGAGCCTCATGATGTACCGGCGGCAATGGAGAGAGAATACATCATACACCAGACAGAAAAGCATCGGCAGATGATAAATATCCTCCATTGAGTCATATTAATTACATTAATTACACCAACTGTAAAGGGTACACCAAACTGTGCATAACTCAATAGGCCAGTGTGTATATGTGAACACTTTCTGATCATAATCTTCATTTTTCCAGCAGTTCTTCTATTTGAAGTCTCTTTCTGTGAAGTTGCTGTTGTCTCATAGCTGTTGGGAAGAGACCTAGATCCTGTGACTACCGCTCCTTCCTGCAGAATACTTACATGTTATCTAAAACCTTAGTGAGCAGAGATTTTCAACTTTAAAGCATATTAAGGACAAAAGAAGGAGTACAATAATAGCCAAAGTAAGTAAATAATAGAAATATGTACTATATATTATCAAGCTTAGTAGTTCAACATTTACGTATCATCTCCCTCTTTCTCTTCGAATCTATTTTTCATGCTGGAATTTCTACTGAATTCTGTCTTACTAGTAACAAGACAGAAGCTTACTGAGGTGTCAGATAAGGTAGAAACTCTATAAAAAATTGAGAAGGGAACAAGAGCAACTACAGTAGGCCTCCATCCAGCAGCATAGACTGGTTTGTAAATGTACACACAGGGAATGCATAAGAAAAAGATGATGGAAAGGAAGATTATAAGTCACATAATGACCAGAAGAACTGATATTTTACATGTATCCACACTTGACTACTGATTTCTGCAGGATTAGTTGGTACACCATGACTATTTTACTGTTATAGAAGCAAACGGTTATAGGAGCAAACTGCATTAAAGGGGTTAGCCACTTTACTTCAAGTTATAATAATAATAATTCCTTTATTTATATATTGCACACAGATTACGCAGCGCTGCACAGAGATTGCCAGATAAGTCCCTGTCCACAATGGGGCTCACAATCTAATCAACCTACCAGTAAGTTATCTATAATTTTTGGGGCCAGGCTATATATAAAAGTTTTGCACCGCTTTCCTATATGTGAAGTAAAGCCTCCTCTCTTTTACCTTATCAGGCATGGCATCCCTGTCCATAAAATGGCTGCAGATGGAGGGTCATGTGATCTCTATCTGTCCATGAGCAAACTACCTTTCAGGACCTTATGATGATACTCTTGAATGCAAGCTTAAGGTCCTGGAAGGTATACTGCCTCCACCTCCCTCCTGCTTCCTCTACACTTGTGCAGTGAGCACACCCGGCTGTATAGTCAGTGCTGTGGGAGCAGGGGGAGGGTGGGAAAGTGCAACAGTTTGTAAAGCCAGGGTCAGCCCCTCAGACTCATTAGCATAATATTAAAAGTTGATTTTTAGAAGGAAGGAGGATAACACATATAAGAAGATTACCACAGTCACGGTGACTGGATCTATGAGTAAGTGGTTGGTTTATCATGCTGGAATTTGATGGTAGATTTCTTTTAAATGAGTAATCTTTTCCGGTATATGGTTGTCATAAAAAGACAATTGGGGCAAAAAATATAAAATCTAGTAAGTTATAATATTTTTAAATTAAATTCCCAAATACTGCCTTTTTTGGTATGGATGGAATGTCTGGATTTTCTCCTATCTATGGTCACAGCTCATGCTATTCTGTTATCTAATTCTATTTCTTATCTTATCTTGGTATGCAGGACCTGGTACAAGGTTACAGTTTGTAAGCGATGGGATTATGTTTTGTCCTCATTGGCTCTTGTTATGCAGCAAAATCCTGTAAAGTCTCTCTTTATTTGGTGTTGTATTTATTTTACTTGTCTTTACTCAGAAATATAAACTAATAGAGTACATAAATAATGCAGATTTCCTATAAATGAAAAGAATACAACTTTCCACTTAAGTACTGTTTATTGATCTTTTTTCAGTCTCTACTTGGAGTACAATACAGAAAACACAAGGTTGTACTTTTGCCAGTTTTTGTGTTTAGCCAAGGATCTTTGTGACTCAGAACTGAATATGATAATACTTATGCTGATGTGGTGAATGCAGGCAGACTATATTAGGCATCAACTCAATACGGGCAGCACAAAAGACAATGGGGCTTATTTAGTAAGGGACGCGGATCACACTTTTACAATGTTTTCAGGGATTGCATGGCTGTGACAGGTATTTGACAGGGGTCTGCGCCAGGATTGTGTTGCACGTGATTGGATTGTGGTGCAGCTGCGCTGGCTTTTATGTAACAGAAATCGGGAGGCGGGCCGTTGGACAATCTGACTGATTCGGACTGAGAGCGGGATTTAACTTTCAAATTGTGTCACAATCCAATGCACTTATATGCACCTGGAAGAAGAAGGTGAACCCCGGCGGACCTGAGCGGGGAAGCGACACATGCAGGATATCAGGCGCACAATCTTAGTGAATCGCAGCACAGTGCATAATCTTCGGACAATGCACTTTCAGTGAACTCCGCGGACCAGGTAAGTAAATGTGCCCCATAGTGCAGAGTCAGCGAGAGATGGTCCACTTTCTTACCTGCTCTTTCTAAATCATTTGCTATGTTTTGTACAAACAGGTTTGGATAACATAAGAAGGAGGGTAGATACTTGCAGACACATATCATTACAGTGCTGTGACCACATTTAATTTGTCAATTATAAACATATTTGCATAAACTGCACCGCAAACTGTTCAGTGACTCTTAGTTTTCTGATAGAATAAATATCCAGTAAGGAGACAGTCTCTAGTAAGTTTTCTATCTCACCACAATTCCAGGTTCTCAGTAAGGTTAACAAGCACTGATAAATAATGCTCTATGTTTATCACTTAGATTTCTTACTAAACTTTTAAGGTAGCATGTAACATGGTCTTTTTGTTAACCTAAAGAGCAAACTCCTTTCTGGATAAGGAATCTATCAGTGAATTGAAAATAGGTGAACCATTAAGAAACCTGAACATTCTGCAGTGGTATATTCGATTTATTTATTTTTTTGTAATTGGAGGTATATACTTAAACTTGTGAACAATATCAAGTATCTATAGCAGTGATGGCGAACCTATGGCACGGGTGCCAGAGGCGGCACTCAGAGCCCTTTCTGTGAGCACCCGGGCCATCGCCCCAGCACACCAGACAAGACTCAAAGAATCTTCCTCCAGTTCCAAACAACTTAAAAGATGCGACTTTCAGTCATATTTTGATACTTACTTTGGTACTTGTGACTGTAGGAAGAGGGAGAATGAGTAGACAGGGCCAAATTATCTTTGGAGGACCTCCTGCTGGTCCCATGATTCTCTGTGTACAGAGGGACACTGCAAAGAAGCTAAAATTATGAAAAATGTCCATCTTTCTACTGTGTTGATGTCCTCTGGAGGTAAATATAAAGTTGTTGAACAGGGAGCAATAAGTTACTGCTTTAATTTTTGGTTGGCACCTCGCGATAAATAGGGGGGATTTTGGGCTCAGTTTGGGCACTCGGCCGCTTAAAGGTTCGCCATCACTGATCTATAGGTTAACACAGATGTTTTTACATTAAAATTTGCACCCAACTTTCAGATATTTCCATTTGATTTAACATAAAAAGCCGTATATATTTTCAATTCACTTAGATGAAAAATAATATTACTTACATATATCTCATCATGTTTGAAACGTTCCTTTAGGTTTTCCAGTACCGATTTCTCAGAAAGAGATTCAAGAAGAATCATGTCCCCTACGCCAACCATTCCATCCAGGAAAGATGAATTGAGAGCCATGTTTTAGCTCTAATTAGAAATCTGAAGGAAAAAAGAGATACTTTATGCAATAAATTCAATACCAATAACACCCCCTGCTACTATCTTAACTTATAGAAATTGAGTATAAAATACATTTTCTAGCTACTGAATGAAATGGTATTGTTTACTACAATATGGAGGTATAGGTTAATGATTCTGGACTAATGTAAAATATTAAGAGAGGCTTTCACATCAGTCTCATATGTGCCATTCATGGCTACTGTTTCATGGGCGCACAATTATTTAAAATTCTTTGTTACTATACCAGAAGGGTTAAACAGAAATAACAGAAGAAACAAATGTTGTTTTTTTTCTTGCATCAAGTGCATATGAATGTATACAAATCTATGTGGTGACATAGCCACCGCAGCAGAATTGTCCGGTACAGAGATTATGAGCTAAATGTAGCCAGGATATGATGAAAAGAAAATCTACTATAAAATCAACAGCCTGTGAAGCTACAGCATGGAGGGGTTCTGGTAACATCTTGCAGAGTATTTCTGGCTCATTAGCATAATATTATAAGGTTCATTTTAGAAGGAAGGAGGTCATGGCTGACAAATATAAGAAGATTATCACAGTCACAGTGCCAGAACCTATGAGTGGGTGCCCCTTGTTTATCATGCTTGATTTTGATGGTAGATTTCCTTTAAAGGAAATCTACCATTTGATTTCATGCATTATGAAGCAAACATACCTTTAGTGTAGCTAAACTGATGCAGGAGCATATCTTGTTTAATCCATGTGCTTAAACAAGAGCTTCCTGAACTGTCTACACAGGCCTAATCAACCTTAGCTGGATCACTCATACACAGCAGCGATTGATTACTTCTGCCTGTCAGGCACAACACAGTGATTACATCATTCTCTGAGCAGTGCATACTTAATGTGAGATGAAAAGCACCCATCCCCAGCACTGTAGTGACAGAGACTCATTATCATAATTGTATAATAGTTTTTTCAGCAATACCACTCAGCACAGGGATTAAAAAAGATATTTTTCTGGATCAGTATAGCTACAGCATTCTCAAGGTATGTTTGCTTCATAATGCATGAAATCAAATGGTAGATTTCCTTTAAAGGAAACCTATCATCTCAGATCTACCTATTAAGGTTGATCCAGTGGCAGGTTCATCTAATGAATAGCATCAAAGATTTCAAAAGATAAAAGATGATAGGTGGGATTGACTGCCGGTACAGGGGTGTGGAGTAGCCATGGCTCCCACACCACGACCCGGCTACGCTCAAGTAGTTGCGGCAGATGATTTGCATAAATAAAAGAAACATTTTTCTTAGATTCTACTAAACTGTTAGATAAGCCGCATACCAAATGGGGCTGAGGCCGATAGGGATCTACCATCAAATCTACCTTGTTAGGTAGATCCCTATTGGTAGGTTTCCTTTAAAGGCATGCAAAGAGTGAAAGGGGTTAAAGATCCTCTTTAGAACGATCTTTTAGCATCTATTTCTACTTGAAGCTCAATATTTGGTAGTATGTCTCTTAAAAGTCAGTAACTTTTCCAGTCTGGGAAAAAGAAATTTATCCCAAGTGCTGGCAGTAATTTTACTAGTAATATTATTTTTATAACCGCCAATTTACAGACAGTACCAAGAGTTTATGGTTGTGCACTTAGCAACATGACATTTTATGATGAAGATCTGAGCTGCACATACATAGAATTGCACTGACACCAAACATGTGAACTCTGCTCTGCAATAAAGGTAATAAAATAGATAAATCATTACTTCTCCGAGTGTTTCAATGTCAGCCTGGTATGAAGTAGAATCCAGATGGATATGATGACACCGTATTCTTATGTTATGCTTAATCAGCATATTTTTTAGAGCAAGTTTGAAGAAATATTAAAGAAATATGTAATGAAACCAATAGAGTATTGAAAGATCCATACATAGTTCATTGTACTGACTTATCAGTGCATGTTTTAAGTGTTGTGACCATCTTGTGATGATATTTTATCTGCACACATACTAGGATTGTAGGATTGTTGTATTAAGCTTTTAACAACTGTCTCTTATGCATTTTCCTGTATTTAAAATGGTTTAAATTCTACTAAATGTATAAAAAAATTAACTGAAAAAAGGTAAAACTTTTTCTACACAAATAATATGCAGCAGTAAAAAAGCTGAGTAAATCCTGATGGGCCTCTACAGGAGAGATTGAGAGTCCTGATTACTCCACCATCTCTCTACATACAGTTTAACAGATGTGTGGTGATCAGGACTCTCACTGTCTCTCCAAGGGTCCAGCAGGATTTACTCTGCTTTTTATTCATAAATTCTGCTCAAAATCATATCGGTATGATAAATAAATAAATATAGAAACGTGATCAGTCTTTTAGATTAAAGGTATTGTTTCTTGAAGAAAAGTTGAAGGATGTTATGAAGAAGCTCCTAGAACCTGTGTCTGTCAGTCAAGAATGAATAATCCTCTGATGTATAAATCACCATTCTTTTTACTGACAAGTAATGCTATGAAAGGGAAAATGTCTAGCCAGACAAATCTGACCCCAGCAATAAATGCTGATCATTGTAGACGAAGAAGAAGAAGAAGACCCCATTTAACAGGGTGAAATAGTCATTTTTGGATGTTTATTGATCCAGGCACTTAACTGTGAATACACTGAGAACAGACAGTGATGTCATGAAAATCTATAAGAATATGTTTTAAGTAGGGGCCTAACCAGGAGAGACTGGGCCCTATAGTACACTTTGAATGGGACTCCCTAACCTCTTAAAATTTACATATTTGTTTACTCACACATGATATATACACACCATATATACACCCATATACATCCATGCATCATATACACAAACATACAGCTTACACACATGACATATAGAGCATATATATAGGGGTGTAACTTGAGGGGGGCAGAGGGTGCGGTCGCAACCGGGTTCAAGAGGTTTAGGGGGTTCATAAGGTGTCAATTACTAGAAGACTAGTACTATATACCATACATATAGTCGGGGGGACTTGCACAGACTTTGCACTGGGGACCATCAGCTTCAAGTTACGCTACTGCATATACACATCAAATATATACACACAAACAACAAATACACATACATACAACTCCATATATAGTATATACACACATACATATACAGTATATTCATACCTAATACACAGATGCCGGGGCCCCCCTGATACTGTGGGCCCCATAGAACCTGCTATGGCTGCTTCCCCAGCAGTTATGCCCCTGGTTTAAAGAGTGATTACTCCCCAACAAAAAGAGGCTAGCAGTGACAGGCGGCATCGTGCTGGACTGGAGTGTAGATGAAAGTGAGCATTCCCCTTGTATCTTATAAATGTACACTTTGGGGCCAAAAAATAAATTAATCTTGGAAAACCACTTTAAGTTCTATAGAACAGTTCCCTAATATCAGATTGTTCTCAGAAGCAGATACACAAAAATAGATAAGAAGACGAGAGCTAAATACCCAGTGTAATGGTCATATGTGGCTATTGCAGATCATCTTAAGCTTCCATGTAAATTTTAGTTAACCCCTCCGGGACCAGAATTTTTTGAGGGTTTACAAAGCTATATTAAGGATTGTCATCTGCAAGACAAATTGCAGTTTCTAGTGGTACCATTTAATATTCTGTGCCATGTACAGGGAAGCTGAAAAAAATTCCAAATGTGGTTAAATTGGAGAAAAGAAATGCAGTTGCGCCATAGTCTGATGGCCTTTATGTTTACATCTTTCAACATGCAGTCAAGATGACACCTCTCCTTTATTCTTTGGGCTAGTGTGATCACGGAAATACCAAATTTATAAGGTTTAGTTATGTCCTTGCGTTAAAAAAAATGCCTTGTGTCGCCATATTGTGACAAACGTAACTTTTTTATACTTCAGTGTATGGTTTCAGTGTTTGTGCAATGTGAGGACGTTTTTCAATTATACCATTTTGACAACTGTGCGACCTTTAGGCCTATTGGCTACAAACGAGTATTGACTATTATTTACTTGCACTTGAATGCTAGGGCGTCTGAACACTTATATATATATAATACTCATCAGCTCCTTCCGATGACATCATGAGGGGTACTGACCAGCATTCATTCATGGCGGCGCCAGCACCAACCATGTCAGTTACCGGGAGGCATCAGCTGTGTAATACAGCAGACATCCGCCACGTATGGAGAGGGCTCATTCCATGAGTCCTCTCCATAAATCACCTTCACAACAATTGACATATGACTGCAGTGACTTGGTTCAGCCACTACACTGTGAATGGAGCTGTATGATTCATATTACAATCTTTGTGGATCAGTTGCTAAGAGTTGATAAATGAGGTGGTTGGATGTCTGACTCCAACCAATCTGACAGGTCATCAATATTTTTAGACTGGAAAATCATTTATATTTTTATTATACTATTTGAGGTAAGAAGTACAGGATGGCTCTCCAATGGGATTTTTTATTATTATTTTATATACATAGACTATCTCTTTTTTGGGGGTCATGTTACTTTACCATTTTATATATAAATAATGTCATAATTTTAACATTACACTCAGTCATGTCCTACACTTCTCATATTGTATTCGGTAGACAAGTACCATATATACTTGAGTATAAGCCTTGTTTTTCAGCACAAAAAAAATGTGTTGAAAACCCAAACTCGGCTTATACTCGAGTCAAAAAATATATTAAAAATCACGTTTCCGGCTTCCCCCGCTGCTGGCTATATAATGGGGCAGGGGGCTGGCTATATACCGGGGGATATGGGCTGGCAGGCTATATACTGGGGGCAGGTGCTGGCTAAACACTATGGGGCAGGGTCCGGCAGGCTATATAATGGGAAGGCTGTGACCAATGCATTTCCCACCCTCGGCTTATACTCGAGTCAATCGGTTTTCCCAGGTTTTTGTGGTAAAATTAGGGGCCTCGGCTTATACTTGGGAAGGCTTATACTCGAGTATATATACGGTACATATATTTTGTTTGTATCAGTCTTAAATGTATTATATTCCACATAGTTATAGAGACTTAGTGTTCTCTTGCAGAGTGTATTTAGCTTTTATTAAAAATGTACCTTTTTCTGAGATTAGTGAGACATTTTTCACTTTCTTACAACCTTTCCATAGCTTGTAACTTAGATATGAAGTATTTTATCCATCAATGAATTTCCTATCTTGTGCAGAAATATGTTTCACTGGGACATTAGTGCATCCTTTTCACGTGGTAAGGAGGAGAATCTGCATGTTGTTAGACTATTGTGTAATAACTGACGTGCCCATTTTTGGTCATTCTGAGACATGTTTTCTTCTACCTTATGAATGTACATTCCACTCTGTATTTCTGGAAAATGCACAATAGTATCAAGTCAGGTTCATTTACTATACAGCTGACATCCGGAATAGCAACTTCAATACACAGGAGAGGAAGGATGTGAAATCAAGGATACAAAGCACTGAATGAATTGTCACAGGCACACTACTAGCATGGAACAAATAAAGCCATGCGGAAACCTCATGAGTTAACCTGGTAAACATCCTGATATGAAGAAAGACTCCACAGGTCTGATACATAATAACACTGATTAGTAAATATGTATTTTTACCGTCCACATCAGCTAACACAAAGGGTACTTGTCATATTTAAAATGTCAAAATGTAGTCCTTCTTATAGTACAGGGGTAGCTGAGCAGATTGTACAAAGGTCTTCTCTACAGGCAGCATGTTATAGAGCAGGAAGAGCGGAGTAGATTGTATATATGTCCGCTTTACAGTGATCATGTTATAGAGCAGGGAGAGCTTAGTAGATTGTTCATAGTATTCTATCTGCAGGCAGCGTTTTATAAAGCAGGAGGAGCTGAGTAAATTAGGTATAGTGTCCTCTCTGCAGGTAGCATGTTATATAACAAGAAGAGCTGAGCAGTTTGTATAGAGTATCCTAGCTGAAGGGCAACATGTAATAGAGCAGGAGGAGTAGAGAAGATTGTACATAGTATTCTATCTGTAGGCAGGATTTTATAGAGCAGGAGGAGGTGAGTAAATTATGTATAGTGTCCTCTCTGCAGGTAGCATGTTATATAACAGGAAGAGCTGAGCAGTTTGTATATAGTATCCTAGCTGACGGGCAACATGTAATAGAGCAGGGGGAGCAGAGTAGATTGTACATAGTATTCTATCTGCAGGCAGCATTTTATAGAGCAGGAGGAGCTGAATAAATTATATATAGTGTCCTTTCTGCAGGTAGCATGTTATATAACAGGAAAAGCTGAGCAGATTGTATATAGTATCCTAGCTTAAGGGCAGCATGTTATAGAGCAGGAGGAGCTGAGCTAAGCAAAAAATACTTATGCGCTTTTTAACTGTTAACTCCTCTCCAATTGTGCACCGACTATAGACATCAGATATTGAGGGCTCAGAGTCTGCAGCAAAGTCTTTTTCAGTGTTGCTGCAGTTTCTCCTGCTTCTGCATTGTTCACGGGGGAAGGACTGCTACCGTTTCTGCCTTCTCCTTTCTTCCCTGCATTATACTGAAGTAGCTCTAGTGACTAGCAGAGCGACACTGCCCTGAGCTCTCTATACTCGCCGGTCATGTTATTGTTGGTCTGCAATAGTTAAGCATCACGTCGTCATCAATGGGTTAACAAGCATGAAAAACTGACACACTGAACTGCTTGAAATATGATGGGGGAATGTCAGTTCTGATCAAACTCTGCAATGCTCGTATTAATGGCTCCTAAATGACTCTAATGAGATTGCCTGATGTGAAGACTATTTCTAGCAATGTAAACTCCCAAGAGTTTCTATATCACCAGCCCTGACTCATACAAACTTCCCTGCAATATCTGAGATTGTCCAGTAATATCAAACTTTTATGGCTAAAATAGCAACTGGTCCTCCACAACCATTGCAATAAAATTTCCATCCACACTAATGTTTATTGGTGGTTTCACATATTTGGACTGTACATTTCATAATAATGGAAGTTCAATTGAAGACATAGGAAAGGCATGGATAATATGAATGGAAGAATTGCCACCTAAACCTCTAAGTACTATAGTTTCAATATCTCTCCACTTATAATGCTTTCAACTCATTTAGACTCTATGGAGAAAAGCCACGCTGTTATGGCCAGAAGATGAGCATGAGGGCATCCAGTGTTTTATGATCGCATTACTGGAAGTGATAATATGGAATTTATTGGCATTGCAGTACAGCAGAATGACCAGCGGTGTCGCTATTGAGAGCATATTTGTAGCAGTTCTACCTGTTCCCTGATGTCAGTGGTGGCGCAAATAATCCTGTACAATATTAGAAACTTCAAATACTGCCCATGAGAATAACCCAAAGAATATCTGTATCCATCTTCCAAGGACATAGAAGTCCAGCACCTTGCACAGGACAGCAATTGATTAGCTAACAATATTTGTTACAGTGTGTAGTAAAATAGCACCTCTATGGTCCATTGGATTTGTCTGCAGCAGAGCTGGCGCCAGTACCAGGCATATCTGGACAAGTCCCGGAGCGGGGGGATGAAATCCACATATGGCTGTATAGAAGGAATCCAAAGGGGGTGAGGGAGCCATTATATAAAATAACCATGAGCGGGCTGTATATAAAATGTCCATGAGAAGGATGTTTGGTATGATAAACTAGGGAATATTTTAGGGAACAGGAGACTGTTTTAGTTTCAGAATTTTTAATGCCACCATGTGAGTTCACTGCAAAGGGGCCCACTGAGGCCCTATCACCCAGGGGCCTATTGATACCTGGAGCGGACGCTGGTCTGCAGTATAGGTCTATGCATTTTAAGGGCTGTAACGATGTACAAATCAACAGACACTGACGTAAAGGGTTGTCTCATCAAATGCATTCATCCCTCTATCCACAGTGATTGGGAGAGGACCAAAAGTTTTGCATAGTCACACCTCTAAATCAAGCACAGGTGTGCATGTATAATCACCATTTCTAAGCTGTGTATCATCAGGGTCGCAAGTTTTTGCAAGAATCTGGCTATGTTTAATGAAATGTATTGACCCCTGCAGGAATGGCATATGACCTATGCCCTCAGCAGTCACATGCATTTATACTGCCTATGTGCCTATGGTCTCCTGGCCACAATGGCAACATGTGTAATAGTCCAATAGCAGAGGTATGAGACATAATTAAAGAAAGATTGTGGATTGTACGAATTTCCTGACCTGGATATATATATATATATATTTTTTTTTTTTTTGGTAACACATGGCAAACGAAGAACAATAACGCATTTTCTCTCGTCCTTTAAGATCCTCTCTTTGTTGCAGAGAAACAATGAAATATTTACCAACCTCATCTGCGCCCTCCCTTAAGCTTTTAACTTCCATTAAGTATAAGCATCATTAGATAATCTCAGAAATGTGATCAGTCGAATCTCTTTAAAGACGTTAGACATACAGCAAGTAAAATGCTCATGTAAAGGGCTCTGTACTGCACTCCTAGTATAAATCATGTACATTCATCTAAAGCCATGGGCAATACTAATGTACACTTTATACTATCAACAAAGCCCTTGTGGCTGCATTAGGGGCCCTAGTGAGAGTAGAGTCATCATTTCATTGAAATAAGTCAAAAAACATGTCATATTAAAAATAAGAATCTTAGATTTCAGATTGCATGAGGCTTGTGGTTTTCAGAGCTACAGAAGTGGAAGTAGAGATAGTTAAAGACATAGCTGGAAATGTGAGCTTCAGATAAAGATCTGATTCCTGTCTTATTTCTTTACCTGTCTGTATCTCATATTGTGTAGCTCACAGAACCACAAGCCTGATGATATCTGAAAGATGAGATTCTGTGATATGACACCAGCATGTTTCTAGGTACCATAGAACCAACGATAGGGGTGTCTGAATTCACACTCCCCCTGCAGCCTCTAAACTTGACTCATCTTGGGCAAAATATGACCCTTCTATGCTTATTTTTACATTTTATAGGTAAATCCAGTAGATTCTGTTTGTTCCCTACCACTTCTTCCTTCCAGTTCTGAGAGAGATATTTAGCTGTTCCCTTTTTTTTAACAAAAATGTACTTTTTTCCCCCAATAAACTATTTCCAGGAGTCAAATAATCTTTATATATGTCCCTAAATCCATGTCCCACAGTATAAGCCATGCTGGAGATTTTGAGTATTCTGCAGAGAAGTAGTAGTAGCTCTTTAGACTTTATATTCACCTTTGACTTCCAAGCAAGAGTAATAAATCTAATCTTATCTTTCCCCTGAAATAAAAAGTCAAAATAATCTGCCATTTCCATGTCATAAATACATAAAACGACATAAGCGAACAAAGATCAGCCCAGAGGCAGGAATACGCTTTCCACATTATGGTGGATTGTGAGAACACCCCAGCTATGCTGTTACCGTATTATCTAGGACACTGATAGATCAATGGGAAAAGTCCAGCACACCCTGAACACACCATGGAATAGTGATACTGACTGAGCTGACACATCATCTCGAGACCTTACAGCTACCTCCTACCAGGACCACAACTGGAAAGTTTGGGGCCCCTGACTGGTATATTTTGTGGGCCCTGCACAGAATGATAATCCAGCTCTGTGTACACAGTGAGTTACCTGCACCAGGTAAGGGAGGAGGGTTTTCTGTGATTTGGGGCCCCTTCTCCTCCTCGGGACCCCTGAACACAGTCACACTAAACCCCCCCCTGATGGTGGCCCTGCCTCCTACTTCAAAGGAAGCCATGGCAGGCATGAGGACAACTGTATGATAGTTTAATGCTACCTTTCTAACTAACTGGGGGCATATAATACATGTTTCAATTTAAAGAGTATAGATTAGTAGATTAGAAAGAGGATGGGGAGTAAAACATGAGTATACAGAAGAGGGTACTATGTAGTCTGTAACCGTGTAGATTCATAATTGTGCATTGGAGCTGTATACACTAATTTTGAATTGGATCAAAAATCCCCAATTTTCAGAGATAGTTGGACTGATTGTTAGGGGCAGGATTGATTTTGACCTTTCGGAACTTAGGGGATAGAGCTTTGGCGGAATTCCATGACTTGATGATAGCAAACTCAAGAAAACCTTAGTGAACCATAGCAACACCCTTATTTGTTACACAATAGTGTATTTTCGTGAGTACCCTTGTATCATTATGGTTTACACTATGGAAATTACATAGTAAAGGTAAGATGGCCCTCCGCATGCTGGGTTATCAGGTTGTTAACAGTTTTATGACATTGAAGGCTATGAAAATGCAGTTTAGGAATGCCTCCATGTATTATATTACTAAGAAGATACAGAACAAGTAGTCCCCGACTTAAGAACACCCAACTTACAAATGACACCTAGTGCCCAGGCTGCAATGGTCAACTGTAAGAGCTATCAAAAGGGTCTGCAATGAAGCCTCGGTGTTAATTTTTGTTCCCTTCTCATCCCAAATTTTTGAAAATCCAACTCATACACAGACAAAGTACTTTTTTCTGTAGTTACACTTACAAAATATACCTATTCTGACTTACATATAAATTCAACTTTGTAAACTAACCGATATGATACAAAGAGCTATGGCAGCACATATTTCCAAGCCGTTCATTCTATGCGAAAAGTTAACTTTAGAAATATGCAAATTAGACTAAAGTGCTTTGGGGGGCGTTAGCAGAGCACCTCAGATCTCCAGCTCCACATTTAGACTTCCACCTCAAAGTACCTTCCATTGCCCTTAAGGGGTCAAGCTAGATGTGGAGTCGAGTGCTCTGAGGTGCTCCCCCAATGCACTTCAGCTTAATTTGCAACTAGATAATAAAAACAATGCTATGGAGGCATTAGTGGGCACAGTCCTACATAACATAGTAGTTAGTTCAGGTAGGTAAATTGTAGTGATAGATTCCCTTTAAGAACAAATTTACAGAGCCTATGTTATTATTTGTAACCTGGGGACTGTCTGTGCTACTAACAATATTGTACAGTATTGTCTGCATAGTAGTAGCATGTAAGGTTAGCTAGCAAAAATCTGAATAGAGCAAGTTTTATATTGGCCAGTAGTACAATCAAGTGACTGCTGAAGGTTTAAAGGGGTTGGCCACTTTCAGTAAATAACTGATATTATTTGTGTAATGAAAGGTTATACAATTTTTCAATATACTTTCTGTATCAATTCTTCCTGGTTTTCTAGATCTCTGCTTGCTGTCCTGCTATAGAAAGCTTCTCGTGGATACTTCTAGTGAATAGAAATCTGTCCATGGTGATGTGATGGACATGCAGGTGCACAAGCTGGTAGTATCACTGAGAGTAATAGAAGTTATGTAATAACAACGTCATTCACCTGCATGTCCATCACATGACCATGGACAGATTATATCCAATGGAAGTAAACTTAGAAGCTTCCTATAGAAGTAGAGCTGAGATCTAGAAAACGGCGAGGAATTGATACAGAAAGTATATTGGAAAATTGTATAACTTTTCCTTACACAAACAATACCGATTATTTGCTGAAAGTGGACAACCCCTTTAACTACATGTAATGCATTTACTCAATACATTAACCTTTACCTGAAATCTTTGTTCCATCATCATTATTAATGTCATTACTCATTGCTGGGAACATTGATCCTAAAGTATATATCTTAACAGATAGAAATAGATGTAATGGATGTATAGCATGACATGCAGATCTGTGTCTGTATACATGGAAGAGCTGAGCTCAGAGGGAAACTAGATAGAGATAGATAGATAGATAGATAGATAGATAGATAGATAGATAGATAGATTTTTGGAATGATAACATAGCTCTAAAAAAAAAAACTTTCATGACAATGTGAAATACTCGGCTCTGCCACATTAACAATTCACATTGCATTCCAGTAAGTAGTAAACCACATGTAATACACATTATAACTATAAAAAAAAAGTTTTGTTGTGATTTTTCTAAGCAAATCTATGGAGCAGTATGAGAAGTCTTAGATTGAAGATCCTGTGCTCCCGGAAAGAGGAAGCAATGTCACTTTTCTGTATGAACTATGCAGATTTTCACTTAGTTGTTGTCATTTGCCAACTGAAGAATTAGAGCAAAAGTGCACCTACCTGTCTACTAGGGGTAAGTGTATTCACAGGCAGACAGCGAGTAGCCCCTCTATATAAATAAGTCTCCCAGGAGCCTTGGAACCAGGTTAGTGGAGCAGAATCTGTGTGTGTGCTCACTTGGAGCTGTCCATGGTGTCTGGCAACTGTGGTTAGTGACTGTCCGCACTTACTGCTGAGCACAGCCCTTTACTCACCACACCTATTTCCTTAAGAAGATAACACAGGATCACCCCCTACCTGAGAGAGTGCAACACTGCACACACAAGCTGGATGCACATTCATGCTGTATTAAATCCTATATATACTATAAATGTATTGCTAAATGATGTGTGTATGAAGCAGGGGAGAAATCTGCAACCAAATGCAGGCAGTCCCCGGGTTACGCACCAAATAGATTGTTTAGGTCTGTTCTTAAGTTGAATTTGTATGTTATTCAGAACTGGAATATTTTATAATTGGAGCTTCAGACGAAAAAAACATTTTTCTCCCTCTGACAATTTGATTTTCAAAATTTTGTGCTGTCGTGTCACCTGATTATTGCAGTCTGGGACTAAAGTAAAGAACCCAGAGAGCTTCTCCAGAGGTCACAGTGGGTAAAGGGGTCTGCCTGTCACTAGAGGTCTGTAAATCCAGAGATCGCCTATAGTTCTTCGATGTTTGTAAAAAGATTATATACATAAAAAAGAAAGAAAATATAATAACATATTTAGATTAGTACAATTCTAAATTCAATTGCCCATATTTCATAAAAAATATAGTACTGTTTATCCATCAGCAGCTTGTTTCTATGTAAATACAGATATGCATATAGTATAAGGGCTCATTCCCACAAACCTATGGCACCTGGTCACAGTAAGCACATGTTGTCTCAGCACAGCGTGATTGTGCACAGAGGAATATAGGACCTATATGTCCTATATTTCATTGTGTTATACTGCTGGCTACTAGCTTCTCTATGGAGAGGGGAAGGGTGAACAGCGTTCACTCCTCCTCTCTCCTGCACACAGCTGTATACACACTTGGGCATACATAAGATACTAGTACTTAATTGGGACTAGGTTCTTATCAATAATGTAGAAGGAGTGAAAAGTATCTATAGATTAAGGAATGTGATAAACATAAATACATGTAGTCTAAGACACAATTGACCCAATTTTCTGGGTAGTCCATTCTAGGGAATCGATGCAGTTTGAGAGAAATCTTAGGGATAGTAATGTAAGGTTCAGGACTACAGTATAAAAGTTGTCATTACTAGATCACTGGCAGAACAGGAAGCTTGAGTAGGGTGGTAGAAAGAGAGGACGAAGAAGAGATTGGGTGATATTTAAGTGTTCTTTGGTGGACAGGCCGGCACATGTTAGAGACATGCACGTTGCTTAAGCAGCTGGTTAGAAGCATAAGCCTCAATTAAGGAGTTAAGACTGACATTCAAAATGCTAGTCAAAATATGCGCAAAATGCAACAACAGCTCCAAGGGAGGCATTTACCACTACCAGTCTATGCCAAAGACCTAATGCCAACCACTGTTATGCCAAAAAAAGGGCAGGAAAAAAGTTCTAGGTGCACAAAAGCTTATGGTTTTCAACTTGCAAATAGATCAATGCTATATATGCACAGCCAGCCACGATGACACACCCATCAGGGTATTCCAAATATTCTGGATGAAAGTCCACAGACACTAATGAACAAATCAGATCAAAAAGTTACTAGAACTGCAGAGAATGGAGCAAAGTACCCTGCAGTAAACCTAGTTATTGCAGGGTAAGGTACGTATTATATTACAACCTTATCCAAGGCAGCACGCCCTTCACAATAAGCATTTATGGCTCAGGTTATTAAGTATCTGCCTGTCATGAATGGATTGGTTGCTCAGTTACAATTATGTTATGTATATATAATATATTATATACACTGAAAAAAGAAGAAGAAGCTGCAATGCTTAGGGAATGAAATTCCTTACTAATCATATATGGGCCTATAAAACACACTCGCTAAAAAGGTAATTGCATACCTTAGATTTTAGATACATGATGTGTAACAACAAAATGAAGTACATATCGGAGTGCAATCCATATAAACTTCAGCAGCCTGTCTAGAAGTGATACAATAAAATATTCTTACCTCTTGCATTCACATGAACGTATGGGGGATGTATATACCATATATGTTCCCCATAGGTGTCTGTGGCACCCAGGCTCGGTACGGTGAGCACAACGTGTGCCCACTGTACCGTGCCGTTGCCTCAAAAAAGATTGCGGATGCTCTATCTTTGGCTGTACGAACGGTCGTGCAGCTCTTTTTTGTATGGAGAGTGTGCCCGCCCGGCTGAGGTATTTCATTAGTAAAGGGAAGCCATGGAAATGCTGGCCATGTGATTAGTGTGGGGAGGACGCTGCTGGACATGTTATTAGTGAGGGGAGGTGGCTGCTGAACATGTTATTAGTGAGGGGAAGCAGCTGCTGGACATGTTATTAGTGAGGGGAGGCAGCTGCTGGACATGTTTTTAGTGAGGGGAGGCCGCTGCTGGACATGATTTTAGTGAGGGGAGGGCCGCTGCTGTGACATGTTATTAATGAGGTGAGGCCACTACTGGACATGTTATTAGTGAGGGGAGGCAGATGCCTGCACATGTTATTAGTGAGGGGAGGCCACTGCTGGGCATGTTATTAGTGAGGGGAGGCCTCTGCTGGACGTGTCATCAGTGAAGGGAGGCCACTGCTGCTGCTGGACATGTTATTAGTGAGGGAGGCCACTGCTGGGAGATGTTATTAGTGAGGGGAGGCCACTGCTGGGACATGTTATGAGGGGAGGCCACCGCTGGGACATGTTATTAGTGAGGGGAGGGCACTGCTGGGACATGTTATTAGTGAGGGGAGGCCACTGGTGGGACTGTTATTAGTGAGGGGAGGCCGCTTCTGGACATCTATTAGTGAAGGAGGGCAGTGCCTGCACATGTTATTGTGGGGGAAGTCACTGCTGGGTATGTTATTAGTGAAGGGAGGTCACTGCTGGACATGTTATTAGTGAGGAGAGGCAGCTGCTGGACATGTTATGAGTGAGAGGAGGCAGCTGCTGAACATGTTATAAGTGAGAGGAGGTCACTGCTGGGACATGTTATTAATGAGGTGAGGCCACTGCTGGACATGTTATTAGTGAGGGGATGCCACTGCTGGACATATTATTAGTGAGGGGAGGCCATTGCTGGGGCATGTTATTAGTGAGGAGAGGTCACTGCAGGGACATGTTATTAGTGAAAGGAGGCCACTTCTGGACACGTTATTAGTGAGGGGAGGCAGATGCCTACACATGTTATTAGTGAGGGGAGGCCACTGCTGGGCATGTTATTAGTGAGGGGAGGCCACTGCTGGGACATGTTATTAGTGAGGGGAGGCCTCTGCTGGACGTGTCATTAGTGAAGGGAGGCCACTGCTGGGAGATGTTATTAGTGAAGCGAGGCCACTGCTAGACATGTTATGAGGGGAGGCCATGCTGGACATGTTATTAGTGAGGGGAGGCCGTTCTGGACATGTTATTAGTGAAGGGGTGGTCGCTTATGGACATTATTAATGGAGGGAGGCCACGCGGACATGTTATTGGTAAGGGGAGGCCGTGCTGGAAATGTATTAGTGAGGGGAGGCAGCTGTGGGACATGATATTGTGAAGGGGGGCCACTGTGGACATGTTATTAGGGAGGGGAGGCCGCTGCTGGGCATGTTATTAGTGAAGGGAGGCCACTGCTGGACATGTTATTAGTGAGGGGAGGCTGCTGCTGTGACATTTTGTTAGTGAGGAGAGGCTGCTGGACATATTATTAATGAAGGGAAGTCGCTGCTGGACATGTTATTAGTGAGTGGGGGCTGCAGCTCAAAATGTAACTAGTGAGGGGAGGCCGCTGCTGGGACATGTTGTTAGTGAAGGGAGGCCACTGCAAGGACATGTTAATAGTGAGGGGAGACCACTGCTGGGACATGTTATTAGTAAAGGAAAGCCGCTGCTGGTATGTTAATAGTTAGGGGAGGCCACTTCTGGGACATGTATTAGAGAGAGAGGCCGCTTCTGGGACATGTATAAGTGAGTGGAGGCGCGTGCTCGGACATGTCATTAGTGAGGGGAGGCTGCTGCTGTGGCATATTTGTGAGGGGAGGTTGCTGCAGACATGTTTTTAGTGAAGGGAGGCAGCTGCTAGACATGTATTAGTGAGGGAGGCCACTGCTGTGACTATATTAGTGAGGGGAGGCCGCTTCTGGACATGTTATTAGTGAAGGGAGCGCAGTGGCTAGACATGTTATTAGTGAAGGGGCCACTGCTAGACGTGTCATTAGTAAGGGGAGGATGCTGCTGGACATGTTATTAGTTAAGCGAGGCTACTTTAATAATTCTTTATTATATAGCACCTACATATTATGCAGCGCTGCACAAAGCATGTCAAATTGGCTCACAATCAAACACCTAACAGTATGTTTTGGAGTGTGGGAGGAAACCCACGCAAACACGGAAAGAACATACAAACTCTTTGCAGATGTTGACCTGGGTGGGATTCGAACCCAGGACCCCAGCGCGCAAGGCAGAAGTGTTACCCACTCAGCCACCGAAAGTTTGCTATGGGGCACACTCATTCCTAGTCACGCCACTAGGGGTCCACATCTGCCATGTGGCAGATTGTGGTCCATAAATGAGAAGACACACATACAACTGATTATGATTGTAGAAATGGGTAGGATGTAGGGTTTCGACACATTTAGGTCGATCCGATTTTTAAAATCATAGTCAGCTCTAATCAGGGAGAAATAGGCCTGGGACCTAAATCTCTTCCTGTAGCTGCACACTGTTCTCAGTGGCTTGTCCCAGCATTCTGCCCCCTGATCTAACAGCAAACAGACTGAAGACATCTAGAGGTGTGAGATCTGCATACTTAGCTCTATGTGGCACAAGGTCTGAGTGACAGAAGAATGGTAGATGCCCAGAACACCATTAATTATATCTAGAAAATTTTGCATCTTGCAAGTTCCAGTGCACAGGCCCTGCTGACCACCGTTCCTTCCAGCTCTCTTTCAACTAAAGCTAACAGTCGAGTCAGTGAGTGGGAGGAGGGTTCTCAGTATAAAGGTTACTGAAAAAGGGGCAATCTGGTTTCCATACAGTATATCTACAGCCACTGCATACAGCTCTACACAGGTCGCATTGCTGGATGCCAGATAATCAGACACGTTAACTTTCTATACTTATCTAATAATATTAGTTGATAATATAAGTTAATAATAATAGTTTATAACATAGATAGATTTGGGAAAATAATTCAACTCACTGACATATTAGACACTTGTTCATTGTTGGTTCTGGGCTCATCAGGGAAGTACAGATTAATAACGGAACCTTTTACAAGATGACATATTCATGTTTTACAAGTAAGCTTTTAAAAATTTTTACAAAAAGTCAACTGTATTGCTGTGTTAAGAGTAACGTGTTTTTTAAAAGGTAAACACAGAGCCATTATTATTAGGGGTTGGCCACATCACTTAACTTTTGGGGTTTTCTTTCTTCGAAGTCCTTCTGTGTCATCCATGTTGCCTCACTCACTGGAGAACACTGATCTTCCTCTGTCCTTCATAGTGCTCCCACGTTGCAGTCCATCCTCTGCTGCTCCTTCCGGACATGTCTGTCGGTGGTGATGTACACACTGTGCATACAATTACACAACAAGAAGAGTTCTCCCACTGATCCAGGCCAGTCAGGGAGGTCGCATCCTCCATATCCAGGGACAGGACAAGGAGAAGAGGACAAGTGCCTGGGTTTTATCATCTGCTACTAAGACAGGGCATTAGACACAGCTCCATGGCAACTGGGCAGGCAACTGGGGCCAACATTGGGCCCTATCCTTAATGCTTTGACTCAGTGCTGTAGTAATAATAATAAAGATCTTCTTCACTTAAGAACCATCATATTCTGGCAGTGCTGTACAGCTAATGGGGTACATATACAAATAAAACAAGATATACAGAGTATTAACATAATCAGATATACACAACAGGGCTGAGGCCCTGCTTGCAAGAGCTTACAGTCTATGAGGATTGAAGGGGTAAATGAAGACGATTTGTAAAATGGAGCAGCACAAGTGTGGGTGTGAGCTGAGGAGTGAGCAGCACAGACAAGTCACATGTTGTTTGTAAAACAGATGATTAGAGAAGGCAGAAAGTCATATTTGCAATGCAAATGTGATGGACTTCTACAACCCGTCTTTAGTGAAAACAAGGTCCTTGATGACAGGTTCCCTTTACGGAGAAAAGTAATCTTAGATCACTGGAGAATCAAAAAGAACGCATTGGGCAATAGATGAGGCGAGAGAGGTGCAGTACTGTGCAGAACTGAACAATAAGGGTTTCAGAGGTTTTCATGGTCAGGAAAGGACGAAATCTAGAAATGTTTGTGAGGTGCAAGTGAAGGGAACGTGCAAGTGATTGTATGTTAAGGTCGAAGTCCAGCACAACCCCAAGACAGCTGGCCTGCTACCCTTGTGTTTTGGCGAGAACCCTGATGGAAATGGAGATGTTAGGGGCTGTAATGGTTGTCTTGTATAAATAGCCATCTACGAACACTCTAAACACCTGAGAGTTATTTGTTTAAAATTGCATACTCCACCTTAGCTAAAAATACCGTACATACTAGAGTATAAGCAGACGCGCCTAATTTTTTACCACAAAACTGGAAAAACCTTTTTACTTGAGTACAAGCCTAGGGTGGGAAGCCCCAAACTCTGGTCTTCCCTTTATGCCACCCCCTCCCCTGCTGATCCAGTCCCGCTGGCTGCGCACAGACTATGAAGTAAACTGCGTGCCAACGTCACAGTCAGCGCGCATGGACCTGGGCTGCTGGCAGGAGGAATCAAGTAGATGACCTGCATTGTGGAGATGTCAGAAAGGTGTGTACAGAGTTTATTTTTGCATACCATAGTACTCTAACTTCTGGGAAAAGTTAGAGCAACCTCTGACAATCTTCTACGGGCCTCCATGTGAGATTGAGCCTCATGGGGTAAGGAGGATTCTAATAAAGGTCAGGAATCAGACCACAAACTACATAGGGGGGGGGGGGGGCTGGTCAATGCCCTGAAGCCAACACACTCTGAAAGATTATAAATATCACATGGATTAAAACATCCTGCAGGCACACAAGGTTCCCCTGTCACACCAGCAGGCTCATTTGAAGTTTATATGGATCATCCACATGGCCAATGGCAGGCATAGGAGAAGGTCCTGTGGTCAGATTAGGCCAACATAGAATTTTAAAGTTGCACAAAAGTCGCAAATTTAAGCCTCCCTTCTACACACTTATTCTCACGTCAGCAAGGACACTTTAACATTTTCATCAGCCCCCAGTTAACCCAAATTTCAACTTTTCTATAAAGCCTCATAGTTTAAACAGTGACACTGTTTTTATCCCCTCCTCCAGGCTGATCCTCACCTCCTTCCGTACGCAGTTGCATTTTCATATCTGAAATGTGTCATTTTGGGGATATACACTCACCAGCCACTTTATTAGGTACACCTGTCCAACTGCTCGTTAAACATATTTCTAATCAGCAATCACATGGCGGCAACTCAGTGCATTTAGGCATGTAGACATGGTCAAGACTATCTCCTGCAGTTCAACCGAGACATCAGTATGGGGAAGAAAGGTATTTGAGTGCCTTTGAACGTGGTTGTTGTTGGTGCCACGAAGGGCTGGTCTGAGTATTTCAGAAACTGCTGATCTACTGGGATTTTCACGCACAACCATCTCTAGGATTTACAGAGAATGGTCCGAAAAGAAAAAACATCCAGTGAGCGGCAGTTCTGTGGGCGAAATGCCTTGGTGAGCCGAGGTCAGAGGAATGGGCAGACTGGTTCGAGCTGATAGAAAGGCAACAGTGACTCAAATCGCCACCCGTTACAACAAAGGTAGGCAGAAGAGCATCTCTGAACCACAGTAAGTCGAACTTTGAGGCACAATTTGCACAAGCTCATCGAAATAGGACAGTAGAAGATTGGAAAAACGTTGACTGGTCTGATGAGTCTCGATTTCTGCTGCGACATTCGATGGTAGGGTCAGAATTTGGCGTCAACAACATGAAAGCATGGATCCATCCTGCATTGTATCAACGGTTCGGGCTGGTGGTGGTGGGTGTCATGGTGTGGGGAATATTTTCTTGGCACTCTTTGGGCCCCTTGGTACCATTGAGCATCGTTGCAACGCCACAGCTACCTGAGTATGTTGCTGACCATGTCCATCCCTTTATGACCACAATGTACCAACATCTGATGGCTACTTTCAGCAGGATAATGCGCCATGTCATAAAGCTGGAATCATCCAGACTGGTTTCTTGAACATGACAATGAGGTCACTGTACTCAATGGCCTCCACAGTCACCAATCTCAATCCAATAGGCATCTTTGAATGTGGTGGAAAGGGAGATTCGCATCATAGATGTGCAGCCGACAAATCTGCGGCAACTGTGTGATGCCATCATGTCATATGGACAAAATCTCTGAGGAATGCTTCCGCACCTTGTTGAATCTATGCCACGAAGAATTGAGCAGTTCTGAAGGCAAAGGGGCTGCTGGACATGTTATTAGTGAGGGGAGGCAGCTGCTGGACATGTTTTTAGTGAGGGGAGGCCGCTGCTGGACATGATTTTAGTGAGGGGAGGCCGCTGCTGTGACATGTTATTAATGAGGTGAGGCCACTACTGGACATGTTATTAGTGAGGGGAGGCAGATGCCTGCACATGTTATTAGTGAGGGGAGGCCACTGCTGGGCATGTTATTAGTGAGGGGAGGCCTCTGCTGGACGTGTCATCAGTGAAGGGAGGCCACTGCTGCTGCTGGACATGTTATTAGTGGGGGAGGCCACCGTAGGGACATGTTATTAGTGAGGGGAGGGCACTGCTGGGACATGTTATTAGTGAGGGGAGGCCACCGCTGGGACATGTTATTAGTGAGGGGAGGGCACTGGTGGGACATGTTATTAGTGAGGGGAGGCCACTGGTGGGACATGTTATTAGTGAGGGGAGGCCGCTTCTGGACATCTTATTAGTGAAGGGAGGCAGCTGCCTGCACATGTTATTAGTGAGGGGAAGTCACTGCTGGGTATGTTATTAGTGAAGGGAGGTCACTGCTGGACATGTTATTAGTGAGGAGAGGCAGCTGCTGGACATGTTATGAGTGAGAGGAGGCAGCTGCTGGACATGTTATGAGTGAGGAAAGGCCACTGCTGGGACATGTTATTAATGAGGTGAGGCCACTGCTGGACATGTTATTAGTGAGGGGAGGCCACTGCTGGACATATTATTAGTGAGGGGAGGCCATTGCTTGGGCATGTTATTAGTGAGGAGAGGCCACTGCAGGGACATGTTATTAGTGAAAGGAGGCCACTTCTGGACATGTTATTAGTGAGGGGAGGCAGATGCCTACACATGTTATTAGTGAGGGGAGGCCTCTGCTGGACGTGTCATTAGTGAAGGGAGGCCACTGCTGGGAGATGTTATTAGTGAAGAGAGGCCACTGCTGGACATGTTATGAGGGGAGGCCACTGCTGGCACATGTTATTAGTGAGGGGAGGCCGCTTCTGGACATGTTATTAGTGAAGGGGTGGTCGCTAATGGACATTTTATTAGTGGAGGGAGGCCACCGCTGGACATGTTATTGGTAAGGGGAGGCCGCTGCTGGAAATGTATTAGTGAGGGGAGGCAGCTGCTGGGACATGATATTAGTGAAGGGAGGCCACTGCTGGGACATGTTATTAGGGAGGGGAGGCCGCTGCTGGGCATGTTATTAGTGAAGGGAGGCCCCTGCTGGACATGTTATTAGAGAGGGGAGGCTGCTGCTGTGACATGTTGTTAGTGAGGAGAGGCTGTTGGACATATTATTAATGAAAGGAAGTCGCTGCTGGACATGTTATTAGTGAGTGGGGGCTGCAGCTCAAAATGTAACTAGTGAAGGGAGGCCACTGCAAGGACATGTTAATAGTGAGGGGAGACCACTGCTGGGACATGTTATTAGTAAAGGAAAGCCGTTGCTGGGATGTTAATAGTGAGGGGAGGCCACTGCTGGGACATGTTATTAGAGAGAGAAGGCCGCTTCTGGGACATGTTATCAGTGAGTGGAGGCCGCTGCTCGGACATGTCATTAGTGAGGGGAGGCTGCTGCTGTGACATATTAGTGAGGGGAGGTTGCTGCAGGACATGTTTTTAGTGAAGGGAGGCAGCTGCTAGACATGTTATTAGTGAGGGAGGCCACTGCTGTGACATATTATTAGTGAGGGGAGGCCGCTTCTGGACATGTTATTAGTGAAGGGAGGCAGTGGCTAGACATGTTATTAGTGAAGGGAGGCCACTGCTAGACGTGTCATTAGTAAGGGGAGGCTGCTGCTGGACATGTTATTAGTTAAGCAAGGCTACTTTATAATAATTATTTATTTATATAGCACCTACATATTAAGCAGCGCTGCACAAAGCATGTCAAATTGGCTCACAATCTAAACAACCTAACAGTATGTTTTGGAGTGTGGGAGGAAACCCACGCAAACACGGAGAGAACATACAAACTCTTTGCAGATGTTCACCTGGGTGGGATTCGAACCCAGGACCCCAGCGCTGCAAGGCAGAAGTGTTACCCACTCAGCCACCGAAAGTTTGCTATGGGGCCCACTCATTCCTAGTCACGCCACTAGGGGTCCACATCTGCCATGTGGCAGATTGTGGGTCCATAAATGAGAAGACATACATACAACTGATTATGATTGTAGAAATGGGTAGGATGTAGGGTTTCGACACATTTAGGTCGATCCGATTTTTAAAATCATAGTCAGCTCTAATCAGGGAGAAATAGGCCTGGGACCTAAACTCTCTTCCTGTAGCTGCACACTGTTCTCAGTGGCTTGTCCCAGCATTCTGCCCTTGATCTAACAGCAAACAGGACTGAAGACATCTAAGAGGTGGTTAGATCTGCATACTTAGCTCTATGTGGCACAAGGGTCTGAGTGACAGAAGAATGGTAGATGCCCAGAACACCATTAAATTATATCTAGAAAATTTTGCATCTTGCAAGTTCCAGTGCACAGGCCCTGCTGACCACTCGTTCCTTCCAGCTCTCTTTCAACTAAAGCTACAGTCGAGTCAGTGAGTGGGAGGAGGGTTCTCAGTATAAAGGTTACTGAAAAAGGGGCAATCTGGTTTCCATACAGTATATCTACAGCCATGCATACAGCTTCTACACAGGTCGCATTGCTGGATGCCAGATAATCAGACACGTTAACTTTCTATACTTATCTAATAATATTAGTTGATAATATAAGTTAATAATAATAGTTTATAACATAGATAGATTTGGGAAAATAATTCAACTCACTGACATATTAGACACTTGTTCAATTGTTGGTTCTGGGCTCATCAGAGGAAGTACAGATATAATAACGGAACCTTTTACAAGATGACATATTACATGTTTTACAAGTAAGCTTTTAAAACTTTTTTACAAAAAGTCAACTGTATTGCTGTGTTAAGAGTAACGTGTTTTTTAAAAGTAAACACAGAGGCCATTATTATTAAAGGGGTTGGCCACATCAACTTAACTTTTGGGGTTTTCTTTCTTCGAAGTCCTTCTGGTCATCCATGTTGCCTCACTCACTGGAGGAACACGTGATCTTCCTCTCGTCCTTCATATGTGCTCCCACGTTGCAGCCCATCCTCTGCTGCTCCTTCCGGACATGTCTGTCGGTGGTGATGTACACACTGTGCATACAATTACACACAAAGAAGAGTTCTCCCACTGATCCAGGCCAGTCAGGGAGGTCGCATCCTCCATATCCAGGGACCCAGGACAAGGAGAAGAGGACAAGTGCCTGGGTTTTATCATCTGCTACTAAGACAGGGCATTTAGACACAGCTCCATGGCAACTGGGGCAGGGCAACTGGGGGCCAACATTGGGCCCCTATCCTTAATGCTTTGACTCAGTGCTGTAGTAATAATAATAAAGATTCTTCTTCACTTAAAGCACCATCATATTCTGCAGTGCTGTACAGCTAATGGGGTACATATACAAATAAAACAAGATATTACAGAGTATTAACATAATCAGATATAACAACAGGGCTGAGGCCCTGCTTGCATGAGCTTACAGTCTATGAGGATGAAGGGGTAACATTGAAGACGATTTGTAAAATGGAGCAGCACAAAGGTTGGGGCTGTGAGCTGAGGAGTGAGCAGCACAGACAAGTCACATGTTGTTTGTAAAACAGATGATTAGAGAAGGCAGAAAGTCATATTTACAATGCAAATGTGATGGACTTTAGTGAAAACGAGGTCCTTGATGACAGGTTCCCTTTACGGAGAAAATTAATCTTAGATCACTGGAGAATCAAAAAGAACGCATTGGGCAATAGATGAGGCGAGAGAGGTACAGCACTATGCAGAACTGAACAATAAGGGTTTCAGAGGTTTTCATGGTCAGGAAAGGACGAAATCTAGAAATGTTTGTGAGGTGCAAGTGCAGGGAACGTGCAAGTGATTGTATGTTAAGGTCGAAGTCCAGTACAACCCCTAGACAGCTGGCCTGCTACCCTTGTGTTTTGGGCGAGAACCCTGATGGAAATGGAGATGTCAGGGGCTGTAATGGTTGTCTTGTATAAATAGCCGACTACGAACACTTTAAACACCTGGGAGTTATTTGTTTAAAATGGCATAGTCCACCTTAGCTAAAAATACCGTACATACTAGAGTATAAGCCGAAGCCCCTAATTTTTTACCACAAAACTGGAAAAACCTTTTTACTTGAGTACAAGCCTAGGGTGGGAAGCCCCCAACTCTGCCAACTCTGGTCTTCCCTTTATGCCACCCCCTCCCCTGCTGATCCAGTCCCGCTGGCTGCGCACAGACTATGAAGTAAACTGCGTGCCAACGTCACAGTCAGCGCGCATGGACCTGGGGCTGCTGGCAGGGAGGAATCAAGTAGATGACCTGCATTGTGGAGATGTCAGAAAGGTGTGTACAGAGTTTATTTTAGCATATACCATAGTACTCTAACTACTGGGAAAAAGTTAGAGCAACCTCTGACAATATTCTACTGTCTGGGCCTCCATGTGAGATTGAGCCTCATGGGGTAAGGAGGATTCTAATAAAGGTCAGGAATCAGACCACAACTACATAGGGGGGGGGCTGGTCAATGCCCTGAAGCCAACACACTCTGAAAGATTATAAATATCAACATGGATTAAAATCCTGCAGGCACACAAGGTTCCCCTGCTCACACCAGCAGGCTCATTTGAAGTTTAATATGGATCATCCACATGGCCAATGGCAGGCATAGGAGAAGGTCCTGTGGTCAGATTAGGCCAAAATAGAATTTTTAAAGTTGCACAAAAGTCGCAAATTTTAAGCTTCCCCTTCTACATTTATTCTCACATCAGCAAGGAACATTTAACATTTTCATCACGCCCCCAGTCAAAAATGTCAACTTTTCTATAAAGCCTCATAGTTTAAACAGCGACACTGTAGTTTATCCCCCTCCTCCAGGCTGATCCTCACCTGCCTTCCGTACGCAGTTGCATTTTCATATCTGAAATGTGTCACTTTATGGGGATATACACTCACCAGCCACTTTATTAGGTACACCTGTCCAACTGCTCGTTAACACTTAATTTCTAATCAGCCAATCACATGGCGGCAACTCAGTGCATTTAGGCATGTAGACATGGTCAAGACTATCTCCTGCAGTTCAAACCGAGCATCAGTATGGGGAAGAAAGGTGATTTGAGTGCCTTTGAACGTGGTTGTTGTTGGTGCCAGAAGGGCTGGTCTGAGTATTTCAGAAACTGCTGATCTACTGGGATTTTCACGCACAACCATCTCTAGGATTTACAGAGAATGGTCCGAAAAAGAAAAAACATCCAGTGAGCGGCAGTTCTGTGGGCGGAAATGCCTTGTTGATGCCAGAGGTCAGAGGAGAATGGGCAGACTGGTTCGAGCTGATAGAAAGGCAACAGTGACTCAAATCGCCACCCGTTACAACAAAGGTAGGCAGAAGAGCATCTCTGAACACACAGTACGTCGAACTTTGAGGCACAATTTGCACAAGCTCATCGAAATAGGACAGTAGAAGATTGGAAAAACGTTGACTGGTCTGATGAGTCTCGATTTCTGCTGCGACATTCGGATGGTAGGGTCAGAATTTGGCGTCAACAACATGAAAGCATGGATCCATCCTGCCTTGTATCAACGGTTCAGGCTGGTGGTGTATGGATCCATCCTGCCTTGTATCAATGGTTCAGGCTGGTGGTGGGGGTGTCATGGTGTGGGGAATATTTTCTTGGCACTCTTTGGGCCCCTTGGTACCAATTGAGCATCGTTGCAACGCCACAGCCTACCTGAGTATTGTTGCTGACCATGTCCATCCCTTTATGACCACAATGTACCCAACATCTGATGGCTACTTTCAGCAGGATAATGCGCCATGTCATAAAGCTGGAATCATCTCAGACTGGTTTCTTGAACATGACAATGAGTTCACTGTACTCAAATGGCCTCCACAGTCACCAGATCTCAATCCAATAGAGCATCTTTGGGATGTGGTGGAACGGGAGATTCGCATCATGGATGTGCAGCCGACAAATCTGCGGCAACTGTGTGATGCCATCATGTCAATATGGACCAAAATCTCTGAGGATGCTTCCGCACCTTGTTGAATCTATGCCACGAAGAATTGAGGCAGTTCTGAAGGCAAAAAGGGGGTCCAACCGTTACTAGCATGGTGTACCTAATAAAGTGGCCATTGAGTATATATACACAATACTTGCTTTGGACTTTGGACACATAGTACTATATTAAGTGGTACAATTGGGTTCATACACTTTATACAGATTAATAAAGGAAATTAAAAGCAGCAGACTCCCGCAGTGTGTGTGAAGGAGGCAGGTGGAGGCAATGTCTGTAAGAAAGAGGGGAGTATGGGCGATGGGCATGTGAGTGCCAAAGCCTCTTGATACATATGATGCGGCCCAAGGGCTTGATAAATCTGGAGCATGGGAAACCAGGGCTTGATAAATTTGCCCCATAGATTTGTACATTGCTATATGAATGGTGTCTCCATTGCAACACCTATGGAAGAGCACCCGATAACCATTCCCAATCTGCAGGACAGAGAGAGCACCAAGCAGCTGCTCAAAGAGAAGAGAAGATACACACATCAAAAGAAAAAAAATCCAGTATGTCTGGTAAAGGCAGAGGCTCCATCTAGAGGCTGCTGTATAAAATCCCCTTGTATGACAGCAGCCTGCAGGCATCAGTAACAAGTCTTTATAAATGGGAGTATGATGTGATTTCTGCTGTTAGGGCAGATTGCAATGTTCTGTAATGAAGGTATGAACACCTTACTGTCCAGCGAGTCATTTCTACAATACAGTGGTAAATGTACATATCATCATGACGACACATATATGTCACAACGGCTACAGATCTGAAAAATTTGGATTTCATTTTTTTTAATGCATGTGCTAGTATACTTTTAAGTCCTCCATGTGTAGGTATATATTGTTTTGTGTATTATATACCTAAGACATAATATTGGTTTATTACATTTCACTACATTATACTATTCATTCATTTGCAACAAACATGGGGAACATTTAATAGACAAGACCATCATCGATTACACTATCCATTATATTTAGTGGTAAAGGCGTCTGTCTCTCACATTTATACTCCGTTTCTGGTAGATACCCTGGTTTTTAGCTTCAACGCACCATCATAAATTATATTCACCATCTCTCCAGATCAGTTCCTCTAGGTTGGGTTTAGTTAAACTTTTACATAAAGTTGCCCATGTGCCTTTACTACCTTTTGGATAATCCGTGAATGTTCTTCAAGTGATTTAGCAGTCCTGCTAGTTACTTTTGTACTGTGTGCAGACCCTCTGTGCTACTTTATTTGCATCTCTGAGCTCTGCTGAATAGGAGGAGCTGCAGCAGGAGTGTGTGAGTCATAATGCTTGCTTGGCCCCCAATCTCTGTTAATGTGTTGACGGACTGAGAGGAGAGAGAGAGAGTGTGACATCACACGGACAGAAGGCAGCTGTGTGTATATGCAGAGGGCGGCACACCGAGAACAGGGATAGGCTGCAGCTTCCATAGGAGACAAAGACACAAGATTTATTGACCAATCATTTTAAATGGCCAACCCCTTTAAAACCTACAGTAGAACTGTCTGAAATGTAATAATCTGATGCCCATCTCATCCATCTGCTGCAGTATTAAAGGAATTTATTATACTTTTTCCTTACACAATGGTCAATTACCATATACACTCACCGGCCACTTTATTAGGTACACCATGCTAGTAATGGGTTGGACCCCCTTTTGCCTTCAGGACTGCCTCAATTCTTCGTGGCATAGATTCAACAAGGTGCTGGAAGCATTCCTCAGAGATTTGGGTCCATTGTCCATATGCACGCCATGACGAATGGCATCACAAAGTTGCCGAGAGTGGTCGTGCTGCACATCCATGATGCGAATCTCCCGTTCCACCACATCCCAAAGATGCTTATTGGATTGAGATCTGGTGAGTGTGGAGGGCCATTTGAGTACAGTGACATACTTCATGTCATGTTAAAAAACCAGTCTGAGATGATTCCAGTTTATGACATGGCGCATATCCTGTGAAAGTAGCCATCAGATTTTGGGTAAAATTGTGGTCATAAAGGGATGGACATGGTCAGCAACAACATACTCAGGTAGGCTGTGGCTGGCTTTGCAACGATGCTCAATGGTACCAAGGGGCCCAAAGAGTGCCAAGAAAATATTCCCACACCATGACCTACCACCACCAGCCTGAACCTGTTGATACAAGGCAGGATGGATCCATGCTTTCATGTTGTTGAGCCAAATTCTGCGACCCTACCATCCGAATGTGCGCAGCGAAAACGAGCTATCAGAACCAGCAACGTTTTTCAATCTTCTACTGTCCAATTTCGATGAGCTTGTGCAAATTGTAGCCTCAGTTTCCTGTCTTAGCTGAAAGGAAGGGGAACAAACCGGTGGTTTTGTGTGGTCTTTGCTGCATGTAGCCGCATAAGTGCCACACGTTTCATACTATGGGCGTTCTAGAGTGCGATTCTGCCTACACTTTGTTGTAACGGTCTCTGGTACGCTTTCTCTTGATGCGTTTGCACTTTGCCTTTCTATGCAGCTCGAACCAGTCTGCCCAATGTCTCTCCCTCGTGCGTATTGGCCTATCTACAGGATCAATCAAACAAGGCACTCTTACGGCCCGTACAAAGAAACTGCTGCTCACTGGTTTGTTTTTCTTTTCGGATCATTCTCGTAAATCTAGAGATGGTTTTGTGCGGTGAAATCCCCCAGTAGATCAGCAGTTTCTGAAATACTCAGACCCAGCCCTTCTAGCGACACCATCACACATACACCATGGTCCACGTTTCAAATGTGCCACAAATCACTCCTTTTTCCCCATTACTGATGCTTCGTCGCAGTTTTGATCTGCAGGATGATTTGTTCTTGACCATGTTCTCTCTACCATGACCATAAAGCACAGAGTTTGACGCATCCAGGTCGATTGGCTGATTAGAAATTAGTGTAACAGCAGGGTGGACAGGTGTCCTAGATAAAGTGGCCCGGGTCGGTGAGGTTTAAGGTGAGGTTTAATAATGCATATTAAAGATAATCACAAACTTAAAAGGAATGTGTTTTTCGTTATTTTTCTTCACTGTATTTTAACAAACCAGTCTCTTTAATAAAATATATTTTACATTATTAAATCTACACAAACATGCTTCTTTATAAAAGATATATGATCTTGAAGACACAAACAAAAAATGAAGAGACCCCCATAAGGTGTAAGGGTATGAACCTGTAGTACAGTACCAATGTAATAGTAAATGCATATGTAATCACTACTTAATCTAGGTGATCCATCTCAAAATAACTTTCCTTGCTTCTAGATGGCAAGTTTCAACATTGGACATCAATGTTATATCCTGGAATCCTTGGAATGTCAATCATTAGGACCACATGTATCACGGGTTCAGTAGCAGACATAGCCACAAGTACATGGATTAAGAGAATGGGCTGTGCTGATCAGGCCAGGCCTGTGGCAACATATCTAGTGGTCCTGGACTCAAGCTCCCACCATGACAGACCAGTTCTAAAAAGGGAGTGATTCAATATTTTCTCTCCTATAGTTTGAACAGTCAAAACACATAAGTGGTTAAAATGTAGGAAAAGAGGAAAGGATCCCAGCCTTCTTGTGTAAATTGCATTTTATGGCTTCTTCATCAATATATTTACTTGTAAACTTTGTTGACCGAGGACATATCGGCTACTACCCATTATGACATTAATGCAGTAATAACATATTTTAACATGCATGGCTTAGAGGTTAAAGGGAATCTACCATCAAAATTCATGATGATAAACCAGGGACACTTACTCATAGATCCAGGCTAATGAGCAAAGGGGAAATGCTCCTGAGCAATGTAACAGCTTGTGACACCACAGCACAGAGGTGCTCTAGTAACTCTCCCCCCCCCCCCCCCAGAGCACTTCTGGCTCATTAGCATCATTTTAAACATTGCTTTTTAGGAGGCTATGGTTAACAAATAAGTAGATTACCACAGTGCCGTTGCCTGGATCTATGAATAAGGTTTATCGTGATGGAGTTTGATGGCAGATGTATATAGAAAAAAGGGATTTGCACAAGAGAATATAATTTGTAGAAAAGAGGCAGAGTAGATTTTTCCTACATTGGGCTTTCTAAAATGTAGGAAACCCTTAGCCAGTGGGGGCGCACCTCACCAATATTGACCGGTAAAAGCCTACCACCCACAAGCAACAAATGAGTGCAGGAGCAGATGCAGCAAATTTGTCACAACAAACTTGATAATGGGCAAGAGGTTTAAAAAGGAACAGAAAGCAGCAGGACCCAGATCAGTTTCAACAGGAAATGTCAATCCTTGTGTAGAGAGGGGCAGCATGGAAAGAAGGAAATTAGACTCTATATAGAGATAAAACGCTTTCTTTAAAGTGTCAGGGAAACATGAAATGTATAAGTAGAGCACCATGGTGTATGTACTTGGGGCATTTAAAGCATAACTTCAAGGCTATAAGCCATTTTTAATTCATAAATGAATATTACAAGTCATATTAAAATTTATATTATTTATCATCAAAGGAGAAAAAAAAACCAAAAACTTTCTCCATTTTATTTCACCCCAAGCGGGTCTAAATAAACTTCCATACTCCAAACAGAAAGAGAAGAGAAAATCATTAAAGGATCTGGTGACTTAACTCCTTACAGGCACTGGAATCATCAAGTGAATTATTATCCAAATATGGAAGCAGTTATGGACAAGTGGCTAGAGATTATTCGCAGTGCACAGACCTAAGCGCTACTTCCAGATTCCTTCTTTCCTGCAGGGAGCAAAAAAAGCCTTTTTTTTTCATTAAAGATTGATATTAAATCACCTGCACTATTGACTTCTGAAAGAAAAAAAAATGGTTTCTAAAGTTTAGTGATGCTCCAAAAAAATAGCAAAGTTCATTTTGATTGTAATTCAGTGTTGTGGTCAATGCTCCGTACACACACGCACATAAAAAGATAATACACACACATACGAATACATGGCTCATACAGAGCACTAAGATGTTATGTCTCAAATACAGGTTTTATTACACAGGAAGGGGAATCTTTGACAAAAAAAAGCTAAGAAGTGGCCAGTACTCATTGCTGGAGAGACCAGTGAGGTGAAAAACAAACACACACACAAAAAGAACAGCAGCAAACTAAATACAAAAATCTTTGGCATTTAAAAAACAAAAAATAATGAATTATGGAGCTGCCGTTTCCAAGGCAGCGCATGGTATAGTTAAAATAGTATCTTCCCTTCTCCTCTTCACATTCATCACAATTATGTTTAAAGAGAACCATTCACCGATATCAGAGTCATTCGCTTTGGCAGCCAATATGCTAAAGAGGCTTTTTACGGACAAATGGGTGGACTTGGGCTAGAGAAAAGACAGTCTAGCAGCACCTCATCTGACAGTAAAAGTAGCTAAGTTTACTGGGTGTTGAAATGGTCTTAATTGTGAACGAACAAAGATAAAGACCATTCCAGAAACAATAGAGCGGCACCTATTTCAGGGTCAAAAAAGTGGAAGTTAGAGGTAGAAGATCCTCTTTACAAGCAGTCTTGTGAATAAGTCAACCTCAGATGTTCTGGTGCCAACTCCTGATCCTTCATTTCCGCTGTTTCAGCACATCATAGTAAAAACATCTGGACGGGAACCAGCATTGGACCCGAGGGGAGCTCACGGCTAAGTTTGTGAAGGAAGTCTCTTGTAGAATGGTTTTTGCATAGCTGCATAAAAAAGTGCAGAAATTCTTTAGAAAAACTCAGATCAGGGATGTACAAAAAGAACTGAAAAGTTTTTGGTAAACATCCATCAAAATGTTGCGGAGTGAAAGCTCCGTATCCCTGTTAAATAGCTGGCTCATATACCTGCGCGTCCAGGAAGCGCACAGACACAAGTGTGAGAGAAATCTTATGGCTTATGGGCACGTGGTGTTCCTAGACGCCTCAATTGTGCGGTGACCCAGCCATGTTATTAGGTTGGTCTCTATGAAAGTCTGAATAAGAAGCGTCACCGTCATCTTCAAAGTCTGTATCCCCCTCATTCCCAAAGAACTCGTCCTCAAAGTAAGATCCCCCGATGCCATACTCGTGTTCATGATGAGAAACCTCGTTGGACGTCAAGTGTGATGAACCTTCCACAAAGTCAGCGAACCTGATGGGTCACATAACCAAGAAGATTGTTACTAAAGTCATTAATAAATTACCAAACCTTCTGCACATTAAAAGGAACAGCCAGGAATACCAATTGATTGCCTATCCTCAGGGGGGCTCACAACAAGCAACCCCTCCTCCGATAAGATGTTATACACCGTGTACACAAAGGCCACAGCTGTAGTGGTGGCATCGGCCAATACACGGCCACAGTGTCAGCAGTTTCTGTGCCCGTGTTTACACAGCGCTAACTTATTATTGCAAGGCCTATCCTGTGAATAGGTCATCAATAGTTGGTCCTGGCCAACCGTTTAGAGGTTACATTTACACTTTGCGCTCAAACAAACGCAATTCAAACTTATCGTTGAAGAGTTACTCCCAAAGACAGACCTAAACACTTGTGTTCAGGAAAACTTGTTTTGCATTGTTAACTGGACAAATATGGGTTGCTACTTCCCACTTCTTAAAAATAATAATAATAATATGATGTTTTTTTATTACCATCATCCAGTCCCCTAAATTTGAAAACGCCAAATTAGAAAAATGTGTAAAAAGACAGGAGTGACAAACAATCTAACTAGTGGATAACAAGTGCCTTAAGTGAAAAGTATGTACCATGTTCTCCCTTCCTCTTCTCTCTTTCCACTGAGGGGATACCATGGTCCTTGAATATTCTGACCTAGCGAGCAATAAGATATTTGCATCATAAAACTCACCGCTTTGTAAAAACAAGTATATAATCTAACATGCCAAGTACAGAACTAATGAGAATTAAAAGGGCTCTCCAAGCGGCACACAGACTAACATTGCCCTATCCATAGGATATCTCATTAGTATTTGATTAGTAGTGTGGAGACAGGCAGTGACGCTACACAAAGGTGAATAGCAGGGGTTGTGCACCACCACCAACTGCTACTGCCCGTGTTACACAATCATTGTAGTCTTTGCCAACTACAAGTTGCTGTAGGTAACCAAAATAAAAGCAAGAGTTGTCATGCCATCAGACCAGTTGAGTCTAAGCCAAACTTTTTAGAAGAGCTTCACTACTAAGCATGTACATAAAGTGCATCACACATTTAACACAACAAAAGGTCTAGATCTTGGGTGCACATCCTGTTTTCAACAGGCCATATGCAGTATACATCCTGCATATTGAGCTCTTCCATAACTGATGGAAGCTTTCATTATTGTAGGAGACCAGGGTTCAGATGAGAAGGTCTCACTGCTCCTCTTGTTCCACTCTGTATCCTGACTCTGTATGCGTCGGGGGTCAGGACCCTGAGCCGACTGGTCCAGGGGAGCAGGAGAGGTGAGTATTTGTTAATTGTGCTGAACTGCTCCTGTATCCACTTCTGCTCCTGGTTGTACTGCATACAATCAGCGGGGGAGAGCAAGGGAGCAGGAGAGGACCCAGGGAAAGTAGGTACTTGTCAGCTGTACTGTGCTGCTCCCAGGTCACCCTCCTGCTCCTGGGACAGTTCTGCTCCCAGTCCCGATGCAGCCACATACAACCTGCATGGGAAACAGAGCAGAGAGGCACAAGGAGGAGAGAAGCTGCAGTGTGGTGCAGGAAGGAGAAGATGTATTTATCTGCTCTTAGATTCTCCAGTATTAGTGGTCTGCCCTGGAGGTCCCCAGTATTATTACTTGTCAGTTTTATTAACCTTGTCTGCTCTGGTAATTACTGTACTGTGCTATTTAATTTCAGGGCCGGCATTTTATGGGGGGTTTTTTGCGTTGTGGTTGTTGGCTCATGTAGGATGCTAGTAACTGGTGTGGCACCTAAAGGTTACATTCACATGACCGTTGGGGGGACGTATAGGTGACTGCCGTATATACATCACCCATAAGCCAGCAATGGGCGCACAGCACGGTAAGGAGCGCTACATAGCTGCACCGTACCGTTCCATACCCAGGAAAAGATAGGATATGTCCTATCTTTTCCTGCATTACGGTGCCGTGCTCCATATATCTCTATGGAGAGAGGTGGGTGTGAGCAGTGGTCACCCCCCTCCTCCTCTCCCGAAGGCCCATGCTACGGCATGCCAGTCACACGTTCGTGTGAATGTAGCCCAAGGTTGAGTGGTGTAACAATGTTGCCTCAGATCAGGAATAGGACATTTTTATAATATATTATTTGTGGACTTTATTCATAGCTTATTGAATTAGCTTATTTTCATATTGTGCCAGGTGTCCACTTTAAGAAAAAAAAAAAAAAAAAAGAAAAAATATAATAATAATAATAATAATAATAATAATAATAATAAAGGATTCAGGTTTCAAGTGTTAAAAGTATGAACATTGTTTAAGCAGTGGAAAACCCCACTGCTAATGACCATTATTGGTGACCAAGGTAACAGACGCATTGACACTTTTCTCCACTAGATGTCGATATGTCACTGCAATCTACACACTAACACAAAACAAATCCACCCAGGTACCACATGGCACTTCTCTTATGAACATAATCTACCAGAAAATACATTTATATGCACCTTCACAAGTTGCCATAACCAAAAACAAATTTTTTCCCCTTTTCTGCATTCAAGTTTCCAGTGTTGTTGTCGTAGGTTTCAGGGGACAGATGTGAACATCATATATTTATTATACAACTATAATAAAAGTAGTTATAAAAGGCACTGAAGCACCAGCTGTCCTAAGCAGGAAAACTAAACTGAGCCTTGACTAAAATAGCATCTGCCTGCTGATTTACTCTGTCCGGCCTTCCCACATTCTTTCCATACAACTCTCAGGAGCTTTAACTCCTCCAAGACTGGGACAATTTTACATAACATGTTTTTTTCTCTACTTAACATTACCGAAGCCATGACTTTAGTCTTCCCTTTATGGACCCGTATGCAGGCTGGTTTTCTGCAGGACATAAACTTACTGGTGGCAGCTATATTTATCCTACGTACCACGGAGCTGGATTACAAATTCCATACAGACGTTTTATTTTTAAAGAAAATCTAACATCAAAATTGAGCATGGATAATAGACCCAGGTACCAAGACTGTGGTAATCTTATATTTGGTATCCATTGCCATCTCCTTTTGAAAAACCAACGTAAAATTATGGTAAGGAGTCTGAAAAGTTCTTGGGGTTGTTAACAGAGCCCCTCCATACTGTTGCTTCACAGGTTGTTACACTGAGTAGAACATGTCTCACCCAACCCCCTACACACTCCCACCTTACACTGCCTATGTAATGTAGCTGCAGCACAAAGTGCAGGGGGCACTGCTCTGCTCATTGTAACAGCCTGTGAAGCTACAGCACTGTGGGGCTCTGGAAAAACCCACTAGAGCACTACAGGCTCATTAGTATAATTTTAAAAGGAAGGAGGCTCCTGGCTGCAAAAGTAACAGACAGGACCTATTATGTTAGATGTTATGACTTGTTTAAATAGGTCAGTATTATCAGAAGACAAAAAAAAACCTTTACCTTTTTGGTGATTGTATACGTGAGATCACCTTCCAAGCTTGAAAATCTGGGCTACTGCAGTACTGCCGCAAGTCTTCCAAGGCTTTCCTAGTTTCTTCTTCCCCCTGCTTCCTGTATTCCTCCTCTGTTAGTAGACGAGGTGGCTCAGGCCTGCGTCTGTTTTTAACTAGGATCCTGTAACATTCCCAAATGAGAGAAAATAGCAAGGTATTCATTATTCTGAAATTAGTTTTTCCTGGTCCTCCCCACCAGTTTTTAGGATGACCGATCCTGAGGATACATAATCAACGTGTGATTTGATGACATCCAAAATGCAGACTCTGAACCGATTAAAGGGGTTGTCCACTTTCAGCAAATAATTGATATGAATTGTGCAAGGAAAAAAAAAATCATACAATTTTCCAATATATTTTCTGTATCAATTCCTCATGGTTTTCTAGATTTCTAGATGGTCATTCTATAGGAAGCTTCTATGTTTATTTGCAGTGGATAAAAATTTGTCCATGGTCATGTGATGTCACACAGGTGCAAGAGTTATCAAGCCGTGCAACATCACATGACCAGGGACAGATTTCTATCCACAGAAAGTAAAACATAGAATCTTCCTATAGAAGGACAGCAAGCAGATATCTGAAAACCATGAGGAATTGATACACAATTTCCAATAAAATGTCTGTAACTTCCCCTTACACAAACCATATCAATCCCTCTATAGGCTCCAGCACCCTGGAAACTGCGAATTGTTGTGTGGCCTGGGGCAGGGATGGATTAAGATGGCCATGGGCTGTAATTGTGGCCCATCACAAATGTAATTATTTAATGGCATTTATTTCCTTCATATGGTACTAGAATCAAGCTACCCCTGTCCACTTTTAGTTCTACAGATAGAGGACCTACAAAGGTCCTGAAAGGACCCTGGTGTACACATGTTTTGAGAGTTTGACCATTTCATGGCTGGAGGTCCTTTTCATTATTAGCTCTACAAGGCAGCATCAAACTTGGAGATTGATTCGAGTTGTCACGGGCCACTTAGAAGCCTTGGGCCCCTGGCAGCTGCCCATAACGAAGGTAGGTAAAGTCTATGAAAAGAGTGATGACAGACAGACGTCATGCTAGTTACCTGTATAAGCAGTGTGCCCATCGAACTGGGTATTCAATCTGCTTGGTACAAAATGCAACTACAATCATCGCCAGTGCCACGTTCCTCACTTGAATGCCAATGTACATGAGCAATAATCCAAGAAGTTGTAGAGTCCAGTTTAGCAGGTTTATGCTCCGCTCGTTTTCCAATGGTCCATACTTATAGCAAACGGCAAAGCTGATGAAGCCCACAACGGCCAAATAACCTAAGAGACAGAATAGTTGTGGGAGGTGGAATAAGTGGTGGAAATATATTAAGCTTCTAATCCAATATTAAAAGCACATTACACAGAAAACAACATCACATGTAAAACAGAAGTGATTAAATGGCAAAGAAAAGAGAGATTTCCTTTTGGTGCGACTGTGAACATCTACCTTAGTGACAACAACTAGACGTGTACATCAATAGTTCATGTATTTAGCACAAAAAAAAAAAAATGGTCAAAGTAACATGTAAATAATGTTATACTAACCATACCTAGTAGATACTGCCAGTACTCCGTGCAGATTCCCTGGAAGTTCTTAAACACCAGCTGGATGACATACAGGGAGAAGGACCAGCCTCCCACCAGCAGCATATAGAAAGGGCTTTTCTAGAGCAGGCGGATAAGGTAGAAATAAGTCAAAGAAAAAAACATCTATATATTCAAACAGTAAAATAGAAGGTCAAAGTTCTGTGATCAGATGGTCGTGCCAATTTATCAGGATCTGTTTCTTTGAAGCCGTATGTTTATAGCCATGTAGATAGCACGTATATATAAATACACGTCATGACAATACGTGTATTTATATATAGTATTAACCGGAGATTCTCTTTTTTAACAGGACACCAGAATTGTGTTTCTAGGTGCCACTGTTCAGGAGATATGACCGTTTGAAGCAAGCCCCCCCCCCCCCCCCCCCAGTTAGCTGACAGCATAAGGAGCTGCAGACACTTTGCAAAAGTACATGCACCCTCTGCCTCTGAACATAGAAAATGGTGATGAATTGACAATGTACATATTTATGTACCGCTTGTTAAATTTTAATGGAAAAATGACAAAATAAAGCAAATTTTTCATATTGTTAGTTATTTGTCTGCCACTGTTTTACAGTGGCAAGTAATTGAAAATTGTAAAAGAGCCACTGATATGGGAGCACATTACCCCCTTCCCTTTCAATACCATGTACGCCCTTTGTATGAATAAGAATAAAAGAGCCAGCTTACACCCATAGACAGGTATCATCATAAAAGTTTATGAAAAGTACCTTAGGCAGCAGCCTGGACAGCAGGAACACAAGGATCAGTATTGAGGCCACCATCCCCACACTCATTCCAGTGCCATAGTAAAAAAGTTGACTTCTGTGAAACAGACAAAACAGAGGAACAAATGGTCCTTTGTAACTATATCTTATGGGAGCTTTGGGACATTTTGTATTCATTTATTGATTTATTCATTTAGATTAATGACGCATTGCTCGCTTGCTGAATTTAGAGGTCTGTGGGCGCAGTTCTGTGGTCTGCAGTGGTATAGACATAACTGCAGTTTTCTACTGCTCCCACACTAGACAGCAGGGTCACTGCTCTTCCTTGCACGGGGGGCCCAACGGGTTAGGCCGACAGGTTTTTCCCAAGGCCCCTGAGAGGCCGACAGAGAAATCAGTATGGATGGTTAACTAAGGTGTTAAACAGTCCAATATATCTAGCACACACAACATTATCACATTATTGCATCAAAGACCAAAACCTACCGACTTAGAGAATCTCCATAAAAGAACAAGAAAAGACCAATAAGGAAGATGGCAAAGAGCTTGGGATCAAAGCCTGCAAAATGGTAAAAAACATGTCAGGCATGGCAAACATATGAACAGACCTAGAGTACAGGCTGTGTCCTTAAAAGGGTTAACCCATAGTATTAACTATTTTTTATTTTCTATTCAACTACCCCTGACAAGAGGCAGGAAAGCTCGATCATGCAGTCTAGCTCCCTGCGCCTCTTCACAGCCATTCAGTCTTATTCCACCGCCCTAACCTCTGACATCAGACACTGCAAATTCCAAGTGCTCTGTGCAAGCATGGGAAGTCAATGGAAAGAGACCCTGAGGCCAAGTTCACATGTGACATTGCGTTTTTTTTGGTTGCGGTATTGATGCATTTGAAAAGACACTCCGGTTCTTTAAATGCATGCATTTGCGGCCTTTCTGTCTCCATGTTACGTTTTGGCCTTTGTGTTGCATTTTGTGATGCGTTTTAGCATATGCGTTTTGCTGGATTTTTTTTATCAACATCCCAACTTTTAATGCATTTTTAACCCCTTAAGGACGCAGGGTTTTTCCGCTCATTTTTCGCTCTCCAACTTCAAAAATCCATAACTTTTTCATTTTTACGCGTACAGACCTGTGTGAGGGCTTATTTTGTGCGTAACAAATTTTATTTTCCCGTAATGTTATTTATTTTAACATGCCGTGTACTGCGAAGCTGAAAAAAAATTCCAAAATGTGGAAAAATTGTGGGCTCAGTTTTTTTGACTTTGACTGTGCACTCAAAATAACACCTCAGCTTTATTCTGCATTTTTGGCAACATTTTGCCATCTTCTGTCGCTAATAACTTTTTCATACTTTGGCGCACGGAGATGTGTGAGGTGCCATTTTTTGCAAAATGAGCCGACGTTTTCATTGCTACCATTTTGAGGTCTGTGCGACATTTTGATAAATTTTTAATTTTTTATGTGATGTAAAAAGGTGTAAAAGTCGCATTTCGGACATTTGGGCGCCATTTCCCGCCACGGAGGTCACCGCCGGCCATAACCGGTTTTATATTTTGATAGATCAGGCATTTTGGGACGCGGCGATACCTAATATGTTTGTAATTTTTACTGTTTATTTTGTTTTATATCAGTTCTAGGGAAAAGGGGGGTGATTTGAATTTTTAATATTTTATTAATTTTCTTTATTTTTTTAACTTTTTTTTTTTCCCACTATTTCTTAGACCATCTAGGGTACATTAGCCCTAGATGGTCAGATCGCTCCTACCATATACTGCAATACTTCTGTATTGCAATATAAGGCATTTTTGCACATGATTCATTACAATGAGCAACTGGCTCATTGTAACGAATCTGCAGAAGCCATGTAGCCTCGTGTCAAAAATAGAGCCCAGGTTTCCATGGCAACCGATCGCCGCCCCCCCGATGACGTTCGGGGGCGCGGTGATCGTAAAACAGCACCGACCGCGGTTATTAGCGGTGGGGGTTTTCTGCAAAAACCCCCACCTTTGTATGAAGAGGACTTAGCCCGTGAGCCCTCTTCATACACTCTCTATATACCTCTGCGCCGTAGAGCTACGGCGCAGAGCGTTAAGGGGTTAAGGATCTAAAAGTCAATTGCTTTGAGCTGAATAGGATTATAAAACGCAGATGTAAACTGGTCTCTTTTGGCTGGTCGTCAAAAACGCAACAAAAAAAGCAATGCTATGCCACCGGTTAACGCAGCCTCAGGGTGCAGTGCCAGGGGACATTTAACATAATGGAACAGCTGAAGAGAGATTTTCCCAATTAAATTGCTGTGAACATTTATGCTTATAACATCTTTAATATGTTAACTGTTGTGTTTTGTAAACATAAATGTTAACGGCTATTTATTTAGGCAAATCTCTAGTCAGCTGTTGCATTTCATTTTAAAACGCATGCGTTAAACTACTCGCCGTTTGGCATTGTAAAACAATGTTTGCTCATTACCAAACACTTGCTTTTCTATGGAAGCGCATATGCAATCAGGCCAAGCAGCACCCACAGGGGACCAATGTGAACGCAGTCTGAGCATCTGTGAAGAGGTGGGGGTGCTCAACCATGCAGAGACTATCAGCAATATGAAAGGAGGAACAAAAGTGTTTTTCTAAGCTATGGAGTCATGTATAGGAGTCAAAAGAAAATCTGTGATCACATTGTTCTTCCTGTATTTTCTGGACTAAACCTATAATCACTGAACTCAATTCAGCATGTCTGTTACAGGAAATCAAACAAACACATGGAGCGAATTTCTCAAACCACCCTTGCTCAAAAGCAAAAGGGTTAGGAAAAGCTTGAAGAAAGCCAAAACCAAACAGATTTTGGTCCCTTGTAAATAAACTTCTGCAAATGACTTCCTTCTCCACTTTTGTTACGGATGCCTCCAGAGAGAGATATCACTACATGTATCTGGACCTTCTGAACGAAACTCAATTTGGTAGAGATCTACTTCTCTAACCATAATCTAATAATAATTTAAAAGGTTGTATATTTTCGAGACAAGCCTGCTAGTGAAATTAATTGTTAGCAATACTGCACTCTGGCTAATGATGACCACTTAAAGGGGTTCTCCATAGAAATTATGTGAATAAATTGATTAAATGTAACGTTACATGCTACATACCTTTATAAAGGATGACACTATAACGAGTGTCTGCACCATTTACATGCACTTTAATGCAGGTTTTATTGCTGTGCAGATCCACATTTATGTAGGTATCATTTAATTTCTCTTTAAAAAAGGAAAAAAAGTCAGCAAAATTAAAGCCTTCTAATTCTTTCAGCTTCTCTTCACTATCGACCTGCGTCACTCGAATCATTCCGGTGCTGTTTACCCGAATCTATAGTATATGAAGAAAATAAAATGTATGTTAAATGCACACATAAACCGATGTGTATTACAGCGAACTATTGCTGCTTTACAACTGTGTGTGTATAGATACATAGAGCATATAAGCGCTATGGAATTTGATGGCGCTATGTAAATAAAGATTTTTTTTCAGAGCAGGTAGAAATGTATTGTACCGTATCTCTGTGTCTGCCTCTATTCCTGGATGCGGCTCACAATAACAAATGGAAAAACTGATGGAATAACGGAGATGGACTGTCACCAAGTATAGAATAGTAAGCATCTTATTTTAGCTGATAAAGCATATTTTGGCATTCAGCCATTTGCAGAACCTTTAGATGCTGGGTATTGGCACCTACACTGCTCAGGTTCCTACCTGCACTTTAGTCCAGATGTCAAACCACTTTGGTTCTAATGTTTTCTTATAGCAGAAATTCTGTGATGTATTATAGGTGTCAGACTTCCTTTCCACCAGTTGGATGATTTTTAATTTTTCATTTATTCCTTTATGGGAAAGAAAAAATAAAAAAATAAAGATATCATACAACTTTCATATAAAAAAAAAAAAAAAAAAAAAAAGGCATCAATCATTTCAGGGGCATATTGCCCAACAACACTGACAATGGAGAGAAAACAACTTCCACGATTGCTACATTGAGAAATATGGTGGGTCCACACATAGTGAATAATTGGTTCCTAGTGATATTTCTGTCTTCGTTAAGCCGGTCATTCATGAAGACGGGAAGATCAGCGGTGACGTAGATTGCTCCCAATGTAATGTGTTGGAGCACCATGAGCAAGGAAGGGATATTCATCTTACACTTACTTATAGACGCAGGCACTGTACCTGTGGTAATCTTTAATATTTGTTATCCATGGCCTCTTTCATTCTAAAATCAACTTTTAAAATAATACTAATGAACCTGAGGGGCTACCCTTGCCCTCTGTAAATTGGCTTTACAGGCTATTACACTGTCGCAACCTGCTCCCTCAACACTTGTTAGCACTTCAGGTTTCAGTCTCAGGGGAGGTGGAGACCTTGCAACTGTCTATAAAGTCAAGGCACAGAGGGGATAGGGTAGCCTCACAAGCTGATTAGCACAATGTTAAAGGTTGATTTTAGGAGGAAGGAGGCCAAGGATAACAAATAAAAGAAGATTACCACAGTCATAGTGCCTTGCTTAGGTGTCCTTGGTTTATCAGGCTGGATTCTGATGATAAATTAATACGTTACTTAATATATACATACATCTAAGTTGCAGACAAACATGTGCAAGAATGATAACACTTTATTCTACAATGACTACACTACAGTTAAAAATTAGATTGGAAGTCTGTGGGATCAGAGCACATTGCGGGTTCATTTCCATGGACTGTACATGTTCATCTGCAGCCGGGCTATGGGCATACACACATACAGCAGCGTGTGTGCAGATTACAACCACATATAAAATGCATCAGAAAAAAATATACATAAATCCTCCAGTAAAACATTAAAGGGGTTATCCGGATGTTAAAAATTACTTATGGTCGGGCTGGGCTACTTACCTCCTCCGGCACCACCAATGTCCCGCGTCGCGGTCCGTTTGATCCTGTTTGTTTACAGGGGCACAGAAGCCGCGCACAGGGAACTTCTGGTCCGCGATGTGGCCGGCTCCTCCTATCCGTCCCTATTACTCAGCGTTGTAAGCGGTTGGAGATGGTGTCGGATGGGAGCTCCGGCTGTGCACCCTTGTAATCGCACAGAGGAGCCGGACCGCGGGACATCAGCAGCGCGGGACGAGGTAAGTAGATGTTTATTATGTTTAAATAGCCCACCTCAGCTCGGCCCTCAAATTTTAACACCCGGATAACTCCTTTAATATCTTTTCACCTTCCCATTTCAGCACAGAATAAATATGCCCTAAAAGTCTGCAAGTGGGTGGTAGCCATTAGATGCATGGTCAGTAACTGCATGAGACCCACAACATTATGGATATGAAGATCACCCAATGTTGCAGCAGCACCTTAAAGTACATCTACCACCAGGATGAAGGACGTTATGCAAATGAGCCTGAGGGGCTCCTATAACACTTATGGAGCCTGGAGCCCCTCAGGTGCATACAGTCCTTCATCCTGATGGTAGATGCCCTTTAAGGCTGAGTAATTACCAGCTTCTGGTTGAAATAGAAGCCATTAGTTTTGTACATATTGTGTGGAATACATCACTGACAGGACAAGAAAGGGCTCATTTTTGTGGATATACTTTGGTTTCCTTCTGCTCCACCATAGACTGAATATTGAAGCAGAAGCTCACACGTGTGACACAGGCCCCTGACCTCGTCATGTACAGGCGTCCTCCTGTATACTGCTATATACACGTGTGACACAGGCCCCTGACCTCGTCATGTACAGGCGTCCTCCTGTATACTGCTATATACACGTGTGACACAGGCCCCTGACCTCGTCATGTACAGGAGTCCTGCTGTATACTGCTATATACACGTGTGACCCAGGCCCCTGACCTCGTCATGTACAGGCGTCCTCCTGTATACTGCTATATACACCGATGCGCCTTATATATGTAATTATTACATATATAAGGCGCATCGGACTAATGCGCCTTATAGTCCGGTGCGCCCTATAGGGCAGAAAATACGGTAACTTGAATCTGACAAGAGTAAAACTCATTTCTATGAAAATGAACAAATGAAAGACAGACATTGCCTTTCAGCCATGCTACAGCACAGTAAAACTCATGGAACAGAAATGATGGTACACTTTACTTAATATTTTGCAGCACTTTTAAAATTCTTTAATAGAAAGGGTCTAGTGTAAAGTTTACATAGCAATTCTCAACCACTGAAGGTTTTGGTTTTGGATGGAGAAGGATGATTTATTTATCCAAAAAGACAATAATTGTAATAATGATTCTTAAAAATAGCTGTCATTTCACTACAGTCCACAAAACTGATATTTTCCAGTTGGATGACTACAGCTCACCAATAGGGAATAAGTTAAAGTAGAAACACCCAACAGTCCCTAAAATGGTGGATGACTCTCCAACATGATTTGCCAAGACTGGTTTCTTCAAACCTTTGCCTTTTGAAGTATTGTATCAAAAATCAACCCTGGGGCATGTAAGTATTTAGGGCAACTGGATATCCTAGGGAAGGGTCTGTGTCTATTATTAAAGTAAACAGTTTATATAATAAGAGATGTATCCTCCTTTACCTTAGCTCACATTTAGTAAGAGACTTACTGTATTTTTTGGTAAAACGTGCCTGCTAAAACGTCTAGGTTCATAAGGCAAACCGGATTATAAGGCGCACCTGATTGCAAGGATGAATGACCAGCAGGTGGCAGATCTGTGCACAGTTCAAGGCAGCTGTGTCTTCAGTGCACAGAGCTCGGATCTAAGAGGTATGGGCTGTTAGGGCTTAATGTTGCATGGGTGATGCTGCAGGGGTTAAGCTGTCGCCCTCTGCCCCTTCTCTTTCCCTCCTCAGTCCTATTGGGTTTTCTGTGGCTCCCACTCTTTCCCCTGTTACAGATCTGACAGGTATAGGGGTAATGTAGAAAAATGATTAGCACTTCCTGAGTGTGCAACAGTCTCAGGATCCAACCCCTCAGACTTATGCAAATGTAAAAGGCTGTGCACAACGTAGTATTCAGTTGCAGTTTAAAGTTTATTAAAGGTACCATAGTGTATAGTGTACACTACTGTGTACAAGTATAGGGGTAAAATTGCTTACTCAGAAAGCCAATGAGGATTGCCGCATGGTCGGCACTATGACACTGGTGGAACTGCCGTCCCTGCAGGGTCGCGTTGGCGGCTCCAGTCTCTCCCTGCTAGGGGAGGTCAGGATGGGCACAATTTTGGTCGCGGTGCCAGGGCACTTCAGGAGCCAATGTGGGGTATGATGCCAGGTGTACAGTGTGGGCTGGTGCAGGATTTTGCTAACACGGAGCTCTTAAATACTTTTAAACATTATACAGTACGTGTTGTCTGTAAGTACGGTTCATATACAAGGCGCACTGGACTATAAGGCGCACCTTTGATTTCTGAAAAAATCTAAGGATTTTTTGTGTTCCTTATAGTCTAAAAATGATAAATGATAAATTTAATTCAATATATCTCTCCAATCTATTCTTTATGCAGCAATCACGCTTGTCTTTCAGGCCAAACGCTACACAGATGCCTCCAGTCTGTGTCAGTCACTGCACTGCTTGCCACTCTCCTTCTGAATACAGTTTTAAATAATAAACTCTGCATAATGCTGCACCTTCCTACCTCCGTTCCATCTCGGTCTATCAACAAACCTGTGCTCTTTGATTTGTCAGTGATCATAGATTAATCTTTACCTTAATTCGAAACTTCAACGTTTCTGCAGGACTTCTCCCAAGTTGCACCAATTCCCCAGACTATCAGACTTATAGCTAACCTTCAAAGTTTTAAAAGTGCTCTTAAACCCATCCCTTTAGGAAAACCTATCACTTCCAAGTGTGGTAAAATTGGCAAAAAAACATACATTTGCACCATATTTTTTGCAGGCCTTGTTTTTAAAACTTTAACGGTGTGCTCCAAATTACACCTCAAATTTATTCTTGGGTTCGGTATGATCACAGCAACAACAAATTTATATAGGTTTCAATATGTTTTAATAGATTTTAAAGAAATTAAAACCTTTTGTACAAAAAAAAAATATCTTGATTTTTCCCAACTTTTTCATATTCTGGAGCTATTTAACGTGTCATTTTTTGCAGGATTTCAGTTATGGGGTTCACCACTGGGAATAACTGTTTTTATATTTTGATAGTTCAGGCATTTCGAGATGTGGTGATACTTAACATGTTAATCAGGCGTCCTCCTGTATACTGCTATATACACGTGTGACACAGGCCCCCGACCTAATCATGTACAGGCGTCCTCCTGTATACTGCTATATACACGTGTGACACAGGCCCCTGACCTCGTCCTCCTGTATACTGCTATATACACGTGTGACACAGGCCCCTGACTTCGTCGTGTACAGGAGTCCTCCTGTATACTGCTATATACACGTGTGCGCTCCCCGCACCTGTCACCATGGGCGCAGCCATCTTCCAGGAGGTGCCCAGTCCTTGTAAGTCAGGCAGCCCGCAGTGATAATGACTCCTCATTACCTGCCGCCGCACACAGGAGAGGAGCCAGGATTAGCAGCACAGTCACCATCGTTCCACATCCAGACACTTCTCCCGCCATAACCAGGGACTCAAATGTGTCATCCAACCGAGGCGTGACACGCAAACACCTTACAAGGGATGGCGCTGCCTAATGATGTCACGGTCATGTGATCCCTCGTCTCCGCACACCACGTGATCACACAGGATGAGGGAGGAGGAGAGTGTCCGTCCTTGTGTCCTGTCATGTATGGCACTTGTAGCATGCAGGGGGCTTCACCTACACATAATACATTGTAGGATCTGCTCAGGAGAATCTCTGTCACCAATTCTGTATAAAAGACTGAAAATAAATGTCAGTTTTTCATATAAAATGACCATGACAGACGCCATTGACGTCAATGCTGTGGGATCAGTCATGTGAACGATCCACAAACTGCTTTAATCCCTAGAATTGAACAGAAAAACAACCTACAAAGTACAAGTCTGAACACGACCCAAGGCTGTCACCGTCCATGGGCCCTTCTGTTCACTGTCTTATGTGTGACAAGATGCCATGTCATGGTGCAGCAAATCTCCAGGGATGTCATGTCCACAAGACCGCAGTGATCGCCACAACAGGCCGCCTTAAAGGGGTTGTTAGGGTTTGGCGCACTGTTTTCATTAATATGGTGCACCCTCCACTGGTCCAACTCTTTTTATTGTACACCTTTAATATAGAGCAAGGGCCAATTCTGTATTAAATGTGGTGCACGGTCCAACAAATGTGGTGCATTGGAACGCCCCTTTAGGTGTGGAATTTTGTCTTGTGCCAAGAATAGTGCAGACGTGACACAAAAGTGGCGCAGACACTTTATTAATACTTGTGCAAGCAGTTCACATGTTCTTTCTAATGCAAAGTCAGACAGAAAAATGTCACAAACACTTTCATAAATTTTGGTCACTGTCTAGTCAGACCACATCTTTAGTCATTTACATATCTGCCCAAGCAATGCATCATTTCTATATGGAAACGTCATATTTATTGTTTGTTTTTTACATAAATTTGTTCCTTATCATGGAATCATATGTGTGATGGATGGCCGATGGATTTCATCCATTGCTAAAAATAAACTATAAATCCTTTATCTCTAACCTGTGGATAGGGGATACATGTCTAAAATGGACATTCATGTATATGTAGCATAATAGCATGAGTCTTCATGATGGACTATGTTACAAATATGGGGTCGATTATGTCGCATTTTATGCCTTCTATTCGTAAAAATAAAATTTTTTATTCATATTACTATTTACTTGTAGGATTACACCCTTATCTGTCCAGCATAAGAGTTTGCATGGCAAATATGTTTTCTCTTAGCATCAGAGTCAATGGTATCAGAAATGTGGTAAAAAAAGGGAAAGATTGAGGAGCAGCACCGCGTTGGGGAGAGAAAAACTCGTGTGCAGGTCTTCACAACAGGGTCCACCAAGGGCCCTTATGTCCAGGAAAGAAGAAATACTGAAGCAGCACTCCGTAAATGTGTTTTTATTCCACCATTTTCATGCTTGAAAATGTCTTGATTGAATGGACGAAACGTCGCATCATGAAGGTGGAATAAAAACACATTTACGGAGTGCTGCTTCAGTATTTCTTCTTTCCTGGAATCAGAAATGTGATGTACAGTGGAAATGGAAAGTTTTCAGACCCCTTTAAATTTATCCCTCTTTTTAAGTTCTTATTTTGCTCATTAATGTACACTCTGCACCCCATCTTGACAGAAAAAAACTGAAATGGAGATATTTTATCTAGTTTATTAAACAAGAAAAACTGAAATATCATATGGTCAAGTATTCAGACCCTTTGCTGTGAGACACATATTTAGCTCACATGCTGTCCATTTACTTCTGATCCTGCTTGAGGTGGTTCTACTTCTCAATTGTAGTCCATTTGTGTTTAGTTAAACTGATTGAACTAGATAAGGAAAGGCACACAGATGAATAAGACCTCATAAGAATCATGAGGTGTAAGAAATAAGCGCAATAAGCTTATGGACAGAATTGTGGAAAGCCACAGATCTGGCCAAGGTTACTAAAGAATTTCTCCGGCACTCAAGGTTCCTAAGAGCACAGTGACCTCCATAATCCTTAAATGGAAGACGTTTGGGACGACCACAACTCTTCTTTGATATGGCCGTCCAGCCAACTAAGCAGTAATGGGAGAAGAGCCTTGGTGAGGGAGGTAAAGAAGAACCCCAAGATCACTGTGGCCGAGCTGCATATGGGAGAAAGTCCACAAAGTCACTGCAGCCCTACACCAGACGGGGCTTTATGTGTGCAGTGTGCTGACGGAAGCCCCTCCTCAGTGCAAGAAATATGAAAGTCTGTATGCAGACTTTTTGGAGTTAATTCTTAGTGGTATGTGTGAAAGGCAGGCACTCTTCATCACCTGCCAAATACAATCCCAGTGACACATGGTGGTGGTAGCATCATGGTATGGGGGTTGTTTTTCAGTTGCAGGGGCAGGATGACTGATCGCTATTGAAGGAAAGATGAATGCAGCCAATTACAGAGATATCCTGGATGAAAACCCAGACTGGGCCGAAGGTTCACCTTCAAACACGATAATGAGGCATATTTAACATACGCTGGCGCTCGTGCGCCAGTGTATGATAGCCCCCCCACTGCATGTTCGCAGCCCGATACATCAAGAAAAAGTCGCCGGCAGCAGCGAGTGTGCAGAAACACTCCCGGCCGGCCGCGCCTCTCCTTCACGCCCCTTCATGCCCCACTGGCGTGAAGGTGGCGGATCAAGGCAAATAATCGCAAAAGCTAGCAATAAGCTAGCAATTGCGATTATTTCAGGGCCTCTGCGCCACGCCAGTCCTGATACAGGCGGTCCCCTACTTAAGAACACTCGACTTACATACGACCCCTAGTTACAAACGGACCTCTGGATATTGGTAATTTTCTGTACTTTAGTCTTAGGCTACAATAATCAGCTGTAAGAGTTATCACAGGCGTCTGTAATGAAGCTTTAGTGTTAATCCTGGTTCTTATGACAACCCAACATTTTTAAAATCCAATTGTCACAGAGACCAAAAAAGTTCTGGCTGGGATTACAATGATAAAATATACAGTTCCGACTTACATACAAACTCAACTTAAGAACAAACCTACAGACCCTATCTTGTATGTAACCCGGGGACTGCCTGTAAATATCCGGTCCTGATAAATATGCCCCAATGACCCTAAGCACACAGCTAAAATAACAACGCAGTGGCTTCAGAACAACTCTATTTTTCTAGTCAATAGTGAGCAAAGCGTCTAAATACTTATGACCAAGTGATTTTTCAGTTTTTATTGTTTCATAAATTAGAAACTATATCTACATTTCTGGGGGGGGTTCAGTGAAGATGTGGTGAAGAGTGTACACCCCTTCCCACCAAGGCTCTTTCATTTTTGCATTTTCATATTTTCCTTCCCACCTTCAATAATCTATAACTTTTTCATTTATGTATAAAGGCTTGTTTTCAGCGTAACAAATTATACTTCTTAGGGACGGTATTTAATATTCCGAACCATGTACTGGGAAGCGGGGAAAAAAAAACACATAAAAAACACATTTGCACCATATTCTTGTGAGATTTTTAATGCTACCATTAATAGCACTGTACATATTTTAGAATTTGGGCGCTATTTTCCGTTACGCGGTTAAACGCCGGGAATAACCATTATTATAATTTTATAAATCGGACATTTAGGGATTCGGCGATTCCTAACATGTTTATGATTTTTATTGTTTATTTACATTCATATCAGTTCTTGGGAAAGGCGGGTGATTTTAATTTTTAGGGGGGGGTTAATATAATTTTTTTTAACTTTTTTATTATTTTTTACACTATTTTTCAGACCCCTAGGGCAGTGTTGGTGAACCTTTTAGAGCCTGAGGGCCCAAACTTCAACCAAAAGCCACTTATCTATTGCAAAGTGCCAGCGCAGCAATTTAAGCAGTAATTTATTTAACCTTGTTCTTTGACAACCGTCAATCATTCAGCCTCCTAAGGACACCAACACAGTTGAAAGGAGGAGGGAAAATTTGTCTATCATTGTAGGAAGATTCTATAGGAAAATTCTTTGAGTCCTGTCTGGTGAACCTCATTCTTGGGTGATGGCCTGGGTGCCCACAGAAAGGGCTCAGAGTGCCGCCTCTGGCACCCGTGCCATAGGTTCGCCACCACTGCCCTAGGGTCATGCACTGCCGGGATTTACAGGGTTAACACCCATGACTGACAAGCAACAACCGCGGATGTTACCGATTGGTGCTTGCTGCAATATGCAGCACACACCCACCTTGCATGGAGAGGGCTCAGCCCGTAAGCTCCCTCTATACACTCACAGCCGGCATGAGACATAGTAGTACGTTACATGTCGGTGAGGGGTAAATGAGCAAAAAACATAACTTTTTTTTATCTCACCAAGTGGCTGCAATGAGACAAAGAGTGAAAAATTGAGGGTCTGAATACTTCCTGTACCCACTGTATACAGTCCATGTCATCAGGTCATTGCAGTTATTGAAAACAGTTGTAATCTCTTTATACACTGCCACACATTTACCTTGTGTTTTCAATCAATAAGAAGAAGTGTCATCTCCACAGCTGTGGAAATTGGACAGGGTTGTATCCCCAGGGTGGAGATAGCATTTCATTTCCTCCCTCTAAAACAAAACATCTCTGATTGATCCCTGGAATTCTCCACTTCCAAAACATGTCTCCATTATCACTGTCTATTCCAATAAAATTGGAATGGCTCCTCAATATTAACATTACCTAATACGATAAGAGACCCTGGGGTGATGCAGTGTACATGTGACTAATCAGAAGCCATTATGACCTTCTATTGAAAAAATAAGTTGAACTATAACTTTGTATAGTGAATGGTTAAAAATGTGATAATTTACAGTATAATCTTTTAAAGTTTTAGAAACAATATAATAGTTTCATAGAAACTTCTTTACATAAGCTTCTCTTCATAGATCTTCTCTACATAACAATACGACTATAAAGACACCAGAGGGCACTATCTCCATGAACTGTAAAAAATATAAAATGGCATTGTTTGCATTTTCTTTTTCATGTATAGAATACTTGTCATATTTTCGTGACCCTTTCAATAACCATAAGGTATGAAATAACATTCATTCATGGCTTGGTCATGAGTGGAGGAGAAATGTATATTTATATTGTGTGCGTTTGCATACTCGCTACTACGCTGAAAAAATACGTCTAGCAGCTCTGACTTCCGCACTTCCGATTGCATGGAACTTCCCACAAATATATTTACTCCTCTCGTCTCCCACAGCTACCCTTACCTGATTTGCAGCTACATCAAAGTGACAGCTCCCCTCCAATTAACACCTTCCTTCTCTTCCCCCACAACAGTGCTCCCTGGGTCATCGGTATCCCGAATCAGGTAGACTGACCAAGGGCATTATAAGGAAAAAAAAAATCCAACTGTATGCATTACTATTCTATTTTATTGCTTTCCTCCCCCCAACGTTAAGATTATCCCCTTCTACAATTCCTGCTGCATCTAGGTTCCTTTTCTGGCATCGGCTCTGTGACGTCAGCCGCTCGCTGACGTTCTACTATGTGCGCCGGCATCGGCATACAATATGATGTCAACGAGCAGATGACATCATGATGCCTGCGATGGACAGCACGGGTACACGGAGCCGATGCTGGAGCATCGCTGTTTAGGAGAGGACCTGCCGGGGATGGGGGCGTTGGAAGGTGAGTAAGTTTTTTTCTTACAGGTATTATGTTGGTGGCAGGGGCTGCAGGCTATATACTAGGGGTCTGGCTGGCTATATACTACAGGGGGTGGCAGTCTATATACTACAGGGGCTGCAGGATATACACTACAGGTGGCTGGCAGGCTATATACTATATGGGGCTGACAGGCTATATACTACAAGGGGCTTACTGGCTATATACTATAGGGGGCTTGTTGGCTATATACTGGGGAGGCTGTGACCAATGCATTTCCCACTCTCAGCTTATACTCGAGTCAATATGTTTTTCCAGTTTTTTGTGTTAAAATTAGGGGTCTCGGCTTATACTCAGGTCGGCTTATACTCGAGTATATATAGTAAATAAAAAAAGCTACCCACTCAACAGTTAAAGCCATATACAGATTAGGATGGGAAAACTAAGCAAACTTCAAACAAAAGAACGACATAAACCCTTTAAAACAACAGAAAAAAACTAACCAAAAATGTCTTCTTTAGAGACAAATTATTACGAATCTAATCATTAAACTACTAGTAGAGAAAACAATGATAGCTGCCCTCTGTCAGCATTTTCTGTGATAATGAGGAGACCTCAGAACAAGAGCAATACAACTAGATCCTACCCTCTTCTTCTGTCCACCATCTAGATACGGATTCCCATCACAATCAACCAAACAATGACGGCCAGAGGGCCTGCTAGCAGGCAAATGGCTGCAGATAGAGAATGTGAGTAAATTAGAGAATTGCTTATTTTAGCCTTAATGCAGAAGTAGGCAAAAGTGTATATACTTTACACTTGTTTTTTAAGTTTTGATATTTTTTGCCATTTTTCTGGTGTACAGCCCCTGAAATAATTGCAATTCCTTGTGAATTGCCATTTATGCTGGTAGCAAAGGGGGCCACCGCATGTATCTCACAATCTAATCAACCTACCAGTATGTTTTGGAGTGTGGAGGAAACCCGTGCTAACATGGAGAGAACATACAAACTCTTTGCAGATGTTGAACTGGATGGGACTTGAACCTAGGACCCCAGCACTGAGAGGCTGTAGTGTTAACCACTGAGCCACCATGCTTTTTCAAGCAAAAAAAAAAAAGAACACACAGTTCTAAAAATACCTAATCCAAAATTACTCCCGCCTTCTGTAGAAACAAACAAAAATGTAAAATCTTGAATGACTCACTCTCCGTTTACAAACATGAGATCTTAGATAAACTACTGTACATCAAAATATATTTACTTCACTATAGCACAAAAAAAACTAGTTACCGAGAGACATACTTTACAGTCCCATTGATACTTAACCTCTTTATGCTCCATGAGGTATTTATACATCATGGAGCACTAAAAAAAATAGACATGTCACAGAGACATGGGGTTTGCTGCATATTGCAGCAAACACAAACTGCTAACACCCGCGATCGATGCTTGGATGGGCGCCGCCATCTTTGTTTTGATTGCAGCTCCCTGTGATGTCATCGGGGAGTAACAATCTGTTTCCATGACCTATAATAGAAATGATAAAATGAGACAACCTCTGGTCTGGTGACAAATATGAGATCGACAAAATGAGATCAAAAGATTGTACAGTCCTCAAATTGGCAGCAATGAAAACGTAAGCTCATCTTGCAAAATCAACGCCTTACCCAGCTCCTAACAACTAAGTATGAAACTGTAATTAGTGTCAGAAGATGGCAAAACTAATTTTTTTTTTTCGGATACAAGGTTTTCATTTTCTTTAAATGTATTAAAACACAATAAAACCTGTATAAATTTTGTACCAAACCAAAGAAAAAAACTTGAGCTGTTATTTGTAATGCACTATGAAATTCTTAAAAACTGAGCCCACAAGAAAATGGCACAATTGAGTTTTTTCACTGATTTCACAGCATTTGGAAATTTTTTCCCCGCTTCCTATTACAAGACATGAAATAATATATATAGTCACTAAAGAGTAAATTTGTTACACAGAAAATAAGTCCTCATACAGCTCTGTACATGGAAAAATGAAATAGTTATAGGTTTTTGAAGGTAGGTAGAGAAAAATGAATTTAAAATAGCTGCAGCTCAAATTGGTTAATAAGATGACAAACACATATTCCCAAACTGTTAGAGATGTAAGGATGATATTGGTACAATGTTAAACATTTGGGGGCTTATTTACTAAGGTCCCGCGGCCGCATTTCTGTCGGGCTTTCCGACGTTTTCGGGGATCGCGTCGCACGTGATCGGATTACTTTCACACGACACAAATCGGGGGGTGGGCCAACGGACGATCCGACGTATTCGGAGTACGCGCGGGATTTAACAAGTCAAATTGTGCCGCAAGACACACACTCACATACACCGGGAAGAAGATGGTGAACTCCGGCGGACCTCAGCGGGGAAGCGACACATGCAGGATCTCAGGCGCACGATCTTAGTGAATTGCAGAAGACTTCATCCTTCAACCAGGTAAGTAAATGTGGCCCGTGGTATTCATGCAAGTCTCCCACTTCCTTCTAGGAATTCATATAAAATTCATCCATCCAAGTATCCAGAAAGGGAATTCATATTGTAGATGTAAACTTTATCGAAACAACTACATTCTTTGAATTTCCCCCTTGTATATGCAAAATGCACTTATACACTCACAAACATGTGTGCATGTGTACAAAATGCAGGTACACATGCTCATTATGATGGGGTGCTGGCCGTGCATCTGACCTAATGAGGCGGTTCTGGCCCTGTATAGAAAAAAAGAGTTGGTGCCATCTGCATGTGAAATAATGAAGGGGTGGCAGCACTGCATATGAACAAATGAGGGGGTGCTGGCCCTGCATATGAATGCATTAGGGAGCGCTTTATCTACCAGTGGGAAACCAGCCTAAACTTTTGATAACTGATCAAATGCTTATCCAAATACCTGTATTTCTGTAGATACAGGCATCTAATCGAATCTCACTTTAAACCCCAAACATAAGAGGAAATAATATAGTATTTTCTTAAAATGTTCAGTTGCTTTCTGGAAGTTAATAATTCACCCTTATGACGTCTCATTCCGAGTGGTAAACACGCAATCCTGTGGCACGATCATAGTTTCAGGTCATTGAGGGTTACACACGTGGGCAGCTACTCACGTCACACACCTGCTAAATATACCAGCCTTTGTTTTACGTGAATTTAATCAAGACCTTACACTTCCTGCTTGCATGTAAACTCCTCGGGAATTTAGTCATCCTCTCTGCCCACTCCTATCAGCGCTCGCTTCTTCGCTACCTCTAAGGAAAACCTCCTGTCTTTTCCCTCATCAGCCAGACATTCCTGTCCATAAAATGGCTGCAGATGGAGGGTCATGTGATCTTTTACTGGTGATTGCTCATAGTAAAGAGTTCCTAGTGCTGTTTTTGAGGGTGACAGGTCCTCTTCAATGACATGGTCATTTTGCATCTTCCTGACATGGCCAATTATTTTCAAATCTGACATCTGTCACTATAAGTAGTTTTATAACTTTTTAACAATTCAACATATCAATAAGTAGTTTATTTTGAGTTTGTTTTCTTGTGACGCCTTGCACTTTGACTTAGTTGAAAAATGCGGGTGATATGTTTAGCATTTATTTATTTTAAAAATTGGATATTTAGTGAACATTTTGAAAAATTCTCAAATGTCAAAAATTTAAAATAAATTATTGTATATACTCGAGTAAAAGCCGACCAAAGTATAAGCCGAGGCCCCTAATTTTACCACAAAAACCTGGGAAAACCTATTGATTCGAGTATAAGCCGAGGGTGGGAAATGCATTGGTCACTTCCTCCCCAGTATATAGCCTGCCAAACCCTGCCCCATAGTATACAGCCAGCACCTGCTCCCCAGTATATAGTCTGGCAGCCCATATCCCCCAGTATATAGCCAGCTCCCTGCCCCAGTAGATAGCAAGCAGTGGGGGAAGCCAGAAAGGGGAGTTTTGATATATTTTTTTTACTCAAGTATAAGTCAAGTTTGGGTTTTCAGCAAATTTTTTTGTGCTGAAAAACAAGGCTTATACTCGAGTATATATGGTATCCAGTTATAGAATCGAAACCCCTCAACATATGTTAAACAACTTGCATGAAATTTGTTAACATTTGTTAAAATGTGCTTCACTGGGGTTAAAACAAAATGGAGGTTCAATTTTGAAAATGTCATATTTTTTTTGGAAACAAGCACTGTGGGAAATCTTCTTCATGGCTGCTCCTCGATTGAAACCAGTGATCTTTCACTTGGGAATCAACCTAATAACACAACTAAGCATATGCTACATAGTTCCAAGAAAATTATGTACGATGTAGCCAAGATGATTGTCAATAAAATGATGGTAGTCTCATGTTCAAAACTGTAATGGATCGTGAGATATGGAGCCAAAGTTCAAAACATTTTGCTTATCAGTGTTCATCAAGTTCTACCAGGGAGGGCAAGACTAGAAAACACTCAGCTCATATTTGACACCAAATAAAAATTCCTGTGCGTGGTTTCACGCACACAAACACAGCACGGACTCATACACATACATCTCTGCTAAATCCATCCTCCATGCAAGATCTTATCTTTAATCATGGGGTAATGAAGATTCTGAAAGGTCAGGAATCAGCCCAACTCAAGATAGGAGGACCTGATCAATGACCTGAAGCCAGCTGCGACCACAGTCTTAAAGATGACTGTGAGTAACACACTACGCCATTATGGATTAAAATCCCACAGGACATTGAAGGCCCCACTGCTCATGTCCAGGGCCATTTGAAGTTGGCCAGTTACCATCTGGATGATCGGTAGGAGGTGTGGGAGAAGGTCATGTAGTCAGATATACCAAAATACAACTTCTTAGACATCAACTGCATAAGCTTTCTTTGGAGGAAGAGTAAGGATGAGTTCAAGCCACAAACACTGCCCCAACCATGAAGCATGGGGTGGAAACATCATACTTTGTCAGGGCTTTTCTGCAAATGGGACAGGACAACTGCAATGTATTGAAAGGAGTATGGATGAAGCTATGTATCGCAACATTTTGTCCAACAACCTGCTTTTCTTAAAAGCTGGGTCTTACAGCATAACAAATGACCTGCAACACACAAGCAGGGCAACTAAAGAGTAGCTCCATAAAGAGCATTTCAAGATCCTGAAGTGGCTTAGCCAAACTCCAGACCTGAATCCAATCAAAAAATCTTTGTAGCTGAAACTCTAAAACTGCCTAGAGACAGCTCCAAAACCTGAATTATCTGGAGCAGATCTGTGTGGAGGAGTGGGCCAAAATCCCAGCGTGTGCAAACTACAAGAACTACAGGAAAATTCCAATCTTTCTAATTGCAAACAAAGTCAATAAAATGCAAATTGATTACTTAAATGTGATTTTCATTTTTTTTAATTTAATTGTAAACCTCTCCATTCTTTGTAGGAGGGAAAACTTGCAAAATTTGCATTGTATCAAAAATGTCTTTTCATCACTGTTGGGTTACTTTCACATGAAACTTTTTTTTGGTTATATGCTTCCTGTACCCTACCGTTTTATTACATGTAGCATACGACCACATGCAATTCAATAGTCAATACGTCCACCCATTTAAATGGACGTATTGCCCACCATACTGTACCATAGTACAGCTTGCTCTATCTTACCACGTACGTACCGCCTTGCCACACTTCTCCCTATGGAGAGGAAAAGGGTGAGCAGTGCTTTATTTAGGGAGTTGTCAGTTCAAAAATATTTTCCGAGCAGATATATTACAATTATTGTTCTTTATTTTGGTGTCACAGAGTGGAAAGATGACAAAAAGTAATCTTGTTACAAAATGTTACAGTGGAATAGAAACATGTAACCTCATGAGACATGTGTTTCTCCTTTGAAATTTCTTAAGCTTATTCTTCTGCCAATAAAAATCCACAGAGTGGATGAGGACTTGAATTTTCTGGGCAATTGGACCTTCCGGAGAAATGTATTGTTAGGTCTTAGCCACATACTCTCCAAAGTGTTTTGGCTGTGGAAAATGCTGCTAAAACAAAGCCTGGAGGTCTTCACACCAATTTGCCCTATCTCCAGCCCAGCCAAATTATGAAAAACATAAATACCCTAAATATGTTATGGTGAAGAAGAGATAATATGAGATTAAAAGTTTTTGCAAAGACAATATTGAATAATAAAAGCCAGAACATGTTTTTTTCTATAGGACAGGAGGTTCTACAATAGTGAAAAAGAACAATGGGGCACCTTTACTAAGGGCTGTGCGCCAGTATTCTGTCCGACTTTGCACGTTCTTATGGATGTAACCTACTTGCACATGTATTTAAGTAGTGTCTACACCACAATTGTGTTGCATGTGACCATTTTGTGGCACGACTGACACAAATAAGGGGGCGTTCTGGTGCTCAGTCGGACCGTGCGCCAGATTTATCATGAAAAGTCTGTCGCATGCCCTATGTTAAAGGTGCGCCAGAGAAAAGTTAGTTAACTCTGTCAGGCCAGTGCAGGGAGGTGACAGATAAATTTTTTCTGGCACCCGTTCTTCATTTAGTGCAGTTTGCACCACTCTTAGTAAATGTGCCGCAATGGTTTGGCAACATACAACAGGTAGGTTCTGCACACAGTGGACATTTCTTTTGTATTTTCTTTTGTATTTTGTAAAGGCATTTCCAAGTATAAAGTACAGGCAGTCCCCGGGTTACGTACAAGATAGGGTCTGGAGGTTTGTTCTTAAGTTGAATTTGTATGTAAGTCGAAACTGTAAATTTTATAATTGTAGATCCAGACAAAATAAATATGGCCCCAGTGACAATTGGAGTTTAAACATTTTTGCTGTATTGGGACCAAGGATTATCAATAAAGCTTCATTACAGACACCTTACATCTGATCATTGCAGTCTGAGACATAGTAAAGCATTCAGAGAGCTTCACCAGAGGTCAGAGGGTCTTTCTGTACTATGGGTTGTCTGTAAGTCGGGTGTCCTTAAGTAGGGGACCGCCTGTATTGCTATTTGTAATAACCTAAAGCAAAATGATGTGAAAGTTCAATAATTTGTGCTCTCCTACTTGATCAAGTGATGGTGTTGTTAAAGGCTGTTTTACTGATTTAAAAACCTAATTGTTAAAATTCCATAGCCAGCATCATGAATATCTCATTTTTGATGCCATATGTGTAATGCTCCAAGTCTCTGTTTTTTACTGATTATTTTTATTTAAGCTCATGCTCGCAACTAGTTTTTTTGATCCGTATCTGAGTCGTATTTTTTTACTCAGCTTGAATAAGTCCTCACGTTCCCCGTGTTCCTATGTAGCCATGCTAACAGCTATATTTTCCATTGGTCCATACCTGATGAGTTTTGCTGAGTGATACATTTTAAAGCAGGTCCTATTCCAGCCCATATTTGTGGCTTGTGCCTTAGAAGTCTATGGAACTGTAAAAAATACTGATACCACACAGGTCTGTGATCTGTAATTGCTCATGAGTTGCTAGTATATACCATAATGTGATCCTTCAACGGGTTGGAATAAGTCAGGGACATGATTAACCAGCTTTCCGGATTTTTTGTGGTCCATATGACATATGGTTGACAATTTTCCTCCATACGTCTCAGATACTGAAGAAACTCAACACACATACAGGACACAAATATGGGCTACAGACCTGTTGTGTATGTCTTATATAACAAAACTAGCAGTGTGCATGAGCCCTTATGGTCAGACCAGTTTACAGCAGATCAGCTTCCATTTAATTTGAAAGTCATTTTAGCCACTACATTGGGAATGGAGCTGTCTGCTTCCTTTTTCACTTTCTGTGTGCTGATTGATGGACCCCCACCAATATTATATCCTTAGGAAAGTTAATTAATATTTTTATGGAAGAATACCCTCATCTGAGTTCTATTATGTTGTCATTACTGGTGAGGCTCCACAGCTGTACAGACAACACCCACTTCATTATTCTTTTGTTTTCCGGAATCCATCCTTGTCCAAAGAAAACATTTTGTGATCATTTTAAATTGAAACCATGTATATTTATCAATTTAGTCTGTCAAGAGCTAAGGTTATTATTATTATTTAGTCATAGAGTACCTTTAATTCCTTGTCGCTGTACAATCAGTAAGGGGGTCACATATATTACATTAAGACAAAGTCAAATCCAAGTACAAAATACAAAACTACATTGATCAGGAGACAAGTAAGAGGAGGACCCTGCCCATGAAGGCTCACAATATATATATATTTTGGGGGAGGGGGAGATAGAGACTTGAGATGAGGGAGCAGTGAAGTTATTGTGCATTATAGGTGATCCTGAACAGGAAAGTTTTCAGGTTACGTTTGAAGGTTTGGAAGATGGGGGGCAGTCTGACACATTTGGGTAGAGAGTTCCAGAGTATGGGAGATGCACTGGAGAAGTCCTATATACTGTTGTGAGAGGAACAGATGGTAATAGAGTGAGCTGAAAGTCCTTTGAGGAGCGTGTGGATTACATGTGGGGCTGTATTGCCTTATGAGTTCAGAGATATTTGGAGGGGACATGTTGTGGAAGTAGGTAATGGTTAGTATTTTAAATTGAATTCGCTGGCATAGAGGAGATGCGGAGGAGAATCGAGGAAAATATGGATTGGTTGGGCAGCAGAGTTTAGGATGGATTGGAGGAGTGTTAGAGAGTTAGCTGGGAGACTGCAGAGAAGAGTGTTGCAGTAGTCCAAGTGAGAGAAGATAAGAGCATGATAGTAATTTTGTAGACTCTAAATTCAGTAAGGGTCGAATGCAACGTTCTTTATATGGAAGCGATAGGTTGTAGTAAGGCTTAAAGGATACGGCAGAGGCAAAGGTGGCTCCAAGGCTACTGACTTTGGGGAACAGGGAGATTGTGGAGCCATGAATTGTGATGATTAGGTCAGGTGGGAGGGATGTGTTAGGTGGAGGAAAGATTAGGAGTTCTGTTTTCTCCATGTTAAGTTTAAGAAAACAGGAAGAGAAAAAGGAGGAAATGGCTGACAGACTCTGTAATTCTGGCTAGAAGAGAGGAGACATCTGGACCAGAAATATAGATCTGTGTGTCACCTGCATATGTATGGTATTGGAAGCCATGGGACTTAATTAGGTGTCCCAGGCCAGAGGTGTAGTGGGTGAAGAGTAGGGTTCCCAGGACAGAGCCTTGAGGGACGCTAACAGAGAGGGGGCAAGGTGAAGAGGTGGTGTGAGAGTGATAGATACTGAACGTCCGGTTGGAAAGATATGAGAAGATCCAGGAGAGGGCACAGTCAGTGGTACCAAGAGAACAAAGCGTCTGCCCCAGGAGAGAATGGTCAACAGTGTCAAAATCAGAGGACAGGTCAAGGAGGAAAAGAACAGAGTAGTGATGTTTTGCCTTGGCTGCCAGTAGGTCATCAGAAACTTTGGTCAGGGCAGTCTCAGTAGAGTGATGGGGTCGAAAACCAGCTTGTAGTTTGTCAAGGAGAAAGTTGGACGAGAAGTTATAGCTGGACATGTTGTTCCAGGAGTTTTGAGGCAAATGGAAGTAGTGAAATAGTGCGATAGTTCAGCGTAGCGGATGGTTCCAGAGATGGCTTCTTTAGAATGGGTGTTTAAAGGAAGATGGAATAATACCAGTGGATACCGAAAGGTTAAAGAGACGAGTTAGGGCTGGAATGAGCGCAGTGGTGAGATAGGGGATAAGATGTGATGGGATTGGGTCAAGCGCACAAGTGGTGAGATGTGAGCTTGACAGCATGGAAGAAACTCTCTTGTCAGTAAGGGAAGAGAAGTTAGTTAACAGTGACTTGGATTGGATACTGTTGGTTAACAGGGACGGGGATTGGATATTGTGGGTGGGTTGCAGGGGATGAAGGTTGGAACTTTCCCTGATGTTGTCTATTTTGTTTTTAAAGGGTGAGACAAAGGTTGGGGGGGCGGTGAAGGAGGACGTGGTAGGGATGAAAGGTAGAAAATAGTGGTTTAGGGTTGTGAGAAAAAGAAGATATAAGATTAATGAAGTAATCCTGTTTAGCAGATGCAAATGCAGATTTGGAGGTGAAGACCGTCTACTTATAGACACCTCTGACAACATCCCTTCTATCATCATGGGAGGCTTTAACATGGATTATATAGACCTGGAAGTTTTAGCTGTCACGGGTGCCCCTGCAACCCATATCCCCGGTCGCAGGCGCACCCGTGTGCCTTACTGTGCCCCCGGAGCCTGCCTGCACGTTGACTCACCTCTCCCGGTGACCTACCGCTACATCCCCGACTCTGATTCTGTGCTGCCTGTCTCAACCTCCTGCCTGTCCACAACCACAAGTTTGCCTGACAATTCTGTACTACGCCTTGGCTGCCACCGCAGATAAAGTTGCGCCAGTGGATTGACCTGGTGGTGTCTTGCCGCAGCAAGTACAACCCGCTTTGTGGCGGGCTCTGGTGGAAACCGGTTACCACTTAGACTCTGGTCCCAGGTGTCGGTTTACATCATCGTCCGCGAGGATCCACTGCCTCGGATGGAAAAGAGATTTACAGAGAAGATGTTAAAAGAGAAATTACCGTAATCTTGTTTTATATTTCAGATGGATTTGTGTTCAAGAAAACCCACAAATATCTTGGCATTTGCACATTACAAAGTATTAAATACATATCTTACAAATGAATTTGGAATCATTTTTGGAATAAGCAGTTCTTTAATGATAACCAACAAATAAACAAACAGCCCACAAGCAGCGTGTAATGAAGGCTTTCTAACATGCAAGGATTGTTCCTGTTCGGATCAGAGTATTACAAAAATTCACACACATAATTTTTTGGTTTAGAAGCATTAGACATTTCACATGCGTATGCTCCATATGTAGGTTATATACAAGTGTATGTCACAGACACCCACAGATGTGTCAGACACCCACAGATCGGGCATAGGACTATGCTTTAGAAAGCCCAGTTTTTCAGATGTAGTGTCCACCTCCACTGATTGTACACTGATGGCTTATGTTAGCTATACTCTGATATATAGTGCTCCCGATCAGAGTGCATGTCTCACTGGTGGAGCAGCACTGTGGAGCTGCATAATGAGTATCGGGAATCACAGTCCTAATTAGGTTGCAGGCCTTAGATACACCTGACTCCTAGGTGTGTAACGTAGCTTTGAACATACAAAGATAGCTGTCCATGAGAACTGTGTATTCATGCAGGATTGTGATAAATTCATTTATGTTCCAGGATTGTAGCTGGACTATTATAGCTGATGCACTGGCAGTAATCTTGTTTGAGATCTCACAGCACATTCTCTCCTGTCTGGGTAATAGTAAAAGCAGGCTTCTGGTTATATGTTACAGCAGTGGGGAGGGGGTGACAAGTGAATGGAGTGGAATTTTATGATGGGTGTGGGGAATCCCCTGGGGTGTGCTTGTCCCCTATCCTTTATTTAGGGATAAGTGTCAGCAGCCAGAAAACCACCTTGTATGGCATGCACCCCTGCAGAAGCCACCTTTTTTGATCTGCCGATGATGTGACTGTGCTCAGAGGAAGACTCAATCCCGAACACCATAAGTTCATCAGTTATTTCTAGCTGATGTCCACGGCCAGACACAACTCATATATGTGAAACTGATATTTTTTACAGTTTTCCATATAGAGAAAAAACTCCTGAAAATAATGCACATCAAAAATAGATGACTAAAAACTGTTACCACAAAAACACTTTTATAAAATACAAAAGACTATGTGTGAAAGAAGCCTAATTCATATGCCTAAGAACAGCCCTAAGCTCTTGCACTGTAGAGCGGTTCCCATCACCAATTTGTTGGTGCCCAGTACAGGCTGGTACAATGGGTTCATTAGTGATCCAACCACAGACTTGACCTCTTACTTATGGGTCTTATCTATCCATCAGGACTGTGAATAATGAGTGTTGTTGCATCCCCAGTCTTTGTGATTAATATTAATTTTTCTGTTTTAGAAAATGGTAAACCAAATGATTACTGCTGCAAACATTCACTGGTAACACCCACAATTGCACCTGGTAGCCATCTTTATAAGACTATAGTACCTGTCATTCTTGCAGATCTGTTTAAGTGTGCCAGCGGCAGTGGCAAATTCTTCATATACTGCAGTACAGTAGTACCACGGCAGTCCTTTAAAGTTAGGACCTGCTCTATCCTTTGTGGCTCCATGGCGCCGTAATAAGGGAAAAGATAGGACATGTCCTATCTTTTCCCGGGGACAGAATGGTACGGTTCCGCTCGTGTGGTGCACCGTAAGCTCCGTACCGCCCTGTGTGCCCATTGCTGGCCTATGGGGGATGTATATACGCCCCCCTACGGTTGTGTAACTATAGACTAACTGTGGTGGATAATGTATATTATTTTCTTCAAAGCAATGGTGAGATTGTAAGCAGCTCTAGTCAATATACTAGTATTGTAAAGCTCTATGTCCTATACCACAATGGATGATGTAATATTTTCATTTGTCCACTCTGCTGCAGAGTAAAAGCAGATGACTTTATACAGCCCAACCAGAGGAGGATTGTTGTTTTCCAGTTGTGAATATTATAATGTGTCATCTAATCTGCAATGAAAAAAGAGCTGTGGCCTAGAATGGGTTAATCATTATCATTTGCATTGCAAAAGAAGAAATTGCAAATACAGCACAGAAAAAGTACAGCGTCTGAATCATCTCCTTGTGTTCCTGCTCGTTGAGGGTTAACCCTGATTGCCGGCCTTGCTGGCTATAAGTTTACATAGTTTGGAAACGTGACAATGATAGAAAATACACATTATTTCTAAGCCCACACAGTGTATGCTAATTGAAGCCTCTCGCTCACTGCTCTCCTCCTCCTATTCTTCTCTGGCTTGTGGATGTTTGGGGGTCCCACGGGGAGGGAAGGCCGTGGGTGGGGAGAGAACTTGAGAATTGGCAGCCAGAGCATCTCCTCGGCTGTGGGTGGAAGGAAGTGCGTCAGGGGAGAGTGTGGGCAGAGGGACACGTAGATGCAATAAGATGAAATGCACTGGTCTCAAAATAGCCTGTGTGTGGTGAAGAAAGGGGAGTGAGATAACAGCAAGACATTGACAAAAATAATGTGTAGGCGTTGGCAGAACCTTTTCAGGTGCCCTCAAATGAGGCGTAACCACAATAGAGCCACTTCTGTCTGATCAGAAAAATACCAAGCCAGATTGACTAATGCACGGGCAGTGTCATACCTGTACAGTATGATTAGATTTATTCAATCCCATCATACAAAGTGGTTATGGCTGTTCAAAGTACATGATTTATGTATTTATAGCGTGCATTTATAGTTTAAAGTCTGCACTTTTAAGAGTATAAACACAAACAAGTATAACAAACGCACAAACCTGTATCACATGCATACTACCATACATAACATACTCTAATAACAAACATACACAGACATGTACAAACATATATAACAAGCACACAAACACACGTGAGCAGATATAACAAATGCACATACATGTATAACAAACACACATAGATATATGACAAATACACATACACTTTTATGAATAACAAATTCAGATACATGTATAACACATACAGAAAACCTAAGCTCCATTGCTGTTTTACACACTATTTTATGTAATGTAAACTCCTATAGCAGTGGTGGCGAACCTATGGCACTGGTGCCAGAGGTGGCACTCAGAGCCCTCCCTGTGGGCACCCAGGCCACCACCCCAGCATGAAGTTCACCAGACAGAACTCAAAGAACCTTCCTGCAGAATCTTCCTACAATGATAGGTAAATTTGCCCCCCTTTCTTTCAACTGCATTGGTGTCTTTGGAGCCTGTACGATTGAAAGTTGTCAAAAAAACAAGGAGAAATAAATTACTGCTTAAATTGCTGTGCTGGCACTTTGCAATAAATAAGTGGCTTTTGGTTGAAGTTTGGGCACTCTGGCTCTAAAAGGTTCGCCATCACTGTCCTATAGCCTCCAAAAATTGTAAAGTAAGAAAAGGTATGAAAATGTATGCAGATGATATCCTGTTACACTTGTTACATAGTACAGTTGTATAGAGTTTGGCTGCGTTTTGCTAAGGCTGTATTCACACGATCGTCGGGGGCACATATGTACAGCCACAGGCTTGCAGCTGTACGTCACCCATAGACAGCAATAGGCGCACAGAGTGATACGGTGCCGCACGTGTGTTTTGTACCGCTCCGTACACAGGGAAATGATTGGACATGTCCTATCTTTCCCTGTGTTGCGGCGATGTGCGCCATGCATCGCTAAGGAGAGAGGAGGGGACACCGGCTATGGCCCAGTGGGCATACGTTCATGTGCATGTAGCCTAAATGTTCATGTGATACAGTTTTTTTTCTTCATTTGTTAGCAGATTGTAAAGTAACATAACCATAGTTTCTTACACTTCAATTGTTCTTTTTAAGCTGACAAGTTATGCAGCACGCCTGTATTTCCCAGGGATGTTGTAATTTAATTATTCCAAGATGTTTTAATTGACTAATTCACACCTTTTTTTTTTTTAAAGAAACAGCATAAACAAATGTGTAGTATAAATCCTTCAATGAAATCTTCTTAATGTAGAATGTGATCCCTATGTAAAAAAAACTTGTGGCATCATTCCCAAGAATGTGTACATCAATGAGCAAAAAAAGAAATAAAGCGTGTAAAATGTACAGGGGTCTGAACACTTTTTGTACCCACTGTAAGTGAACATCTAAGGCCCCTTTCACAATGCTGTTGTGGGAACGTATAAACGGCCCATTTTAGAGATAGATATGAGATATATTGATATATATATTACATGGATATATAGGGGGTTATTTATCATAATAGCTTGTCCACTGGCGTATGATAGCCCCTTTTATAGTTCCTGTGCAGCGCTTAAAAATAAATGTGAAAATGTGAAAATTCACTGGCTGTATCAAGTACGCAGCCTTGGAAAAAGTAACGACCCGTGTTGGCCCACTCCCCGCCGGGCCCGCCCGTTGCTTGCCTGCCCGCTCATCACGCACCACTTGCGTGAAGGTGGCGTCTTGGGGAAAATAATTGCAGGTGCTAGGTATAAGCTAGCATTTGCAATTATTTCAGGGCTTCTACACCACTGACGTGTCGCAGAGGCCCTGGTAAATATCCCCCATAGTTATTAGATAGAGATAGATAGATCATGATATACAGTATATTGTACATACAAGATAGTTATTTATGAGATACAGTATATAATGATAAATAGATATGTGATAGTAGACAGATAGATTGTAGTCAAACCTGACCATCTGGATATCTTTTGCCTGTACTTTTGTGATGGAGGCGTCCTCGCAGGCTCTACACATAGCTGTCTCATGGTCTGGAGATGCTCTTATCTAAAAGCATGCTGCGTTATTTTGCCATCTAGGTGGTGGGCAAAGCTGTCCGGCAATTTCAGGGCTTGTAGATGTCTTCATATAGTGCTGGAGGAAAGGGCCTGGCGTGGTCTCTGGCATAGAAGATGGTGCTGGTGTTACGGAGCCGGGGGCAGGAAATGTTGTTCTGGGCGCCTGCATTGCCACTGACCTGGATGTTGCAGGCTCTAAATTGTTTATTGTCATTTTGTACCCATTGATGATGGGTTCAGGTAACCCCCTCTAGCGTCTGATTGTGCAGGATTATCCCATATCCAAGTCTCTACACATTCCTTATGGACTATGTGGCTATAGAAAGGCCGCAGTCTCTTCCAGAGTAAAGTCCTCCATGCAAATGACATACAAAGTGTTCTTGGCATCTAGGAGACTCTCTAATCTATTGGCCTGGGAATTTTATCAGTTTTAGACGGCCTGATGACTTCTTATGGTGCTGGAGTGAAGGGTACTCGCAACCTTTCGCCATTGGTCCCGGGCGTGGCCGCTGGTCAAATAGAAAGGGTTGGTGTTATAGGACCTAGCACAGAAGATAATGGGGGTCATTTACTAAGGGCCCGATTCGCGTTTTCCCGACGTGTTACCCGAATATTTCCGATTTGCACCGATTGTACCTGAATTGCCCCGGGTTTTTGGCGCACGCAATCGAATTGTGGCGCATCGGCGCCACCATGCGCGCGACAGAAATTGGGGGGCGTGGCCGAACGAAAACCCGACGTATTCGGACAAACCACCGCATTTAAAAAAAAAATTGTGTCGCGAAAATTTCACTCACCTTCATCCTGGATAGGCCGGTGTATTTCGAGGAATTCCAGCGGACTGTAGCGCAGCAGCGCCACCTGGTGGACGGCGGAGGAACTGCTTTGATGAATCCCGGCCGGACCCGAATCCAGGGCAGAGAACGCGCCGCTGGATCGCGAACGGACCGGGTAAGTAAATCTGCCCCAATGTTGGTGTTCTGAATACTGATGTCATCTCTGGCCTAGATGTTGCAGGCTTTAAACTAGTGTCTGTAGATGGCGCTGTCAATATGAAATAAAATGTACTGCCATTGTAATACTGTTTAAGATGGGATTTGGCCACTCCAAGATTACCCCAGATCCAAGTCTCTGGGACATGTGGTTGCAGAGAAATAATGCAGAGGACACATGAAGAGTTCTTTACAGCCCCCAGTAAGTAATATATATATACAGCCCCCAGGATTGGATATATAGCTCCCCAGCAAGAAATATACAGCCCTCAGTAATTAATGGATGTACAGTCCCCCAGCAACTAATAAATGTATAGCCCCCAGTAATTAATATACAGCCTTCCAGCAATTAATATATAAAGTCCCCTGTAATTAATAAATATACAGCTCCAAGTAATAAATACAGACCCCCAGTAAAATATACATCCCCCAGTAATTAATGGATGTACAGTCCCCCAGCAACTAATAAATATATAGCCCCCAGTAATTAATATACAGCCTTCCAGCAATTAATATATACAGCCCCCTGTAATTAATAAATATACAGCCTCAAGTATTAAAGGGAACCTGTCACCAGGAGACCCATTTTTAGCACTCCCCAAGTCCCCACAGAGCATAGTACATACACTGCCAACGTGTTTTTGTATTAAAAATTGGTTTTACAGAAAAAAAGATATGTTATATTGTACCTTTCATTAGCATCTGCTATATCCCCCATAGTTATTAGATAGAGATAGATAGATCATGATATACAGTATATTGTACATACAAGATAGTTATTTATGAGATACAGTATATAATGATAAATAGATATGTGATAGTAGACAGATAGATTGTAGTCAAACCTGACCATCTGGATATCTTTTGCCTGTACTTTTGTGATGGAGGCGTCCTCGCAGGCTCTACACATAGCTGTCTCATGGTCTGGAGATGCTCTTATCTAAAAGCATGCTGCGTTATTTTGCCATCTAGGTGGTGGGCAAAGCTGTCCGGCAATTTCAGGGCTTGTAGATGTCTTCATATAGTGCTGGAGGAAAGGGCCTGGCGTGGTCTCTGGCATAGAAGATGGTGCTGGTGTTACGGAGCCGGGGGCAGGAAATGTTGTTCTGGGCGCCTGCATTGCCACTGACCTGGATGTTGCAGGCTCTAAATTGTTTATTGTCGTTTTGTACCCATTGATGATGGGTTCAGTTAACCCCCTCTAGCGTCTGATTGTGCAGGATTATCCCATATCCAAGTCTCTACACATTCCTTATGGACTATGTGGCTATAGAAAGGCCACAGTCTCTTCCAGAGTAAAGTCCTCCATGCAAATGACATACAAAGTGTTCTTGGCATCTAGGAGACTCTCTAATCTATTGGTAGGCCAAGCGGCCTGGGAATTTTATCGGTTTTAGATGGCCTGATGACTTCTTATGGTGCTGGAGTGAAGGGTACTCGCAACCTTTCGCCATTGGTTCCGGGCGTGGCCGCTGGTAAAATAGAAAGGGTTGGTGTTATAGGACCTAGCACAGAAGATAATGTTGGTGTTCTGAATACTGATGTCATCTCTGGCCTAGATGTTGCAGGCTTTAAACTAGTGTCTGTAGATGGCGCTGTTAATATGAAATAAAATGTACTGCCATTGTAATACTCTTCAAGATGGGATTTGGCCACTCCAAGATTACCCCAGATCCAAGTCTCTGGGACATGTGGTTGCAGAGAAATAATGCAGAGGACACATGAAGAGTTCTTTACAGCCCCCAGTAAGTAATATATATATACAGCCCCCAGGATTGGATATATAGCTCCCCAGCAAGAAATATACAGCCCTCAGTAATTAATGGATGTACAGTCCCCCAGCAACTAATAAATGTATAGCCCCCAGTAATTAATATACAGCCTTCCAGCAATTAATATATAAAGTGCCCTGTAATTAATAAATATACAGCTCCAAGTAATAAATACAGCCCCCCAGTAAAATATACAGCCCCCAGTGATTAATGGATGTACAGTCCCCCAGCAACTTATAAATATATAGCCCCCAGTAATTAATATATAGCCTTCCAGCAATTAATATATACAGCCCCCTGTAATTAATAAATATACAGCCTCAAGTATTAAAGGGAACCTGTCACCAGGAGACCCATTTTTAGCACTCCCCCAGTCCCCACAGAGCATAGTATATACACTGCCAAAGTGTTTTTGTATTAAAAATTGGTTTTACAGAAAAAAAGATATGTTATATAGTACCTTTCATTAGCATCTGCTGTGTGACTTGGCAGTTGCCAATTGGGAGGGGCTGGAAAGGAGCAGTTCCCCCCCCCACACCCCACACTTGGGAAACAGCTTCTCCATGTGACCTTTTCAAATATATGAAAACACCCATAACTGGGCATGGTGACGCCCCCTGCTCCTCTACAGCCAATCCCGAGTGTGAGGAGTTATTCATACATTTGAAAAGGTCACATGTTTCCCAAGGATGGGGGGGAACTGCTCCTTTCCAGCCCCTCCCAATTGGAAACTGCCTAGTCACACAGCAGATGCTAATGAAAGGTACAATATAACATCTTTTTTTCTGTAAAACCTATTTTTTATACAAAAACACTTTGGCAGTGTATGTACTATGCTCTGTGGGGACTGGTGGAGTGCTAAAAATGGGTCTCCTGGTGACAGGTTCCCTTTAAATACAGCCCCCCAGTAAAATATACAGCCCCCAGTAATTAATGGATGTACAGTCCCCAAGTAATATACAGGAACAAGTAAAATACAGGCCACAATAAATATATAGCCCCCAGTAATATACAGCTTTCCCCTCTGCTATAATATCTAATCAGAAACCTTTCTCCTGTCGGGAGGGGCTGTGCATTTTTTTCACCAGTCCATTAGAAATTTATGCATAAGGGTTCCAAGAGAGTGCAACGGGTTACTCACCTATTGTGAATTTCCCCCTGCTATAGTCCCTACTTTTTTGGTCCTAGTTGCTCATCTCCTTATTTGCATATCACTTTTGCTACCATTTTTTCCATATTGTATCTTCTGTTCATTCTTTACAACAAATAGTTTGTGTTGACATTGTAAATTATAAAATTATGAGTAATGTGTTGGCTATTTATAAAAATGATCATTATTATGATAAAAATAGAAGCAGGGTTTGTCTTATTCCTGGCTCTAACGAGATATAATACTAATTTGGCAGTAATTAAGACTGTCAAATACTCATTGTTGGTATTTCATGTAATCATAATAAATAAAGAGTAGTGATTACAGTAAGTAGCTCACTGCAACTTCTTTTCACATTAACTAAGAGAGGATTTTAGAAAAATAGCATGAACACTGCAAAACAGCAGGGCCGAACTGTAATCATGCTGCTGTTCTGCAGGGAAGAAGGGAATCCTTGAGTGACGAAACCCAACTCTCAGGTCACGTTATGGGGAGCACTAGAGCACAAATTCTACACTCCCACCACCCATCAAGGACTCAAACCATCGCTGCCACCACCTATACTTAAAGGGGCTGTCCCATTTTAGCAAATAAATGTTATTGTATAGTGAAAAGATATACAATTTCCCCATATACTTTCTGTATCAGTTTCTCATTGTTTTCTAGATCTCTGCTTGCTGTCCTGCTATAGTAAGCTTCATTGTTTATTTCCAATGGACAGAAATCTGACCCTGGTCACACAGGTGCACGGCTCGTTATAACACACAGCTCTGATTACTCTCTGTGATAGTAACGAGCCGTGCACCTGTGTGACTATGGTGAGAGTTCTGTTCACTGAAAGTAAACATAGAAGTTTCAACAGAATGACAGCAAACAGAGGAATTGACACAGAACGTATATTGGATAACTTTTCATTATACAAACAATAACATTAATTTGCTGAAATGGGAACACCCCTTTAACGTTTTAACTTATAACAAGAGAGCAAATTGTTTTACAAAAAAGGTCTACACAGGACCTCGCTGAAACCCATTAGTCACTTATAAAACATAACTTTTATTATATTGAGTTTATAAAATGAAATAAATGACGCTATTTGTCAATAGCACTAAAATAAGTTACAAATCTGCAGCTATAGTGGAAGGGTCAATAGATTAGTTGTAGATTTTTACCTTATTTTAGTGCTATTGACAGATAACAAAATATATATAAAAAAAAGTCATGTTTTATAAGTGATTAATGGGTTTCAGTGATGTCCTGTGTAGACCTTTTTTGGAAATTGATGTGTAAAATTTATGAACCTAGTAAACAGGTTGCTCCACAATGTTCTGCTAAGGAAATGCATTATGAAGCAAACATACCTTGAGAATGCTGTAACTACACTGATGCATCAGCATATCTTGTTTAATCCCTGAGTTGAGTGGTTTTGCTGAAAAAACAATGATGACATTCAGGACTTTGGGAAAGCTGGATTGCACGGTTCTTGCAATACATAAACACATATCATGAGCACTATCCAGACAGGACTAATCAACCTGAGCTGAATCACTCATACACAGCAACTGGGGGATGGTACAGTGATTGATTGCTTCTGCCTGTCAGTGATTACATTTCTCCTGAGCAGTGTAAGAGGAGAAGCGCTGAGCCAGGCAAAGGAGTGACAGAGACTCATTATCCTCAGCTCAGAGATCAAAACCACTTCTGCTATGCGCTTCTTTAAATGACGATATCTCTGGAAAAGCTTTACATATCATAACAATAGTTACTCATGACATGTGAGACTTTAACTTGATACAATATTTTTGGAGGGGGCACACCTCAAACACCTATATCTCCTGCACCCTTGAACGTGGAAACATAATTCTAGTGTCATATTAAACAGATAATAGTAAAGTAATCCAAGCACTCCTTTAGGTATGTTGCCAAGTAATATTTTTACACAGTCGTATCTGCAAGAAAGGAATGGTTTGGCAGGTATAGCGGGCATCAGGTATGGACATGGCGTGTCTCAGGATAGTGTGCTATTGACAGATAGGGTTTTTTTTTAATACTATAAATGCGTGTCCATACCTAAAGCCCCCTATACCTGCCAAACCATACCTTTCTTGCAGATACAATTGTGTTTGACAAAGGCATGTGATAGGCCGAAACGTCACTGACCTTAATCGTCTTCATGCAAATAAAAATAACATTATTATTATCATTCTTGGGGTGGGAACCCTAATCCTGAATAGCACCGCTGGTCGATGTGCGACCGCACAAATCAGACGGTCATATTAAACAGGAGAGTTAATATGATTTATGGATTGTACATGGATGTGCAACACCCCTGCCAATGCATAGGCAAGATGGTAGTTGAGAATACCCCCCTTTCCATGTCAGGAGCTATTAGGGTGACTGATTACATCTCTAAAAGGTCTGTAGATATTGGAGAACATTGTAGTTGCAGCTGCTGCCACTGCCTGGTAAGGCAACAGTTAACAATACTTAATGCTATTGTCCAATTATGTTCTTGTAAAGCAAGCTGAAGACTGATTAGAGAAGGGTTACCACCTGACCAGGGGAGTATATAAACCCCTGCTGGGCAGAAGCACATGGTCTGTCTGTTTGCAGAGTCTAGTGAGAGTGAGCAGCACATGTGAATGCTGTCATAGAAGTGTCCTAATTTCAGGAACCACAGGTGCCTCAGGCCACTGCCTAGCACCCAGGGCAAGTCCGGAGACTTAAGCCCAGAGCCGAAACCCATCACCCGGACTTAGTTCCATCCAGTGGTCGTAACTAGGAATGAGTGGGCCCCATGGCAAACACACCAGGAGTGGCCTCCCTTTACAAATAAAATATCCAGCAGTGGTCTCCCTACACTAATAAAATAAAAACAGCAGCCACCCCTCACTAATAACATGTTCCAGCAGCGTCCTTCCCCCCACTAATAACATGTCCAACACACCCTCCCCTCACTAAGTACATGTCCAGCAGCAGCCTCCCCTCACTAATAACATGTCCAGCGACCTCCCCTCACTAATAACATGTCCACTAGTGACCTCCCCTCACTAATCACATGTCCAGCAGCAGCCTCCCCTCACTAATAACATGTCCAGTGACCTCCCCTCACTAATAACATGTCCACTAGTGACCTCCCCTCACTAATAACATTTGCAGCAGTGGCCTCCCCTCACATGTCCCAGCAGTGGCCTCTCCTCACTAATAACATGGTCATCAGCGACCTCCCCTCACTAATAACATGTCCCAGCAGTGGCCTCTCCTCACTAATAACATGTCCAGCAGCGGCCTCTCCTAAATAATAACATGTCCCAGCAGTGGCCTCTCCTCACTAATAACATGTCCAGCAGCAGCCACCCCTCACTAATAACATGTCCCAGCTGTGTCCTTCCCCCCACTAATAACATGTCCAACAGCGCCCTCCCCTCACTAACTACATGTCCAGCAGCAGCCTCACCTCACTAATAACATGTTCCAGAAGCGGTCTCCCCTCACTAATCACATGTCCAGCAGTGGCCTCCCCTCACTAATAACATGTCCAGCAGTGGCCTCCCCTCACTAATAACATGTCCAGCAGTGGCCTGCCCTCACTAATAAAATGCCCCAACAGTGCCCTCCCTTTACACATAAAATACCCCAGCAGTGGCCTCCTTTACACATAAAATGCCCCAGAAGTAGCCTTCCTTTTGAAATAAAATATCCAGCAGTGGTCTCCCTACACTAACAAAACGTCCAAACAGCAGCCTCTCCTCACTAATAACATGTCTAGCAGTGGCCTCCCCTTACTAATAACATGTCTCAGTAGTGGCCTCCCTTCACTAATGAAATGTCCAGCAGTGACCTCCCCTCACTAATAACATGTGCAGCAGCAGCCTCCCATCACTAATAACATGTCCCAGCAGTGGCCTCTCCTCACTAATAACATGTCCATCAGCGACCTCCCCCCACTAATAACAAGTCCAACAGCGCCCTCCCCTCACTAACTACATGCCCAGCAGCAGCCTCCCCTCACTAATAACATGTTCCAAAAGCAGCCCTCCCCTCACTAATCTCTTATCCAGCAGCGGCCTCCCCTCACTAATAACATGTCCAGCAGCGGCCTCCCATCACTAATAACATGTCCCAGCAGTGGCCTCTCCTCACTAATAACATGTCCATCAGCGGCCTGCCATCACTAATAACATGTCCCAGCAGTGGCCTCTCCTCACTAATAACATGTCCCAGCAGTGGCCTCTCCTCAATAGTAAGATGTCCAGCAGCTGCCTCCCCTCTATAATAACATGTCCAGCAGCGGCCTCCCCTCACTAATAACATGTCCCAGCAGCGCCCTCCCCTCACTAATTACATGTCCAGCAGCAGACTCCCCTCACTAATAACATGTTCCAAAAGCGGCCTCCCCTCACTAATCTCTTGTCCAGCTGCGGCCTCCCCTCACTAATAAATGTCCATCAGTGGCCTTCCCTCACTAATAACATGTCCATCAGCGACCTCCCCTCACTAATAACATGTCCCAGCAGTGGCCTCGCCTCACTAATAACATGTCAAGCAGCGTCCTTCCCCCTTATAATAACATGTCCAACAGCGCCCTCCCCTCACTAATTACATGTCCAGCAGCAGCCTCCCCTCACTATTAACATGTTCCAGAAGCGGCCTCCCCTCACTAATCACATGTCCAGCAGCGGCCTCCCCTCACTAATAACATGTCCAGCAGTGGCATTCCCACACTAATAACATGTCCTTCAGTGACCTGCCCTCACTAATAAAATGCCCCAGCAGTGCCCTCCCTTTACACATAAAATACCCCAGCAGTGGCCTCCCTTTACACATAAAATACCCCAGAAGAAGCCTCCTTTTACACATAAATGCTCCAGCAGTAACCTACCTTTACACATAAAATACCCCAGCAGTGGCCTCCCTTTAAACATAATAAACGTATATTTTCACCCTCTGGAAGAAGTGGAGACCTATCTTTTCTCTCCTTCTTCTCTCCAAAATGACGGCTGGTCTCGGTTCCTACAGCTCATTCGGTTCACCGTGCGCCTCTAGTCACCTGACTGCAGGTCGCGTCAGTCACGTGACCAAGGGCGGGCAGATCTGACTGTGGGCGGCGCGGTATATGAATATCAGAAGGGACAGTCACAGGGAGAGAAGGGAACGGACTCCGGAGCGTAGTGACGAAGAGGGGCGGAAGGGGACGGAGAAGGGCGGGAATGGTTGTTTAAACCCAGTGCGGCCCCTGTTGCAACGTATAGTAGGATGCCAGGGTCGGGAGCGCGGTACGGGGCACTGTGGCAGTGACATTATAATTGTGCCGCAGGCCCCTGAAGCTCACAGGCCCCGTAGCAGCCATTACAGACAGGCAGCATTGTAAGGTTAAGCTAGAGAAATGGGGGGACCACCCTACCACTTTTTTTTTCATTTGGAAAAAAATACTAACTAAAAAATCCTATACTCACCTTTCCCAGCTCCTCTGAAGTAATAGCAATTGTCTCTTCTTCTTTCTGCAGCGCTGAACCCTTCACACGTGATGATGTCATCACTTCATGTCTGCCATTTCCAGCGACTTGTACTGCTTTGGTTGAGCCTGAAACTTCAGTTTCGAATATACGATTTTTTTTTCACAACGTATACCTGCGGCCCGGGACCAGGTGTTCCACGGCCCAGTGGTTGTGGACAACACATTAGATTATTGACTGAATCTATACATCTACAGCGTAAGCGTCTTAGAACAGTTCCCTATGAACTTTAGTTCTTATTACAAAGTCTCAGACACTTTTATCTCATAATTTAAGCAGGTATGTAAAATGTCCTGAATGTAAATCCTGTTTTCATTAACACAGTCTTTAAAATTAACAATCTTTCCTTTATTCATAGCTCTGCTAAATTACAACACTAATAATTGTGCGGTAACATGTTTTGGCATGTATTAAAAAAAAAAAATCAATCCAGAGCACTCAGAAATGTAAAATGTATATTGCAAGTATGTAAATTTGTTTACGTTATAAAATTGAATAAAATTAAAATGATACCAAAATGTTATCAATTTAAGGGGTTAACTGGTACAGGGTTAATTCACCACCCCTTTGCAGAACATCAGACTGATGTTGCTTCCCACACTCTTGTATGCCAGCCCACTATGTATCTGTTGATTTGACATCCTCCAAGCATTTTCCCCTCCCACGCTAGGCCAGAGGACATCACAACCTCATTACTTCCTTTGACATTACCTCATTACTTTCCTCCATGTCTCAATAATTAGTGTTCATTCTCCTGTGTTAATAGTGATTTGTACCCGATCTGTCACTACCTTTAAATGCAGCAGTTAATACTATATGTAATGCTTTATCTAATGGTTTTTTCTCATACTGTGAGATGAAAATATGTTAGATATGTTTTACAGGGGTGGGGGATTTACACAGCCTCACTCCTTCCCACACAGCAGTACATGTGTGGGTGTCCCATTCCTGACTCTTTGTTATTCTCTCAGAGCAACTGGATCCTGTGCTCAATATCAGCCAGGACCATTGCTGTAAGACTTTGAAGCTTAAGTTATTGTGAAATTTAATAATTAAGATGTGACTGTCTTTTATCTTTGATATCCAATTCCCCAACCCACTCTCACTTAGTGTAAAGGGACTTATACGAAACTAGTAGTAAAAGCTCATGTTTTTAATTTTTTTTACTAAGTAACTAGAGCCTTAAAGGGGTTTTACCAAGTAACAATGTTATTCCCTATCCACAGGATTGGGGATAACGGGTTGAATGGTAGAGGTCCGACTGCTGGGTCCTCCACCAATCACAAGAACAGACCCCCCACAATAAGGAGATCAGGAGCCCTGATGAATGTTAATTTGAGCATCAAGCTTAAACTAATGATGATCTTGGCACTCTACCCATTAGATTGCTGGGTGTCCATTCTTGTGATCGGTGGGGGTCCCAGCAGTTGGACCCTCACTGATCTTGTGAAAAGGGGATAGCATGCAAAATTAATACAACCCCTTAAGAGTAGGTTTTTAAAGCAGGGACACAATGAAGTAAGTGCAGCCTTTAAAGGAAACCTACCATTTGATTTGATGCATTATGAAGCAAACATACCTTGAGAATGGTGTAGCTACACTGATGCAGGATCATATCTTGGTTAATCCCTGTGCTGAGTGGTTTTGCTGGTAAAACAATTATAAAATTATGATAATGAAGCTCTGTTGCTTCGGTGCCTCGACTCAGCTCTTCTCCCAGCACATTAGTTATTCACTGCTGCACAGGATGATGTAATCCCCAGGTTGTGCCTGAAGGAAGAATAATCAATTGCTGCACCATCCCCCAGCTGCTAGGTATGAGTGATCCAGCTCAGGTTGATCAGTCATGTCTTGACTAACTCATGACTAAGCTCCATGTGTAATGAAAAGCTCTGTGTGTACTGTGTTTATGTCGACAGCCAGCCTGACCCAGCTTTCCCAAGTTCCTGAATTTTATAATTGGTTTTTCAGCAACACCACTCAACTCAGGGATTAACCAATATATGATCCTGCATCAGTGTAGCTACAGCAGTCTCAAGGTATGTTTGCTTCATAATGCATCAAATCAAATGGTAGGTTTTGATTGGTAGAATTTTGATGACCTACCCTTAAATATCTGTTGCCAGTTTTTCAGCACAAAAAAAATGTGCTGAAAACCCAAACTCGGCTTATACTCGAGTAAAAAAATATATCAAAACTCACCTTTCCAGCTTCCCCCGCTGCTGGCTATATACTGGGGCAGGGGGCTGGCTATATACTGGGGCAGGGGGCTTGCTATATACGGGGGATATGGGCTGGTAGGCTATATACTAGGGGGCAGGTGCTGGCTATATACTATGGGGCAGGGTTTGGCAGGCTATATACTGGGGAGGCTGTGACCAATGCATTTCCCACCCTTGGCTTATACTCGAGTCAATAGGTTTTCCCAGGTTTTTGTGGTAAAATTAGGGGCCCTGGCTTATACTTGGGTCGGCTTATACTCGAGTATATACGGTGTATGTATATATATATATATATATATATATAGTGAAATACTGTATTCACAAACCTTAAAGCATTTTATTGATGTATTATGCAGTAGAGTGACACAAAGGAACAAGTATTTGTGAAATGTAAAGAAAATGATACATGACCTTCGATTGTCCTTGTAATCAGTAACAAAAAACTTAAACTTTAATCTAAAACCCTCGACTATGAGCCACATTAATAACTATGATGAACCCACATCATACACAGAGCATTTGGTGGTAAACATTGTTGCATTTGTATTTCTCGTAACAGAATGTGATAATAAATAGTCAGATTTGTACCTACGTGCCCATGAATGTAATCATAGCTTGGCCTTTACATAGGGCTGTTTTTGCCAAGACATGCACAGTAGCCCTATCCTCATTATTCTGCTGCACAGTTATTGCTGAGGATCACACTGCCAATAGGTGAATGTATATGAAATAAACATTAGTTCCATTTACTAGTGTTGTGTAGCAGAAACCTAAAACTCTCCAAACTTTCTGTGATGTGATTAATGCATCATGCTAGAAGCTAAGATACCCTCTTTTTATAGCCAAGTGTGACCTGTTTGCTTAGCGTGGGTAGGGCCTGCTTTTGGGGTATGGACTGTACTACAGAGGAGCAGGTGATGACCCTAATGGTCCTGTATCTGGTTGCCTTCTGAACCAGAATGGGCTCCATCCCCCGCATTATTAGCTCAGGACTCAGTAGACTTACTATACTAGGTAAATTATCTGTACCTAGTGGATGAATTATTTAACCAACAAATTTTATACATTAGTTGAGTTACTGAGTTAAAGGTAACCTGTCACCACATTTTTCACAAATAAATCTAGCGAAAAGTTCCCATAGAGCCCTATGAACTAAATATCACCCTTCTTATAGCTTAAAATTCTTTCCCTCACATCCCCATAAAATGAACTTAATGTTAAATTACCTAGCATCGGAAGGGGTGAGTCCTGCATGGCCGACCCCACCCATCTACTCCTCACCATGCCAAATCCAACCTTAACTTTCAGCACTTCATGCCATGTGACCGGAATGATGCCATCTTAGTTCCTTTACCCAGGAACATTAACATCTACCTTAGGCATGTATCTGATCACATGAAATCTTAGCATGCCTCCATGGACCTCTACTCCTCCACATCTTCCATGGTGGCTGCTGTGATTTCATGCATACCTAAGGTAGATATTAATGTTACTGGATAAAATAAATGTTTTTTGGATAAAGGACCTTAGAGAACATCACCCTGGTCACATGAAATGAGGACATCTACCATTAGCGTAGCTGATGGTAGATGATTACTACTTACCTCCCCATCCTGTTCTCCATGCTCCATTTCCCATAAATTTGTATGCCCGCATTCTGGAGAAAAATGATTTTATACCATATGCAACTTAGCCTGTGGTGCTCTGTGGAACACTACCTTGCTCTGCCAAGATAGAATTTTTGCATGCCCTGTCCTGGGTGGTACGACGCCGAGACCTTTCTGAGAGCCAGTGATGACACGTGTCTCTTTTCAAATCTCGCGCTAGCAGCAAGCCGGCTTGCTGCCCAGCAAGATTTGAAAAGAGAGCAGGTGACGTTGTGGCTCTCCAAAATGCAAGGTTATGGGAAATGGAGCATGGAGAGTGCAGGAACGGGGAGGTGAGTAATAATCATCTACCATCAGCTACGTTCCAACAAGGCACCGTTTTACCGGGCAATAAGTTACTGCTTTAATTTTTGGCTGGCACCTTGCGATAAATAAGGGGGATTTTGGGTTGCAGTTTGGGCATTTGGCCACTAAAATGTTTGCCATCACTAATCAAAGGTATTAAACAGCTACTTTGGAATTATTCCCAAATGTGTACATTTCTGTGTCATTTTATGGTAAATGTTTTTTTGAATTTTTTTCTCCATTTTAATGAATACATTTCTCATTAAGAATATACAGATTAACCCCCTCTTTTGGCTGGATCTCCTACCACTGAAATAATCACAATAGATTAATAGAGCAATCTGTGTTCAGTAAACCCACATAACATCTGGATTTTGACCTCATAAAAAATTAAAGTTAAAAGACAGCCTTTTCATGGTTATATGAGACAAGCCTGAAAATACTATTTACACAAGGAAACTTTCCAAAATGCAGATGAAAACTTCTTCAGCTCCGATCAGATGATCATCTTTACCACGACATTGGGGGGTATTTATCAGGGCTTTTATGCCATTAAACAGCTACAACTTAACAAGTTACTTTTTTTAACAACCCCTTAAAGCCTGTGTTCTAAATTAAGTTAGTAGGTTTTATTTCTGAGTTCTGGATGCCCTCTATGTTCATTACTGAGGTTCCCTGTGTTTGGATCCCCATTGATCAGACACTTATTCAGAGCTGTAGCTAGGGGCTCAGCATATTGGGGTACAAAACCCACCCAAGTGGGCCCCCAACCCAGGTGTACTATTATTCCCCCATACAGTGACCATATAATAGTAGCCTCAGCCCTCCTTATTAATAATCACACATACACATGTTCTGTCTTTTCCGGCTGATCAGTGCTGCTCTGACTTCTACCAGCGGCATCTTGGAATTGTCAAGTGGATTTTGGACACTAAAGCCCACAGGTCCTTATTATGTGTAGCTGGCACATAGGACTCACATCTGGAGCTTTTGACTCCTCCTCTCCCAATGCTTCATAGTGTACGCTGTGTACCTAGAGCACTTGTGCAGTGAAGCCAGGGTGCCCATATATTCAGGATAGGAGAAGAAGTACTGAACTGTGCCCATATATACAGGGTAGGTGTACACTAGTAGTACTGTGTCCATATATACAGTATAGGAGTAGTAGTACTGAGTTGTGCTCATCTATACAGGATAGGAGTAGAAGTACTGAGCTGTGCCCATATATAGACGATAGGCGTAATAGTACTGAGCTGTGGCCATATACACAGGATAGGAGTAGTAGTACTGAGTTGTGCCCATCTATACAGGATAGGAGTAGAAGTACTGAGCTGTGCCCATATATAGAGGATAGGGGTAATAGTACTGAGCTGTGGCCATATACACAGGATAGGAGTAGTAGTACTGGGTTGTGCCCATCTATACAGGATAGGAGTAGAAGTACGGAGATGTGCCCATATGTAGAGGATAGGGGTAATAGTACTGAGCTGTGGCCATATACACAGGATAGGAGTAGTAGTACTGAGTTGTGCCCATCTATACAGGATAGGAGTAGAAGTACGGAGCTGTGCCCATATATAGAGGATAGGGGTAATAGTACTGAGCTGTGTATACCAGTGTACAGTATCATGCTCAAATATACTGAGAGTGCAGGAGATCTTTGTATATCTTGCCCATGTTCTACATTTAGATATAGGTCAGGAAGAATTAAAGGAGTATTCACATCTGGGCATTGACATTTCATTTAATTCATCTACCATATAGATAATTTCTTCATTTGGATGTTATTAAAATTATGTACCTTTGTGAAGATAATTTCCCATAAATGTAGATTATACAGTCACTTCAAACCAGATTGTGTGTCATTGGATACGACCACCGCGCTGGCCAGCAGTTAACGCATGTCCCACAGCCTTACTGTGGTAATGAATGCTGAATCCAGGGGGCCAGCAGGGCAAAATAGTGCATGTGTGGCCACTGCTTCCAGGGTGCAGAGGTGGTATCCAAGGACAACAATCTTGTTTCTAAAAGACAACATGGCTACAATTATGGGAAATTCTGTTTACACAAGTACGTTTTTTTGAATAACATCCAACTGAAGAAATCTATATATATGGCACATGAATTCAAGACTACCCCTTTAATTCTCTTACTTTTAGGTAAAAATAGTAAACTCTGCCCCATTGTCTCAACTTTCCTTCCCCACAAAACCACATCCAAAAAGTATCTAAATAAGTTAATGAGTGTGCTGTTTTTGTAATACAAATCATGCCAGATTGTTCACAGAACCTAATTCTAAATGATACATCTGTTTTGTTAGTTATAGTAATTTCTCTGCGGTTAACCCAGGGACTGCCTTTATTCATATAGCGCCTACAGATTCCAAAGCACTGCACAGAGCTTGCCAAATCGGTCCCTGTCTCCATGGGGCTCACAATCTAATCAACCTACCAGTATGTTTTTGGAGTGTGGGAGGAAACCGGAGGAAACTCAAGCAAACACAGAGAGAACATACAAACTTTTTGCAAATGTTGACCTGGATGGGAGTTGAACCCAGGACCCAAGCGCTGCAAGGCTGTAGTGCTAACCTCTAAATTGTTTATTGCCACTTTGGGGACTCCTCAAACATTGGGTGAGCCCAACCTAACTATAGAAAGTTTCAGAAGATTGTAATAAACACAGAAATTAGTTATTTCATGGAGACTTAGTTGAATAAAACAAATATTATAAATAAATTATTAAATTCAGTCAGAGACATTTATTATTGTAGGGAAATAATAACATAGCAGAGGTGGAGAGTGGGTGCAAGGCAGCATAGTGGGACACTGGATTGAGGAACAGGAACTAAAAGAAGTGTTATGGGGAATTCCAGTATACAGTGACTAAGGAATTGTGACTGGCTGACATCCATCAATGTGAGTATGTCCATTTCTATGACCATTTGTTTGAAAAATTATGGGGGACATTAATCATAGGGGGGTGTCAGGTTCGCCTATTTCTGTGCCTGGTTTGTTCTTTTTTTTGGCTTGTGATTACGATGGATCTAGTTCTGCCTTAGCAAATGCATTTTGGAATTGTCGCATGCGATTCATTAGTGCCCAATTTTGCAACAAACTTGTCTCTAATTTTTACCCTACAAAGTTGATCTCCTTTGAGACTTATAATGGAACAAGATTCAAAAAAGGTGACAGAACATTCAGGGCTTCATTTTTGCACAAAAAAAAGTATCAGCTGTACAATGTCCGGACTACATTGTGTCTGTAAATGCGGGGACTAAAAGTTACAGAGATGTCGAAAAAAAAATATTCTTGCTTAAATGAGTATGTACAGGAAATGGAGTCTGATAATATTTTCAGATCGTGTACAATATGACAATAATCACTCACAGAGATGATCATAAATGATGATGTCGTTACTTGAGAAATTTTACATTTTAAAACTGCGCTGAAGTACTTTTGTGCATAGAGGTAATTTCTCATTTGCCAAACGAAACCTATGTTTTAAGTAATGAAAGTGAATTAGTTTATTTGCGCTCACGGGGGCTCATTTACTTACCCGGTCCATTTGCGATCCCGCAGCACTTTGTCCGACGATGATTCGGAGCTTGCCGGGATTCACTAAGATCGTGCACCCGATATCCACCAGGTGTCGCTGCTGTGCCGAGGTCCACCGGAGTGCTATTCTAGCGACACAAATTTTTAAAAAATCAGCATTTTTTCGTAAACCGACGGTTTTCCGCAGCCACAAACCCTCCCCCCCCCCCCGGATTTCTGTCACGTGAAAGCCAGCGCCGCTATGCCACAATCTGATCATGAGCGCCAAAATCCCAAGGCAATTCCCGCAAATCGGAAATATTTTCGGGAAACCCAATGAAATGAAATGCGCGATTCCGACCCTTAGTAAATGAGCCCCACTATGTCAAATGAGGTGCAAGGACTCAAAACCACTAAGTCCTGGACTTTGACATGTGCCCAAAAATGGAGCAAAAATGCAGCAAATTAACTAACTGCGCCAGATTTTTGCGCAAAAAAAACACAAAACCAGTCTAAAAACAATGATTAAGCCCCCCCTATGTGTCAAAGTGATGTTCTATTTAAAAGCAAACTTTTTAAGGAGGGCAAATGCATAGAGAACAATTAAAATAACCTTTACTTCCCTCCAGTGGTTACAGCAAGTCTGTTGCTTCCCCTGTGTGGTTTACAATCCTTTATACTGGTGATAGATGTTATTTAAAGGAAACCAGTCATCACATTTGCACCATTAAACCTAATTGCAGATTCCCATAGCACTATTTTTACTGGTGCACACACAGTCATTGGGGAGAATTTACTAACACATTTGCGACAACATTCTGGAGTATCTGGGGTCTGGTGTGTCTAAAATGCCTTTTGCCACATTTATCGAGGCTTTTAGACCTTATTTTGGTAAATTGTTCGACTAAAGGTGCGTGGGCTGTGATTGTCTGAGAACCAAAAATTCTTGCTCAGCACAGTTTAAACCAACTAACAGTGATAAATCTGGCACAGCAAAAGACAAGTGTTTTCCAGCTAAAGACTGGTGAAACCTGAGACCATTGTTAAATACCCCCATTGTGTTCGCACCCAAGTCTCTAGCAGCTCTCTCAATCCCCCTCCCTTCTGCCACCGTTATCATCTTTAAATGGCAAGTCTTGCCGCCATTGTCTTCTATCTGGCAGTGAGCTGGTGGAGGATGACACAGCGTATGACACAGGCCGGGAGATAAGTGTGAGACTTGCTATTTGTGCCCACAGCCATTTGCTGTGATAGTTTTTGCTGTTAACAGGGAAGATTGTGTTTGAAGTTGGAAATAACGTTTGGAAATGCTGCTGGGGATGGCCATATTGAGTAATAGCTAAAGAGAGGGAGAGGGTAGCAGAAAATGTAAATTAGGATATCAAAAAAATGTGGAACTTCACCCACGAACAAGCCCTTTAAATTAGCACTGGTATATTTTGAAAATAATTTTTTTATCCCTGTGATAATAGGATTTTCATAAGTAAATAATAAAGTTATTGCAGACACCTTTAATAATTCTTATAGTGATCACTGCAGCCTGGTGCTAAAGTTTAGTAAATTACCAGCATCCAGAGAGCATCAGTAGGGGTTGTGTGGCAAATCAGGTGTTTTATTTGGGGACTGCTGTATTTCAGACATGCTGAGTTTCTGGTGTCCATTGAAAAAGCTCTTTTTCAATTTCTAGGATTATTAAGATTGCAAACATTAAAGCAGATGTCCCACCAATAACATTTGTCCACTATACATAGGAAAGGGCAATAAGCAGACGTGTAGCTACAACTCAGTACTACTACTCCTATCCTGTATATATGGCGTAATAGTACTGAGCTGTGGCCATATACACAGGATAGGAGTAGTAGTACTGGGTTGTGCCCATCTATACAGGATAGGAGTAGAAGTACAGTAGTACTGGGTTGTGCCCATCTATACAGGATAGGAGTAGAAGTACGGAGCTGTGCCCATATGTAGAGGATAGGGGTAATAGTACTGAGCTGTGGCCATATAAGTAGTACTGGGTTGTGCCCATCTATACAGGATAGGAGTAGAAGTACGGAGCTGTGCCCATATGTAGAGGATAGGGGTAATAGTACTGAGCTGTGGCCATATACCCATATGTAGAGGATAGGGGTAATAGTACTGAGCTGTGGCCATATATACAGGATAGGAGTAGTAGTACTGAGTTGTAGCTACACGTCTGCTTATTGCCCTTTCCTATGTATGCTTTCATGTTGTTGACGCCAAATTCTGACCCTACCATCCGAATGTCACAGCAGAAATCGAGACTCATCAGACCAGGCAACGTTTTTCCAATCTTCTACTGTCCAATTTCGATGAGCTTGTGCAAATTGTAGCCTCAGTTTCCTGTTCTTAGCTGAAAGGAGTGGCACCCGGTGTGGTCTTCTGCTGCTGTAGCCCATCTGCCTCAAAGTTTGACGTACTGTGCGTTCAGAGATGCTCTTCTGCCTACCTTGGTTGTAACGGGTGGCGATTTGAGATAATGTTGCCTTTCTATCAGCTCGAACCAGTCTGCCCATTCTCCTCTGACCTCTGGCATCAACAAGGCATTTCCACCCACAGAACTGCTGCTCACTGGATGTTTTTTCTTTTTCAGACCATTCTCTGTAAACCCTAGAGATGGTTGTGCGTGAAAATCCCAGTAGATCAGCAGTTTCTGAAATACTCAGACCAGCCCTTCTGGCACCAACAACCATGCCATGTTCAAAGGCACTCAAATCACCTTTCTTCCCCATACTGATGCTCGGTTTGAACAGCAGAAGATCGTCTTGACCATGTCTACACATGGTCGTCTTGACCATGTGATTGGCTGATTAGAAATTAAATGTTAACGAGCAGTTGGACAGGTGTACCTAATAAAGTGGCCGGTGAGTGTATATGGTAGGTGAATTAAATGAAATGTTAATGCCCAGATGTGAATACTCCTTTAATCCTTCCTCCTGACCTATATCTAAATGTAAGACAATGGGCAAGATATACAAAGAGGCTCTGCACTCTCAGTATATTTGGAGCATGATAATTCTGTTATACACTGCACCAGCTATAGTAAATGCGCCAGGGGTTCCTATGCCCTGCCCTGTCATGTTCACTTGGCACAAGGTCGCATAATTCATTCCTTGCACACTAGTTTTGGTATTTTGTAATGCATAGGATTATATTGTTTTTTGCCAGAGGGGGAAGAAGACAAATTTTAAAAGGAAATCTACCATGAAGATCAAGAATGATAAACTATTGATACTTACTCATAGATACAGTCAATGTAACTGTAGTAATCTTCTCACATGTGTTATCCATGGGCTCCTTCCTTCTAAAATTAACTTTTACGTTATTCTAATGAGTCAGAATAGTTCTGTGGGGAACTACCAGACCTTCTCAATGCTGCAGCTTACACTGCGCAAGGAGCACTTCCCCCATCCCACTGTGTGTTGGAACTTGCCATGAGATTTCTGCAGGCAAAGGGAGTGGGGAAGTACTGAGGGAGTGGGGGAAGGGTGAGACAGTGTAACAGCCTGTGAAGCTACAGCACAGAGGGGTTTTGGTAACTCCCCCAGAGCCCTTCTTACTTAGTAGCAAAAATTTAAAACTTGATTTTAAAAGGAAGAAAGCCAAGGATAACAAATATAAGAATATTACCACAGTCACTGTGCCTGGATCTATGAGTAAGTGCCCTTGGTTTATCATGCTTGATTTTGGTTGTAGGTTTCCTTTATAATATGAGGGAATAGAAGGACCAGGAAGAGGTTCATGGGAGAAAAAAAAACTTTGCAAAAGCCCTTCTTGCTTTATTGTTTTTTCATGACATACCACAGGGAGTAAATGGGACTTATTTACTAAGGGTCACACTGCTCACTTTCGTCAGAATGGCCGCTGTTTTGGGGATTTTCACAGCTTTGAGAGGTATTTAACATGTTTCTGCGCTGGATCTTGTCACACACAATCGTTTTTTGGGGCAGCTGCGCTGGCTTTCATGCGACAGAAATCGAGTGGTCGGCCGTCGGACAATCTGACTGAGCGCGTGATTTAACTTTCAAATTGTGTCGCAAGACAATGCACTTACCTGCACCAGGAAGAAGAAGGTGAACTCTGTCGGACCTGAGCAGGGAAGCGACACATGAAGGATATCGGGCGCACGGTCTTAGTGAATCGCGGCACAGTGCATGATCATCGGAAAATGCACTTTCTGTGAACTCCGTTAGACAGGTAATTAAATGTTCCCCACTGAGTTTGCTGTCATATATTTATAACCTGTCATTTCTTGAATAACTCAAGAATAACTGCAAGTTATGGGAAGCTCCGAAATCACAATGTGCCCCTATCCAAACCTCTGTCTAACCTCTGATTTACAATGATGCCATATGCTTTGTTAAAGTGTAACAACACACTGTCATGTCCATACATCTACATAAAACAAGGCCCTGACACATTTTAGTTATTGACAGCAAATTAACAGGAGGAGGAAAATGAATGGTTACTGAACCTTTGTCATAAAGCAGGCTGGGTGTGATGTATGATGGCCAGACGTGATCTAGTATTGCTATTATAGAAGTCTTTGATTCGGCCCTTCCCCCAGTCCTCCTACACAAACCCTGACATACAGAGAAGAGGCTTATTGCAATGTGTATGTGGGTGGAAAACAGCAGAGAGAGCGCGCAGACCTTAGGCGAGGGGAGCTGAGAGAAAACCAAGAGAGAGGCAGAGGGATATGAGAGAGGTAGGCAGAGACAGCACAGAGCAAAGGATGATGGCAAAGGATGTGATGAAGAAACATTTCTAGAGGATACAGCTACACCACAACACGCCACTCCCATTATATTCATTTCTCAGCTAAAAAGTTTCTGCTTCACGATACTGGGGACACCGTATGAAAAACTCCTAAATGGCGGAGAGGGCTGGCAGATCCGAGGACCTGAAGCGGGCATCCAAAGCAAGGCAAGTAAGTTAGCAAAGTGAGCAGATGTGCGCCCTTGTGTGTAACATGCAGTGTGCTGGTTATCACACATGGAAAGCTGGTTATATGCTAATAATATAATACACTTTAATCTATATTTCTGATTACCCCCCGGCTGGTACTATTCCGGCATAACAGGAAATATAAGACAATGCCAATGTTAATAATAGGGCAGTAACATAGTAAAAATAGGTGCTTTTTAACCCTGAAATGTCCCTTCTCCCAGAAATGAATGAATGATGTATTCAAGCCTCTATAATTTGCTACTTCACCTTTCAGTAGATTACATATGGCAACATCTATGTCTCCGTCGAGGACTCTTTGATGAAAATTATAGCAGCTCTTTTCAAGTAAAAAGCACTTATACTATTATGAATGTAGTGAGTGAATTGTAGATTCGGAGGGTTGTGCTGCCTGTGAGAAGAAGACTGGTTAAAGCTCTTTGTTGTTTCCAGCCAGAATCTCTGGATATATTGCTTGGCAATAAAGATACAACAGAATGTTAAAGTTGTAGTGTTGTAACACTAAGCACGTTATGGGAAGCAATGCTGGTGTATTTTATGGGATGTGACACATTGATCTCTATCCCATTAATGTGTGTACTGTTCTTGCTCATATTAAATATATTCTGCATCAGTATTTAAAAGCAAAAGCCAACGATGAAACAGAGAAACAGTATCATTTGTGACAACCTCTTGTTTGTGGCTTGCAAAAACTGGTAAAAATGTGCAAAAAATACTGAAATATGCAAATGTGAATGTGGTCCAAACCTGAGACACAGAGACCCGTTTCTTAGGTGGTTCACAGATGCCATGTTGTTACAATTTTTATTATACAAAACCTCTAGCAGACACTGCACAGCAGATACTACAAAGCAAAATTTTACTGAAATGCGAAGAAAGGAAGTAAATAAAAAGATGCCCCATGCAACTGAAGGGTCCACGTAACAAAGGCATATGGGAGGATTTAGAAGATATTGGCCCACATTTATTAAAGAGTCGGCACCAGTTTTCTAACTTTGCACTAGAAAGAACATGCAAACTGCTTGCACATGTATTTATAAAGTGTCTGCGCCAGTTTTGTGTCGTGGCTGCACTGTGTCCACATTTATTACTGACGTGCTCCACAATTGTGAACAAAGTGCACCAAAAAATAATAGTGCACCACAATTCATGAATCTGGCACCCCCTGTACACTTCACAGGCAAACTGCACATATTTCAGGCTGCACTGTTTTTGATAAATGTGCACCGTTGTCAATTATGGCAGCAGATTCTGTAAGGAATCCACTACCCCCAAAATTCTGTACACACCTAATTTACTTTATTATCTAGGGATTCTAAATAATTTGAAAAGATTTCTGGAAGAGGTAATTTTTGAGTAAACGTGTAGCTGTTAGTGGAGATTTCAATACAGTTTTTTTTACAAGAACCCATCAATGAGAAGTATGTATGAAGTTCAATGTTTTAACCCCAGTTCTGACACCATTTTGTGCTGCACAGCCTGCACCTTGTCATATATAAAGCTAATAGAAATCTGGAGTCAGTTGCAGTGAGCTTAATGTCAGGTTTTTTTTAAGCCCAAAAGTTCATAAATCCAGGAGAACTAATTTTGGAAAGTGGCTAGAGTGGTGAACATCCACTTGGAAAAAGTTTTGCGGTAATGGAGAAGAAAAAGACGTGGATGAGTGGTTAGTGCCCTTTTTCTTAACCAAAGAAATAATCTGTGAAAGATTTATTACACTGTCCAATAGGGCATGACAAATCAGGCACATTATTAGATCATACAGTCACACACTGCTTTTACCACAAAGGCCTATCAAGACCAATTTGGAAAACAGCAGTCCTGATACATTCCCACACATTGTTGTCACAAAAGTAGCATTTTTATTAATAATAATGTCCACTGCCCTTCTGGTCTGAGGTAGGTTTGGGGAGCAATGAGTAGCAGTGTAGTTGTATTAAAGAAAACCTACCACTTGGCGTGGTAGGTGTAAGATGCATATTCCGAGCACCAGCTCAGGGTGAGCTGGTGCCGGTGCTTACTTTCTTTAGTGTCCTAAACCGCTCTATCGCGGTTTAAACACTTTTTATTCTTTACAGCCGAAGGAGCTTCGGCGCACCAAGCACGCGACCGTGCGCTCATGACGTCACCAGCTCTCCTTCACTTCCTATGTAGGCGTGCGCTCAGCAGTTTAGGACACTAATGAAAGTAAGCACCGGCACCACCCTGAGCTGGTGCTCGGTATATGCACCTTACACCTACCACTTCAAGTGGTAGGTTTCCTTTAACTTTTGTAACATGCCCATTCTTGCAGCTACTCGGCACCTACATGAATGCAAACAGGTATTCCAAAAAAAGGGATCAGATCATCAAGCACAGCACATTTTCTAGTGGCACAGTTTCTAAACTGACAATAATTTTGGGTATGGTCAACTGTCACCTTTGTTCTACTAGCTATACCGAGTCCATTTACAGTGACTCACCTGGATTTTGTTCAGGTAGAAAGAAACTTCTATAAGTTAGTCTGTCAGTGACAAGATAGGTAGCAAAGTTTAGTAGGAAAACCAGTAGGATTAACCATAATAATCAACAGATTTGGAAAAAATCATTTATCATTTATATTACTACCTGTCAGGACTATTGGTTTGATCTTCTAGGGTTTAAATAGTTTTATGATCCACAAATCTGTGATGATGTCCATATCATGGATGTGCAGTAAGACCACATGGATCATTGCTGAATGCTGACCTGTCTTTTTATTTCTTGCTCCTTATACCTGCAGATGGAGTAGGTAGTGTATGATGTTAGGATTTTGTGATCCAATTTTTTGGAAAAAATGTGCACTCACATTTAAGGCCAAGGATTGCTCATGTAGAAGTTTATTACCAGCTGCAGGTTGGAAGTGATCCATGAACGGAATCTTCTTCCCAGCAGCAAAATGTCCTCTCAAATAGTTTCCTAAAGCTGGCAAGTAGTGTCATACACAAAACTAGATGTGGTTAAATGCCCTCTTATGCAGGCAGACAGCATAGAACCAGCTGTATCACATACATTTCCAAACCCAGGATTACACCATGACAAGAACACTGCTGTGTTATCTCAGAGGTAGTAGACAGGGGTGAACCTGACCTTTCTGCTGCCTGTGGTGAGCTATAGATAAATGGTGACCCCTCTGCCCCATCCAGTAGTAATATATAAGCTTATTATAAGCTATTTTAAGATTCTTCATGCAGTGTCACTAATGCGGACATGGTATGAAGAGACACTATTTTAAGTAGCAGGTCCTGGTCTCTAGCAGATAACTGTGCCCCTGATGCTGCCCCCATCTTGCTGCAAGTGGTGCTGTCTGAGGCAAGAGGCTTAACTTGCCTCATGGTTGTGCACCCCTGGTGGTAGGTTTCTCAAGTTCTCCACTTGGAAACATTAAAGCTGTTATGACTTTCTTTAGATGAAATACTATAACTGATACTGGCAAATAGAGAAAGCCACAGCCAGTTATAAAATTCAAGTAGTTAAATTGAAACGTATCCTTATTCCAGATATCTCCAATTGAAAGAGAGTATTTATCACTTTCAGAAGCTTTCAGATAATAAAACCTACCTACTTTCATTTAATGTGAACAAACTAAAGGCTGCTAAAAGTTAAATCAAACCAAACCAAAATTAAGACATGCAGTATTTCAAGATAGTCAACCCTGGATGTATTGGCATCATAGGATGGCACACAGGACCTTAAAACACATGCAAGTTAAGTACCCAAGAACATGGTCTTCAGATCATAGAAAATCAGCTAACAATAGCCAGGTAATAGGGACATGTTTGTATAATACCTATTGCAGCATAATTTAGACACATTTTGTGGCACATAACTTTCCCATGAATTCAAAACTTTTTTTTTGTGGCATATCGAACAATCACTGTGGGTTTGCATTTTAACAACACGCAGTCTATCCCACTCCGCCTCTGTAATTCCATGAATAAACATGTGGGTGGAATCCGACGCTCAGCAGTCTGCGCTCCCATTTCATCAGATGAACAATGGGTTATTCACTCAGCTTTAGACAAGTATTATTCTCTCTTATTATGTATCATTTCTTTTATGTTAGCTAAAAGAATTGCGGTGAGGATTCTCTCACTCTGCAACGTGTACAGCTAGTTGTACACGTTCTGCCATTGTTCTGCCATACACTGCTGCCATTTGTCGAAAGATGACCTGACATGTCTGTTTTTGTAAATACTTGTATTCCCCATGGGATAACAGTGCTGGAGAATAATTTCCATTCACTCTGAGTTGTGCTGTTTCTCTGCTACTTCACTGCATATTTATGAATAAATTGACAACTTTTGAAAGGAGTGTCCCGTCCCAATCTTCTACTGTTAGCAGGGATTCAATAGTATCGGAGTGTATGGAGTGACACCTAAGTCATACATTCTTAGAAAGAATAACAGATCCTACTGGATTAGGAGAATAGAAGTATGCCGGAGAGGTAACATGTGCTGGTATCTAGACTTGTCCCATCATTCTAAATATCATTTATCTCCTTATGGATTTTCCGTTGTAGCACAAAATTTTTTTATTTTTTTTTTTTTTTTTCAGTAAACCCTAGTTACAGATGACCCGTCTGCCCACTGTGACCTCTAGTGAAGCTCTCCAGATGCTTTACTTTAGTCCCAGGCTGCAAAGGACAGCTGTAAAGTGTCTGTAATGAAGCTTCATTGATAATTCTTGTTCCCATTAAAGCAAAGAATTTTGAAACTCCCATTGTCACTGGGGCAAAAATTTTTTTTATCTGGAGTTCCAATTATAAAATATACAGTTTTGACTTAAGTACAAATTCAACTTAAGAGCAAACCTATGGAACCTATCTTGTACTTAACCCGGGGACTGCCTGTATTATATTTTTATTAGAATTTATATATATTTAGAAGGCTAGATAATTTCGGTAATTACAAATTCCCAGTGAGTTTCCTGCAGGCTTGTCAGCAATGTACTGACATCTGATTAAAACATTCTGAATTTCCATGCCCTCCTAAAGGATATGAATAGAATTTGTACTACATCTTGATTTATATATTATGTTGGTTTATGTTGTAGCAGGCTTTTAATACATTTGCAGACAATGATAGCCAGAAGACCCTAATACCCTAAACACATTGGGGCAGATTTACTTACCCGGTCCGTTCATGATCCAGCGGCGCGTTCTCTGCGCTGGATTCGGGTCCGGCCGGGATTCATCAAAGCAGTTCCTCCGACGTCCACCAGGTGGCACTGCTGCGCTGAAGTCTGCTGGAATGCCTCGAAATACACCGGCCTATCCAGGATGAAGGTGAGTGAAATTTTCGCGACACAATTTTTTTTTAAAATGCGGCGGTTTTTCCGAATACGCCGGGTTTTCGTTCGGCCACGCCCCCCGATTTCCGTCGCGCGCATGCCGGCGCCGATGCGCCACAATCCGATCGCGTGCGCCAAAAACCCGGGGAAATTCAGGTACAATCGGCGCAAATCGGAAATATTCGGGTAACACGTCGGGAAAACGCGAATCGGGCCCTTAGTAAATGACCCCCATTGTACTTATCATGGTAAAATTTCTCTGTAGTCAGTAGGAGCTGCAGTCAAATGACCTGCCGACAGCAGGACTCAGGGCTAACAGTGAACACCATTCCCATGTCAGTGGTGGGAGGGCCAATCCAGTAATGGGTCCCATAATCCATAAGAAGTTTACAGAAAACAGGAAGTCTTGAGTCCTGCTAGTAGCCTGCTACAATGAGGAATAATGTAAATTCTTTTTATAATGTCAACAGTTTAACCCAGGAAGAGGTACGGCGCCTCCTCGCAACCACTAAGATAGATAAATCACCTGGGCCAGATGGCATACACCCCCGGGTTCTGCATGAATTATGTACGGTGATAGACAGACCGTTATTTTTAATATTTGAAGATTCACTGAGGACTGGTTATGTTCCACAGGAATGGCGCATAGCAAATGTGGTACCAATATACAAAAAAGGATCAAATAGCGATCCTGGAAACTACAGACCCGTAAGTCTAACTGCTGTGGTGGGGAAAATATTTGAGGAGTTTATTAGAGATGCTATCCTGGAGTATCTCACTGTGCACAACCTTATAACCCAGCGTCAGCATGGGTTTATGAGAGATCGGTCCTGTCAGGCTAATCTGATTGGTTTCTACGAGGAGGTAAGTTCTAGACTGGATCTGGGGGACGCTGTGGATGTTGTATATCTGGACTTTTCAAAGGCATTTGACACCGTGCCACATGAAAGGTTGGTATATAAAATGAGACTGCTGGGAATAGGAGAAAATCTGTGTATCTGGGTAAGTAATTGGCTTAGTGATAGAAAACAGAGGGTGGTCATTAATGGCACATTCTCAGATTGGGTTGATGTTACCAGTGGAGTGCCACAGGGGTCAGTATTGGGGCCACTTCTTTTTAATATTTTTATTAATGACCTTGTAGTGGATTTACACAGTCAAGTTTCAATATTTGCAGATGATACTAAGCTGTGTAAAGTAATAAATACTGAGGTCGATAGTTTAGCATTACAGAGGGATTTGTGGAAGCTTGAGGAGTGGGCAGAGAAATGGTTGATGAGGTTTAATGTAGATAAATGTAAAGTTATGCACTTGGGCCATGGAAACAAAAAGTATAATTATGTTCTAAACGGTCAATTACTTAGTAAAACTGGAGCTGAAAAGGACTTGGGGGTATTGGTGGATGGTAAACTTAATTTTAGTGACCAGAGCCAGGCGGCTGCTGCTAAAGCAAATAAAATAATGGGATGTATCAAGAGAGGAATAGATTCTCATGATAAAGACATAGTTTTGCCCTTATACAAATCCCTGGTCAGACCACACATGGAATATTGTGTACAGTTTTGGGCACCAGTGTATAAAAAGGATATAGTAGAGCTGGAACGGGTGCAGAGGAGAGCAACCAGGATTATTAGGGGAATGGGGGAACTAGAATACAATGACAGATTAAAAAATTTGGGATTATTCAGTTTAGAAAAAAGACAACTGAGGGGAGACCTCATTACAATGTACAAATACCTGAACGGACAGTACAAGGATCTCTCCAAAGATCTTTTTATACCTAGGCCTGTGACCAGGACAAGGGGGCATCCTCTACGCCTAGAGGAGAGGCGATTCTACCATCACCATAGACAAAGGTTCTTTACTGTAAGAGCAGTGAGACTGTGGAACTCTCTGCCGCAGGAGGTTGTTATGGCGGACTCTATGTACATGTTCAAGAGAGGCCTGGATGACTTTCTGGAGAGAAAAAATATCACGGGTTATGGGGATAAAACATTTATTTAATTCTTGAAGGTTGGACTTGATGGACTTGCGTCTCCTTCCAGCCTTATATACTATGATACTATATACTATGATACTGCAGCATTTAAAGGGGTTGGCCACATTACCTCATGTTTTTGTGATGTGTGCGGGGGTGGGGGGGGCAGAATATTAGGTAATTTACCAATATACATCTATTAAAAGTTCTGCTCCAATTTCTTGATATGTGAATTGAAGCCTCCTGTCTTTCCACTCATCAGCCAGACTGTCCTGTCCATAAAATGGCTGTGGATGGAGGGTCATGTGATCTCTAACAGATTGTTCATGGACAAATCACATGACCTTCCATCTGTGGCCATTTTATGGACAGGAATGTCTGGATGATGAGGATAAAGACAGGAGACTTCACTTTACATATCAAGAAAGTGGAGCAGAACCATTAATAGATGTATATTGGTAAATGACTTAATATCCTGCCCCCACACTTACACACACATTACAAAAACATGAGGTAAAGTGGCCAACCCCTTTAATGTAAATCTACCATCAAAATTAAGCATGATAAACCAGGGACACTTACTCACAGACCTAGGCACTGTCACAACGACTATGAAAAATGCATTTATGCTTTTCAACTTGCACTTACTGCAAAACTACAACTCCCAGCATTCCCAGCCAGTAGCTGATGTAATGCATAGCAATTACTACCTAGAATGGTACCTGATAGCAAGAGAATGTTGATTAAAGTTCACTTTGTAATCACATTATTGAGGTATCTTATGTACTTTCTGGAGAGCAATTTCCCTCTAATGGTAATTTCCTGACTATATTCGCAGGCTAGAATTATTTTCCATCTGAATGATCGTGCACATAAAATGTTAATTAAAGCACTGACTACAGAGGTATAAACCATATACTCAACCCCAGCATGTGGGAGTTAATAGCTTTATTAATATTCACAGAAATGTACAAGTCTTCTCTAGCGCTCGTACACAACAACACCGTAATGTCACCTTAGACAAAATAGATGATACTTAATAGAAATGCAGTCTTCAAAAAACCTAAGTTTCATTTGGATAGCAATCATGTACCAGATAAATATGTAATACAACAAAGGTATAAATGGAGGCTGGAGTAGCGCTGCCATTGTGCTATTATTTATTATTGTGCTAGTGCTATCAACTGAACAGAACTAAAGATAGATCCAATAAAGGGGATATCTGGGACGGCAAAGGTGATGGCCTGACCTTAGGCCATGTCAGGCTGGAAGAGGTCTCACTCCTCTCCATGACAGGGAAATATATCTATGTGCCATCGATTTTATGAAGAGTCTGGTCTAATCTGAACTGGTTTTCTTAAAACACTCATAGAATATAGTTCATGGGGATACTTGAAAAAATAGATGCCAAACCGATGTAATACGGAACACAGAAAACGAGACGTGGTCTGTTATTTACATCTGCATCTGAGCATCTAGCCTACTTTATGGATAGGCAATCAGTTTTGTAGTTTTGTAGTCTCGAATCACCATCCTTTAAAGGAAATCTACCGTCAAAATCCATCATGATAAACCAGGGACACTTACTCATAGATCCTGGCACAGTGACTGTGGTAATCTCCTACTGTAAAATTAACTTAGAAAATTATGCTAATAATCGAGGCGTTACCAGAGCCTCTCTGTGTTGTGGATTTACAGGCTGTTACATTGTGTAATTTCCCCCTCCTTCTGCTTGCTGTAATCACACATAGTGGGAAGGTGAGGCATATTCCTGCACAGTATAAGAACCTGTGATGCTGTAGCAGGAGGGGCTCTGGTAATGCTCTCAGAGCCGTTATGGCTCATTAGCATAATCATAAATGTTGATTTTAGAAGGAAGGAGCCCATGGAACACAAATTATAAGAATATTACCACAGTCACGGTGCCTGGATGTATAATTGTCCCTGGTTAATCATATTTAATTCTTAGATGTAATTAATCATGTGACACATGGGGGCAACACTTACTTAGGGCTGTGTGCCGGTTTTCTGTCAAACTTTGCGAGTTCTTTTTAGTGCAAACATGTATTTAGTGCAAACATTTACATGTTTGAACATGTATTTAAGAAGTGCCCAAAACATTTGTGTCGCACGCAATCATTTTTTTGGGGCTCTCGGACCATACGCCAGATTTAACATGTCCAAGAGAAATGTGTTGCACACCCTATGTTAAATGTGCACCAAAAAAAAGTGGAGCACTCTGTCGGTGCAGTGCAGGGAACGCCAGATCCATGAAAAACGTGCGCCAGGAATCCTGAATCTGGAGAACCTTGCACACTACACAGACAAACTGCACAGGGTACAGTTTGCACAAGGCTTAGTAAATGTGCATAATGGCATATATGACAAACATTGAGCAATGTGCTGCTACTGCTAGTTTATGGATCAGTGTCTGAAGATATAACTAGGTGATATATCACTAGTTTCAGATTATTGGGAGTTCCACACCTTGCTCACACACTGATCAGCCATTCAAAGTTTCCTCTGTTACACAGAACATGTAGGATTAGATGCCGTTTTTTCTGTGGTTGGTGGCAGAACCAAGTAACTGCAGCTAAGGGTACATTCATACGCGGTATGCCCACCTTGCAGGTATACCGCCGTGTGCTGGAGATGAGGAGGAGGTGACCCCTCCTCCCTCCATAGGAAATAGCGGCACACGGCCGCACACTCGCAAAAAGATAGAGCATGCCATTTATGGGGAGCATGCCATTGCCATTTATGGGGACGTATATGCGGCCGCAAATTTGCGGCCACATGTACATCCCCATGAACGGCCGTGTAAATGACCCCTTTAAGTTCATATTCACTTTGAGGTAGTTCATGAATACTAAAAACCTGGAAAAGTCCCTTTAAACAGATGTCATATTATGCAGAGTTCTTTTATCATATATTCAAAGTGAAACTACGTGGGGCACATGTACCTTTGCCTTTTTAATACATATCAGTCAAGGTCTAATTCTGCATTTACACAAATGTCCACACGGCTACGGCTGGGCACACATTTGGTGCGCTGGAGAGGAGGAGAGATGAGCAGTGCTTACCCCTCCTCTCTCCATAGAAAATAGGGCTGCACGGATGTTGTTACAGCCAAAGATAGAGCTATTTCTATCTTTTTTGCAGCCAAGGCATGGTATGGTGAGCACATGTTGACTATGGGGGACGTATATGTGGCTAAAATTTTTTGTCCGTATGTATATATGTCCCCTATACGTTTGTGTGAATGCAGCCTTAAATGAATTTTGAAACTTTTTAACGAAGCAGCTTTCCTAAGCCTGGCAAGAGCAGGTTTAGTTTTGAGACTTTTTTGCAACTTTTTACAAATATTCTCATCTTTAACACCTGGCTCCAGGTGAGAACGCTGCATTTAACAAGACAATGGTGAACTTTGAAGGGAGGTTGTCTAAGGTGCATAAAAACATCACAAAAGTGCACATGCACCCCAAAGAGTAGCTAAAAACGAAGAAAAAGCCAAGCCTGAACAAAGGTACATGTTCCCCCATTTGTAATTTTATAATATTATTAGTATTACTACTTTCTGCTTTGAACATTTCATTTACAGTGCTGAAAAAGTCTTTCAAGTAATTGGGATAAGACTTTATGTATAAACGGTCCAGACACAAACAATGCTCCTTGTGTCAACCTGAGTCACATCATATCAAGTCATATCATTAAAAATTGTTTTGCATAGCAAAAAATAATGACCTTACCAACATTTATAGTTTTAAGAACTGTCCTTTTCTGCTTTATTTTATTATTTCTTGTTTATAAATGTTTTTCATTATGTTTTGACCTGCAGGATCATTGCAGAAACAACTACCCTCCCACGCACCCTGGGTGAGCTGCAGCTGTATCGTGTTCTACAGAGAGCCAATTTATTAGGTTATTATGATACCTTCATCCAGCAGGGAGGTGATGATGTTCAGCAGTTATGTGAAGCTGGAGAAGACGAATTCTTGGAAATTATGTCCTTGGTTGGCATGGCTACAAAGCCACTGCATGTCAGACGGCTACAGAAGGCCTTACGAGATTGGGCTACTAAGTACTGAGTTGTAGCTACACGTCTGCTTATTGCCCTTTCCTATGTATAGTGGACAAATGTTATTGGTGGGACATCTGCTTTAATGTTTGCAATCTTAATAATCCTAGAAATTGAAAAAAGAAGCTTTTTCATGGACACAAGAAACTCAGCATGTCATGAAATACAGGCAGTCCCCAAATTAAGAACACCTGATTTGCACACAACCCCTACTGATGCTCTCTGGATGCTGGTAATGTACTAAACTTTAGCACCAGGCTGCAGTGATCAACTATAAGAATTATTAAAGGTGTCTGCAATAAACGTTATTATTTACTTATTTATTTATTTATTTTTTATTATGAAAATCCTATTATCACAGGGATGAAAAAATTATTTTCAAAAATATACCAGTGCTAATTTAAAGGGCTTGTTCATGGGTGAAGTTCCACATTTTTTTGATATCCTAATTTCCATTTTCTGCTACCCTCTCCTTTAGCTATTATTCAATATGGCCGTCCCCAGCACTTTCCAAAAACGTTATTTCCCAACTTCAAACACATCTTTCCCTGTTAACAGCAAAAACTATACAGCAAATGGCTGTGGCCACAAATAGCAAGTCTCTTATCTCCCGGCCTGTGTCATACGCTGTGTCATCCTCCACCAGCTCACTGCGCATGATAGAAGACAAGTGCGCAAGACTTGCCATTTAAAGATGATAACGGTGGCTGAAGGTCAGGGGGATTGAGAGAGCTGCTAGAGACATTGGGTGCGGAACACAATGGGGGTAATTTAACAATGTGTCTCAGGTTTCACCAGTCTTTAGCTGGAAAACACTTGTCTTTTGCTGTGCCAGATTTATCACTGTTAGTTGGTTTAAACTGTGCTGAGCAAGAATTTTTAAAACTTTAAAAATTGTGCAAATGAGCCTGAGGAGCTCCAGGCTCCATTAACTCCTATTAAGCTAGGAGCCCCTTAGGCTCATTTGCATACTTTAAAGACTTTTTTTCTCTTAAGTAAAAGGGATAAAAGGGCATACAAAGCTATAAGAAGAGCAGATCTTGCCAGAGGGGGACACCCCAGTATGTCAGTGTGCTTGATTTACAATCCTTCATCCTATTGGTAGATGTCCTTTTTGGAAACTTTTACAACTTACATGTGTATTAAAATAAGTGGTTTATCACACAGTGGGCATGGCCTATGTAATACTGTTCACACGGCAGAAGATTTATTCTATCCTATTTCAGAAAATACAACATCTAAAATGTCTGATCCACACTTATCAATGGATATAGAAGTTTTAAGGCCAAATTTTGATTACTATGGCAAAAGGGATCGGGTCTAATAAAAAGGAGCGTGACTTAATGGGCAAGCACCAAATAATGCATTATGCAATTATGCTTGAAAAAAAAAAAAAAATGAAGACTGTGGGGCAGATTTATCAAGATGTCTTAGTTGCCTTTGGCAAACACTTACAGCTCATCTTTCATTTTACGAGTGCTCATGAATATTTTAAAGGGGAGCTGTGATTGGTTGCCATGGGCAACTAAGAATATTCTGACTTTGAGACAGCTTGATAAATCTGCGCCTATGTATATGAAGTGATGTTACAATAGCACTTGACCACTGTAAACCACATAGGGGAAGCAACAGACTTGCTGTACCAGACTGGAGCGGAAGTAATAGGTTATTTTTATTCTATGCAATTTGCCCTCATTAAAAAAGTTTGCTTTTAAATAGAACAATCATTTTGAACACATAGGGGGGACATTAATCATTGTTTTTTAGACTGGTTTTTGGGTTTTTTTGCGCAAAAATCTGTTGCAGTTACCTTATATACTCGAGTATAAGCCTAGTTTTTCAACACAAAATTTGTGCTCAAAAACCCTAACTCGGCTTATACTCGAGTCAACTAAAAAAATTAAGTCAAAACTCACCTTTGACATCACCTGTAGGTCCTCTTCTGTCTGGGACAGTCTGAGACAGAAGAGGACCTATGGGGGACGTCGGAAAGATGAGTACAGTGTTATTTTTTTTCCTACTACAGGGGCTGGGCAGGCTGTATGCTACAGGGGTTGGGCAGGCTGTATGCTACAGGGGCTGGCAGACTATATACTGGGAGGCTGTAACCAATGCATTTCCCACCCTCGGCTTATACTCGAGTCAATAGGTTTTCCCAGTTTTTTGTGTTGAAATTAGGGGTTTCGGCTTATACTCGGGTCGGCTTATACTCGAGTATATACGGTAGTTAATTTGCTGCATTTTTGCTCCATTTTTCTGCACATGTCAAAGTCCAGGACTTAGAGGTTTTGAGTCCTTGCACCTCATCTGACATAGTGGGGCTCATTTACTAAGGGTCTGAATCGTGCATTTTCGTTGGGTTTCCCGAAAATATTTCCGATTTGCGGGAATTGCCCCGGGATTTTGGCGCACACGATCGGATTGTGGCACATCGGCGCTGGCTTTCACGCGACAGAAATCGGGGGGAGGGGCTGTCGGAAAACCCGTTGGATTAGGAAAAAATGCGGAATTTTAAAAAAATTTGTGTCGCAAGAATAGCACTCCGGCGGACAGCGGCGACACCTGGTGGATATCGGGCGGACGATCTTAATGAATCCCGGCAAGCTCCGAATCAACGTCGGACAAAGCGCCGCGGGATTGCGAATGGACCAGGTAAGTAAATGAGCCCCCGTGAGCGGCTGCTATACAGATGTATGCATGGGATCTATCACTAATTTGCGCCTAAAAAATCGCAAGAAAAGAAACTTCACTTTTCATTACTAAAAACATAGGTTTTCGTTTGGCAAATGAGAAATTACCTCTATGCAACAGAAAAAGTACTTCAGCGCAGTTTTAAAATGTAAAATTTCTCAAGTAACGACATCATCATTTATGATCATCTCTGTGAGTGATTATTGTCATATTGTACAGATCTGAAAATATTATCAGACTCCATTTCCTGTACATACTCATTTAAGCAAGAATATTTTTTTTTTTCGACATATCTGTAACTTTTAGTACCGGCATTTACAGCACAATGTAGTTCGGACATTGTACAAGCTGATACTTTTTTGTGCAAAAATGAAGCCCTGAATGTTCTGTCACCTTTTCTGAATCTTGTTCCATTATAAGTCTCAAAGGAGATCTACTTTGTAGGGTAAAAATTAGAGACAAGTTTGTTGCAAAATTGGGCACTAATGAATCGGACATGCGACAATTCCAAAATGCATTTGCTAAGGCAGAACTAGATCCATTGTAAATCACAAGCCAAAAAAAAGAACGAACCAGGCACAGAAATAGGCGAACCTGACACCCACTATGATTAATGTCCCCCATAATTTTCAAACAAATGGTCATAGAAATGGACATAGTCATACTCACATTGATGGATGACAGCCAGTCACAATTCCTTAGTCACTGTACACTGGAATTCCCCATAACACTTCTTTTAGTTCCTGTTCCTCAATCCAGTGCCCACTTATGCTGCCTTGCACCCACTCTCCACCTCTGCTATGTTATTATTTCCCTACAATAATAAATGTGCTCTGACTGAATTTTATAATTTATTTATAATAATTTGTTTTATTCAACTAAGTCTTCATGAAATAACTAAATTTCTGTGTTTATTAGAATCTTCTGAAAACTTTCTATAGTTAGGTTGGGCTCACCCAATGTTTCAGGAGCCCCCAAAGTGGCAATAAACAATTTAGAGGTTAGCACTACAGCCTTGCAGCGCTTCGGTCCTGGGTTCAAGTCCCATCCAGGTCATCTGCAAAGAGTTTGTATGTTCTCTCCATGTTTGCATGAGTTTCCTCCCACACTCCAAAACATACTGGTAGGTTGATTAGATTGTGAGTCCCATGGGGAGAGGGACGGATTTGGCAAGCTCTGTGCAGCGCTGCGGAATCTGTGTGCACTATATGAATACAGGCAGGCGGAATGAAAAACAGCACATTCATTAACTTATTTAGATACTCTTTTGGATGTGGTTTTGCAGTGAAGGAAAGTGGAGACAATGGGGCAGAGTTTACTATTTTTACCTAAAACTAAGAGAATTAAAGGGGTAGTCTTGAATTCATCTGCCATATATATATAGATTTCTTCAGTTGGATGTTATCAATAAAAACGTACCTGTGTAAACAGAATTTCCCATAGCCATGTTGTGATTTAGAAACAAGATTGTTGTCCTTGGATACCACCCCTGCACCCTGGCAGCAGTGGCCACACATGCACTATTTTGCCCTGTCTGGCCACCTGGATTCAGCATTCATTACCACAGGACGGCTGTGGGACATGCAGTAACTCCTGGCCAGTGGCGGTGGTCGTATCCAAGGACAACAATCTGGTTTGAAAGTGACTGTATAACTACATTTATGGGAAATTATCTTCACACAGGTACATAATTTTAATAACATCCAAATGAAGAAATCTATCTACACTCACCAGCCACTTTATTAGGTACACCATGCTAGTAACGGGTTGGACCCCCTTTTGCCTTCAGAACTGCCTCAATTCTTCGTGGCATAGATTCAACAAGGTGCTGGAAGCATTCCTCAGAGATTTTGGTCCATATTGACATGATGGCATCACACAGTTGCCGCAGATTTGTCGGCTGCACATCCATGATGCGAATCTCCCGTTCCACCACATCCCAAAGATGCTCTATTGGATTGAGATCTGGTGACTGTGGAGGCCATTTGAGTACAGTGAACTCATTGTCATGTTCAAGAAACCAGTCTGAGATGATTCGAGCTTTATGACATGGCGCATTATCCTGCTGAAAGTAGCCATCAGATGTTGGGTACATTGTGGTCATAAAGGGATGGACATGGTCAGCAACAATACTCAGGTAGGCTGTGGCGTTACAACGATGCTCAATTGGTACCAAGGGGCCCAAAGAGTGCCAAGAAAATATTCCCCACACCATGACACCACCACCACCAGCCTGAACCATTGATACGAGGCAGGATGGATCCATGCTTTCATGTTGTTGACGCCAAATTCTGACCCTACCATCCGAATGTCGCAGCAGAAATCGAGACTCATCAGACCAGGCAACGTTTTTCCAATCTTCTACTGTCCAATTTCGATGAGCTTGTGCAAATTGTAGCCTCAGTTTCCTGTTCTTAGCTGAAAGGAGTGGCACCCGGTGTGGTCTTCTGCTGCTGTAGCCCATCTGCCTCAAAGTTTGACGTACTGTGCGTTCAGAGATGCTCTTCTGCCTACCTTGGTTGTAACGGGTGGCGATTTGAGATAATGTTGCCTTTCTATCAGCTCGAACCAGTCTGCCCATTCTCCTCTGACCTCTGGCATCAACAAGGCATTTCCACCCACAGAACTGCTGCTCACTGGATGTTTTTTCTTTTTCAGACCATTCTCTGTAAACCCTAGAGATGGTTGTGCGTGAAAATCCCAGTAGATCAGCAGTTTCTGAAATACTCAGACCAGCCCTTCTGGCACCAACAACCATGCCATGTTCAAAGGCACTCAAATCACCTTTCTTCCCCATACTGATGCTCGGTTTGAACAGCAGAAGATCGTCTTGACCATGTCTACACATGGTCGTCTTGACCATGTGATTGGCTGATTAGAAATTAAATGTTAACGAGCAGTTGGACAGGTGTACCTAATAAAGTGGCCGGTGAGTGTATATGGTAGGTGAATTAAATGAAATGTTAATGCCCAGATGTGAATACTCCTTTAATCCTTCCTCCTGACCTATATCTAAATGTAAGACAATGGGCAAGATATACAAAGAGGCTCTGCACTCTCAGTATATTTGGAGCATGATAATTCTGTTATACACTGCACCAGCTATAGTAAATGCGCCAGGGGTTCCTATGCCCTGCCCTGTCATGTTCACTTGGCACAAGGTCGCATAATTCATTCCTTGCACACTAGTTTTGGTATTTTGTAATGCATAGGATTATATTGTTTTTTGCCAGAGGGGGAAGAAGACAAATTTTAAAAGGAAATCTACCATGAAGATCAAGAATGATAAACTATTGATACTTACTCATAGATACAGTCAATGTAACTGTAGTAATCTTCTCACATGTGTTATCCATGGGCTCCTTCCTTCTAAAATTAACTTTTACGTTATTCTAATGAGTCAGAATAGTTCTGTGGGGAACTACCAGACCTTCTCAATGCTGCAGCTTACACTGCGCAAGGAGCACTTCCCCCATCCCACTGTGTGTTGGAACTTGCCATGAGATTTCTGCAGGCAAAGGGAGTGGGGAAGTACTGAGGGAGTGGGGGAAGGGTGAGACAGTGTAACAGCCTGTGAAGCTACAGCACAGAGGGGTTTTGGTAACTCCCCCAGAGCCCTTCTTACTTAGTAGCAAAAATTTAAAACTTGATTTTAAAAGGAAGAAAGCCAAGGATAACAAATATAAGAATATTACCACAGTCACTGTGCCTGGATCTATGAGTAAGTGCCCTTGGTTTATCATGCTTGATTTTGGTTGTAGGTTTCCTTTATAATATGAGGGAATAGAAGGACCAGGAAGAGGTTCATGGGAGAAAAAAAAACTTTGCAAAAGCCCTTCTTGCTTTATTGTTTTTTCATGACATACCACAGGGAGTAAATGGGACTTATTTACTAAGGGTCACACTGCTCACTTTCGTCAGAATGGCCGCTGTTTTGGGGATTTTCACAGCTTTGAGAGGTATTTAACATGTTTCTGCGCTGGATCTTGTCACACACAATCGTTTTTTGGGGCAGCTGCGCTGGCTTTCATGCGACAGAAATCGAGTGGTCGGCCGTCGGACAATCTGACTGAGCGCGTGATTTAACTTTCAAATTGTGTCGCAAGACAATGCACTTACCTGCACCAGGAAGAAGAAGGTGAACTCTGTCGGACCTGAGCAGGGAAGCGACACATGAAGGATATCGGGCGCACGGTCTTAGTGAATCGCGGCACAGTGCATGATCATCGGAAAATGCACTTTCTGTGAACTCCGTTAGACAGGTAATTAAATGTTCCCCACTGAGTTTGCTGTCATATATTTATAACCTGTCATTTCTTGAATAACTCAAGAATAACTGCAAGTTATGGGAAGCTCCGAAATCACAATGTGCCCCTATCCAAACCTCTGTCTAACCTCTGATTTACAATGATGCCATATGCTTTGTTAAAGTGTAACAACACACTGTCATGTCCATACATCTACATAAAACAAGGCCCTGACACATTTTAGTTATTGACAGCAAATTAACAGGAGGAGGAAAATGAATGGTTACTGAACCTTTGTCATAAAGCAGGCTGGGTGTGATGTATGATGGCCAGACGTGATCTAGTATTGCTATTATAGAAGTCTTTGATTCGGCCCTTCCCCCAGTCCTCCTACACAAACCCTGACATACAGAGAAGAGGCTTATTGCAATGTGTATGTGGGTGGAAAACAGCAGAGAGAGCGCGCAGACCTTAGGCGAGGGGAGCTGAGAGAAAACCAAGAGAGAGGCAGAGGGATATGAGAGAGGCAGGCAGAGACAGCACAGAGCAAAGGATGATGGCAAAGGATGTGATGAAAAAACATTTCTAGAGGATACAGCTACACCACAACACGCCACCCCCATTATATTAATTTCTGAGCTAAAAAGTTTCTGCTTCACGATACTGGGGACACCGTATGAAAAACTCCTAAATGGCGGAGAGGGCTGGCAGATCCGAGGACCTGAAGCGGGCATCCAAAGCAAGGCAAGTAAGTTAGCAAAGTGAGCAGATGTGCGCCCTTGTGTGTAACATGCAGTGTGCTGGTTATCACACATGGAAAGCTGGTTATATGCTAATAATATAATACACTTTAATCTATATTTCTGATTACCCCCCGGCTGGTACTATTCCGGCATAACAGGAAATATAAGACAATGCAAATGTTAATAATAGGGCAGTAACATAGTAAAAATAGGTGCTTTTTAACCCTGAAATGTCCCTTCTCCCAGAAATGAATGAATGATGTATTCAAGCCTCTATAATTTGCTGCTTCACCTTTCAGTAGATTACATATGGCAACATCTATGTCTCCGTCTGAGGACTCTTCGATGAAAATTATAGCAGCTCTTTTCAAGTAAAAAGCACTTATACTATTATGAATATAGTGAGTGAATTGTAGATTCGGAGGGTTGTGCTGCCTGTGAGAAGAAGACTGGTTAAAGTTCTTTGTTGTTTCCAGCCAGAATCTCTGGATATATTGCTTGGCAATAAAGATACAACAGAATGTTAAAGTTGTAGTGTTGTAACACTAAGCACGTTATGGGAAGCAATGCTGGTGTATTTTATGGGATGTGACACATTGATCTCTATCCCATTAATGTGTGTACTGTTCTTGCTCATATTAAATATATTCTGCATCAGTATTTAAAAGCAAAAGCCAACGATGAAACAGAGAAACAGTATCATTTGTGACAACCTCTTGTTTGTGTCTTGCAAAAACTGGTAAAAATGTGCAAAAAATACTGAAATATGCAAATGTGAATGTGGTCCAAACCTGAGACACAGAGACCCGTTTCTTAGGTGGTTCACAGATGCCATGTTGTTACAATTTTTATTATTCAAAACCTCTATCACAGCAGATACCACAAAGCTAAATTTCACTGAAATGCAAAGAAAGTAAATAAAAAGATGCCCCATGCAACTGAAGGGTCCATGTAACAAAGGCATATGGGAGGATTTAGAAGATATTGGCCCACATTTATTAAAGAGTCGGCACCAGTTTTCTAACTTTGCACTAGAAAGAACATGCAAACTGCTTGCACATGTATTTATAAAGTGTCTGCGCCAGTTTTGTGTCGTGGCTGCACTGTGTCCACATTTATTACTGACGTGCTCCACAATTGTGAACAAAGTGCACCAAAAAATAATAGTGCACCACAATTCATGAATCTGGCACCCCCTGTACACTTCACAGGCAAACTGCACATATTTCAGGCTGCACTGTTTTTGATAAATGTGCACCGTTGTCAATTATGGCAGCAGATTCTGTAAGGAATCCACTACCCCCAAACTACTGTACGCACCTAATTTACTTTATTACCTGAGGATTTGAAATCATTAGAAAAGATTTGTGGAAGAGGTAATTTTCGTGTAAATGTGCAGCCGTTAGTGGAGATTTCAATACAGTTTTTTTCCAGATCCCACCAATGAGAAATATGTATGAAGTTCAAAGTTTTTAATCCTTCTGACACCATCTTGTGCTACACAGCCTGCACCTTGTCATATATAAAGCTTACAGTTTCGGAAGGCCTAGTTACAATTCACTCTAATAGAAATCTGGAGTCAGTTGCAGTGAGCTTTCATGTCAGTTTTTTTTAGCCCAAAAGTTCATAAATCCAGGAAAACTCATTTTGGAAAGTGGCAAGAGTGGTGAACATCCACAATATTTTGCAAAAAGTTTTGCGGTAATGGAGAAGAAAAAGATGTGGATGAGTGGTTAGTGCCCTCTTTCTTAACCAAAGAAATAAAAATAGACAGTCTTAAAGATTTATTACACTGTCCAAGAGGGCATGACAAATCAGGCACTTTATTAGATCATACAGTCACATACTGCCTTACCACAAAGGCCTATCAAGAGCAATTTGGAAAACAGCAGTCTTGATACATGCCCCCCCCCATGTTGTAGTTGCAATTTGAGCAGAGACCCATTAAAGAGAACCCGTCATGCAAAATAACCCCCCTAAACTAAATATATTTTCATAAACTGCCATTAGAGAGCATTGCCTCTATCCCTTCATTGTCCCTCTACATGCCTGTAAACCTAAGCAATGAGGTCCTAAAGCTGTATGCAAATGACCTGTGAAATGTCCAATGAAGCATTAGCATATTCAAACTGTCCACCTTATTCATGAGTGGGAGGCACAGCCACACCCCCAGTGCATGACTGACAGCCTGTATAATGATGTGAGGCTGTATAATGGTGTGCTTCCTGGTGCTGGTGGCCACGCCCCCTGCAGCCTGTGTGTGTGTTTAGGAGAGATACAGCAGCTCCAGGCAGCCATGTTACAGCAGAACATGTCAGATTCATGTGTAGCTGATGTCTGTCTCTCACCTGTATATTAGGAGGATGCAGTATGTCAGCAGATGACATACACACACTAGCCATGCTTTACTATACATTACACACAGACATGAGCAGGGGGAGGAGAGGGGAGGGGTAACAGGGGTGACATCACTTCCTCTGACCATGTGACCAGCCTCATTTACATGATAAAAAATAGATGATTTTACAATGATTAATGTATGAAATAACTAGATAAAGGCTGGGATGGGATCCTTGTGAGCTGCTCCAACAGGTAGTAGTGACAGGACAAGTGACACAGACCTGATGACAGGTGTCCTTTAAGGTCTTGCTCCTTTTGTTAAAAGTCTCATAAAAATGTCTGAAACCCTTGATAAATGGGTACATAGCATGTCTCTTACAACCCAATTTTGGTGCATTTTGCTTAGTTCATCAAGCCCCAGAGGTGTAAAGATGCAAGTGTACATGGTAGTTGCTTCATTTCAATTCCCCTTTATCACAAAAGTAGCATTTTTATTAATAATAATGTCCACTGCCCTTCTGGTCTGCGGTAGGTTTAGGGAGCAATGAGTAGCTTTGTAGTTGTATTAACTTTTGTAACATGCCCATTCTTCGAATCCCACCCAGGTCAACATCTGCAAAGAGTTTGTATGTTCTCTCCGTGTTTGCGTGGGTTTCCTCCGGGTACTCCGGTTTCCTCCCACACTCCAAAACATACTGTTAGGTTGTTTAGATTGTGAGCCCCATGGGGACAGGGACCAATTTGAAATGCTTTGTGCAGCGCTGCGTAATCTGTGTGCGCTATATAAATAAAGAATTATTATTATTATTATTATTATTTTGCCGCTACTCTGCAAACAGGTATTCCAAAAAGGGGGATAAGACCATCAAGCACTGCACAGGAGGAAGACTAGAGGCATAGTTTCTAAACTGACAATAATTTTGGGTATGGTCAACTCTCACCTTTGTTCTACTAGCTATACCGAGTCCATTTACTGTGACTCATCTGGATTTTGTTCAGGTAGAAAGAAACTTCTATAAGTTAGTCTGTCAGTGACAAGATAAGTAGCAAAATTTAGTAGGAAAACCAGTAGGATTAATTATAATAATCAACAGATTTGGAAAAATCATTTATCATTTATATTACTACCTGTCAGGACTATCGGTTTGATCTTCTAAGGTTTAAATAGTTTTATTTTAATGGTGCCCAAATCTATGATGATGTCCATATCATGGATGTGCAGTAAGACCACATGGATCATTGCTGAATGCTTACCTGTCTTGTTATTTCTTGCTCCTTATACCTGCAGATGGAGTAGGTAGTGTATGATGTCAGGATTCCATTAATTTTATGATCCAATTTTTTGGAAAAATGTGCACTCACATTTAAGGCCAAGGATTGCTCATGTAGAAGTTTATTACCAGCTGCAGGTTGGAAGTGATCCATGCACTGAATCTTCTTCCCAGCAGCAAAATGTCCTCTCAAATAGTTTCCTAAAGCTGGCAAGTAGTGTCATACACAAAACTATATGTGGTTAAATGCCCTCTTATGCAGGCAGACAGTATAGAACCAGTTGTATCAAATACATTTTTAAACCCAGGATTACACCATGACAAGAACACTGCTGTGTTATCTCAGAGGTAGTAGACAGGGGTGACCCTGACCTCTCTGCTGCCTGAGGTGAGCTATAGATAAATGGTGACCCCTCTGCTCCATCCAGTAGTAATATATACGCTTATTATTTGGTAAGTGGATTCTTCATGCAGTGTCACTAATGCGGACACGGTATGAAGAGATGCTATTTTAAGTAGCAGGTCCTGGTCTCTAGCAGATAACTGTGCACCTGATGCTGCCCCCATCTTGCTGCAAGTGGTGCTGTCTGAGGCAAGAGGCTTAACTTGCCTCATGGTTGTGCACCCCTGGTGGTAGGTTTCTCAAGTTCTCCACTTGGAAACATTAAAGCTGTTATGACTTTCTTTAGATGAAATACTATAACTTATACTGGCCAATAGAGAAAGCCACAGCCAGTTATAAAATTCAAGTAGTTAAATTGAAATGTATCCTTATTCCAGATATCTTCAATTGAAAGAGAGTATTTATCACGTTCAGAAACTTTCAGATAATAAAACCTACCTACTTTCATTTAATGTTAACAAACTAAAGGCAGCTAAAAGTTAAATCAAACCAAACCAAAATTAAGACATGCAGCATTTCAAGATAGTCAACCCTGGATGTATTGGCATCATAGGATGGCACACAGGACCTTAAAACACATGCAAGTTAAGTACCCAAGAACATGGTCTTCAGATCATAGAAAATCAGCTAACAATAGCCAGGTAATAGGGACATGTTTGTATAATACCTATTGCAGCATAATTTAGACACATTTTGTGGCACATAACTTTCCCATGAATTCAAAACTTTTTTTTTTGTGGCATATCGAACAATCACTGTGGGTTTGCATTTTAACAACACGCAGTCTATCCCACTCCGCCTCTGTAATTCCATGAATAAACATGTGGGTGGAATCCGACGCTCAGCAGTCTGCGCTCCCATTTCATCAGATGAACAATGGGTTATTCACTCAGCTTTAGACAAGTATTATTCTCTCTTATTATGTATCATTTCTTTTATGTTAGCTTAAAAAATTGTGGTGAGGATTCTCTCACTGTGCAGCTAGTTGTACACGTTCTGCCATTGTTCTGCCATACACTGCTGCCATTTGTCGAAAGATGACCTGACATGTCTGTTTTTGTAAATACTTGTATTCCCCATGGGATAACAGTGCTGGAGAATAATTTCCATTCACTCTGAGTTGTGCTGTTTCTCTGCTACTTCACTGCATATTTATGAATAAATTGACAACTTTTGAAAGGAGTGTCCCGTCCCAATCTTCTACTGTTAGCAGGGATTCAATAGTATCGGAGTGTATGGAGTGACACCTAAGTCATACATTCTTAGAAAGAATAACAGATCCTACTGAATTAGGAGAAAAGAAGTATGCCGGAGAGGTAACATGTGCTGGTATCTAGACTTGTCCCATCATTCTAAATATCATTTATCTCCTTATGGATTTTCCGTTGTAGCACAAACATTTTTTATTTATTTTTTTTTTTTTCAGTAAACCCTAGTTACAGATGACCCGTCTGCCCACTGTGACCTCTGGTGAAGCTCTCCAGATGCTTTACTTTAGTCCCAGGCTGCAAAGGACAGCTGTAAAGTGTCTGTAATGCAGCTTCATTGATAATTCTTGTTCCCATTAAAGCAAAGAATTTTGAAACTCCCATTGTCACTGGGGCAAAAAAAAATTTTTGTCTGGAGTTCCAATTATAAAATATACAGTTTTGACTTACATACAAATTCAACTTAAGAGCAAACCTATGGAACCTATCTTGTACTTAACGCGGGGACTGCCTGTATTATATTTTTATTAGAATTTATATATATTTAGAAGGCTAGATAATTTTGGTAATTACAAATTCCCAGTGACTTTCCTGCAGGCATGTCAGCAATGTACTGACATCTGATTAAAACATTCTGAATTTCCATGCCCTCCTAAAGGTTATGAATAGAATTTGTCCTACATCTTGATTTATATATTATGTTGGTTTTAATACATTTGCAGACAATGATAGCTAATACCCTAACCACATTGTACTTATCATAGTAAAATTTCTCTGCAGTCAGTAGGAGTTGCAGTCAAATGACCTGCCGACAGCAGGACTCAGGGCTAACAGTGAACAAGAAGTTTACAGAAAACAGGAAGTCTTGAGTCCTGCTAGTAGCCTGCTACATGACTGAAGCATTTAAAGGGGTTGGCCACATTACCTCATATTTTTGTGATGTGTGCGGGGGGCAGAATATTAGGTAATTTACCAATATACATGTATTAAAAGTTCTGCTCCAATTTCTTGATATGTAAAGTGAAGCCTCCTGTCTTTCCCCTCATCAGCCAGACTGTCCTGTCCATTAAATGGCTGCGAATGGAGGGTCATGTGATCTCTAACAGATTGTTCATGGACAAATCACATGACCTTCCATCTGCGGCCATTTTATGGATAGGAATGTCTGGATGATGAGGATAAAGACAGGAGGCTTCACTTTACATATCAAGAAAGAGCAGCAGAACTATTAATAGATGTATATTGGTAAATGACTTAACATCCTGCCCCCACACTTACACACACATTACAAAAACATGAGGTAAAGTGGCCAACCCCTTTAATGTAAATCTACCATCGAAATTAAGCATGATAAACCAGGGACACTTACTCACAGACCTAGGCACTGTCACAACAGGACTATGAAAAATGCAATTATGCTTTTCAACTTGCACTTATTGCAAAACTACAACTCCCAGCATTCCCAGCCAGTAGCTGACATAATGCATAGCAATTACTACCTAGTATGGTACCTGGTAGCAAGAGAATGGTGATTAAAGTTCACTTTGTAATCACATTATTGAGGTATCTTATGTACTTTCTGGAGAGCAATTTCCCTCTAATGGTAATTTCCTGACTATATTCGCAGGCTACAATTATTTTCCATCTGAATGATCGTGCACATAAAATGTTAATTAAAACACTGACTACAGAGGTATAAACCATATACTCAACCCCAGCATGTGGGAGTTAATAGCTTTATTAATATTCACAGAAATGTACAAGTCTTCTCTAGCGCTCGTACACAACAACACCGTAATGTCACCTTAGACAAAATAGATGATACTTAATAGAAATGCAGTCTTCAAAAAACCTAAGTTTCATTTGGATAGCAATCATGTACCAGATAAATATGTAATACAACAAAGGTATAAATGGAGGCTGGAGTAGCGCTGCCATTGTGCTATTATTTATTATTGTGCTAGTGCTATCAACTGAACAGAACTAAAGATATATCCAATAAAGGGGATATCTGGGACGGCAAAGGTGATGGCCTGACCTTAGGCCATGTCAGGCTGGAAGAGGTCTCACTCCTCTCCATGACAGGGAAATATATCTATGTGCCATCGATTTTATGAAGAGTCTGGTCTAATCTGAACTGGTTTTCTTAAAACACTCATAGAATATAGTTCATGGGGATACTTGAAAAAATAGATGCCAAACCGATGTAATACGGAACACAGAAAACGAGACGTGGTCTGTTATTTACATCTGCATCTGAGCATCTAGCCTACTTTATGGATAGGCAATCAGTTTTGTAGTTTTGTAGTCTCGAATCACCATCCTTTAAAGGAAATCTACCGTCAAAATCCATCATGATAAACCAGGGACACTTACTCATAGATCCTGGCACAGTGACTGTGGTAATCTCCTACTGTAAAATTAACTTATAAAATTATGCTAATAATCGAGGCGTTACCAGAGCCTCTCTTTGTTGTGGATTTACAGGCTGTTACATTGTGTAATTTCCCCCTCCTTCTGCTTGCTGTAATCACACATAGTGGGAAGGTGAGGCATATTCCTGCACAGTATAAGAACATGTGATGCTGTAGCAGGAGGGGCTCTGGTAATGCTGTCAGAGCCGTTATGACTCATTAGCATAATCATAAATGTTGATTTTAGAAGGAAGGAGCCCATGGAACACAAATATAAGAATATTACCACAGTCACGGTGCCTAGATGTATAATTGTCCCTGGTTAATCATATTTGATTCTTAGATGTGATTAATGATGTGACACATGGGGGCACACTTACTTAGGGCCGTGTGCCGGTTTTCTGTCAAACTTTGCAAGTTCTTTTTAGTGCAAACATGTATTTAGTGCAAACATGTACATGTTTGAACATGTATTTAAGAAGTGCCCAAAACATTTGTGTCGCACGCAATCATTTTTTGGCGCCCCTGCACTATTCTTCATGCAACACAAATGTTTAAACTGCAGGGGGTTCTTGGACCATACGCCAGATTTAACATGTCCAATAGAACTGTGTTGCACACCCTGGGGCAGATTAATCAAGCAGTCTGAAAGTCAGAATATTTCCAGTTGCCCATGGCAACCAATCACAGCTCAGCTTTCATTTCACTAGTGCTCATGAATATTTTAAAGGGGAGCTGTGATTGGTTGCCATGGGCAATTGGAAATATTCTGACTTTCAGACACTTGATAAATCTGCCCCCCTATGTTAAATGTGCACCAAAAAAAAGTGGTGCACTCTGTCGGTGCAGTGCAGGGAACGCCAGATCCATGAAAAACGTGCGCCAGAAATCTTGAATCTGGAGAACTTTGCACACTACACAGACAAACTGCACAGGGTACAGTTTGCACAAGGCTTAGTAAATGTGACCTGTTATTGCATAATGGCATATATGACAAACATTGAGCAATGTGCTGCTACTGCTAGTTTATGGATGACAGTCTGAAGATATAACTAGGTGATATATCACTAGTTTCAGATTATTGGGAGTTCCACACCTTGCTCACACACTGATCAGCCATTCAAAGTTTCCTCTGTTACACAGAACATGTAGGATTAGATGCCGTTTTTTCTGTCTTTGGTGGCGGAGCCAGGTAACTGCAGCTAAGTTCAGATTTACTTTGAGGTAGTTCTTGAATACCAAAAACCAGGAAAAGTCCCTTTAAACAGATGCCATATTATGCAGAGTTCTTTTATCATATATTCAAAGTGAAACTCCATGGGGCACATGTACCTTTGCCTTTTTAAAAGATATCAGTCAAGGTCTAATTCTGCATTTACACAAATGTCCACACGGCTACGGCTGGGCACACATTTGGCGCACTGGAGAGGAGGAGAGATGAGCAGTGCTTGCCCCTCCCCTCTCCATAGAAAATAGTGCTGCACTGATGTTTTTACAGCCAAAGATAGAGCTCTTTCTATATTTTTTGGAGCCAAGGCACGGTAGGGTGAGCACATGTTGTGCTTACCGTATTGAGGCCGGGCGCCATAGAAGACTATGGGGGAAATATATGTGGCTGAAATTTTTTGTCTGTATGTATATATGACCCCTTATACGTTTGTGTGAATGCAGCCTCAAGTGAATTTTGAGACTTTTTAACCAAACAGCTTTCCTAAGCCTGACAAGAGCAGGTATAGGTTTGAGACTTTTTTGCAACTTTTTGCAAAAATTCTCAGCTTTAACACCTGGCTCCAGGTGAGAATGCTGCAGGAAACAAGACAGAGGTTGTCTTAGGCGCATAAAAACGTCACAAAAGTGCACATCCACCACAAAGAGTCGCTAAAAACGAAGAAAAAGCCAAGCCACAACAAAAGTACATGTTCATTTACAGTGCTGAAAAAGTTTTTCTAGTAATTGGGATAAGACTTTATGTATAAACAGTCCAGACACAAACAATGCTAATTGTGTCAACATGAGAAGTCATATCATTAAAAACTGTTTTGCATAGCAAAAAATAATGACCTTACTCACCTTTGTAATTTTAAGAACTGTCCTTTTCTGCTTTCTTTTATTATTTCTTGTTTATAAATGTTTTTCATTATGTTTTGACCTGCAGGATCATTGCAGAAACAACTACCCTCCCACGCACCCTGGGTGAGCTGCAGCTGTATCGTGTTCTACAGAGAGCCAACTTATTAGGTTATTATGATACCTTCATCCAGCAGGGAGGTGATGATGTTCAGCAGTTATGTGAAGCTGGAGAAGACGAATTCTTGGAAATTATGTCCTTGGTTGGCATGGCTACAAAGCCACTGCATGTCAGACGGCTACAGAAGGCCTTACGAGATTGGGCTACTAATCCAGGACTGTTTAATCAGCAACCTTTGAACAGTGTGCCTCTCAGTGCCAGTATACCATTGTTTAAGATATCAGAAACAATGGGAAGAGTAGCTCGGCCATGTAATGGTCACATTGGTAACATTGAGTCTCTGAGCAAAGGCATTGGTGGTTTTGTTCTTCCAGAACAACAAGAACAGCTTGGGAAGCGCTCTCCATCACAACTAGACAACAGGCCTTGGACAGTACAAGTGTCTCCAGAACTAAATGAAGGTGATGAGGAAGATGTTGAGGAAGATGAAGATGGGAGAGGAACACAATATGCAACGGCAGGTGAAAGGCTAGACCCTGAGTTGGTACAAGTAATATCTGACAGTGTTGAGAGGCTAATGAAAGGCTTGCCTCGGGGTGATGTCGCTGAAGCACGATCCATGCTAAAAATAAACAAAAAATTGGGCCGATCGCTGGGACATATATTTCAGATTCCAGATGGAGGGCCAAGAAAAGAAAGGGAGATCCGGCGACATAGTGCCATTTATGGAAGGAGCGACTCGAAGAGACGTGAAGGAAAAAGACTCACTCTGCATGAGGTCAGCAGCCATTTTAAGTTGTGTTGACTTCTAATTTTAAGCACCATATTTTTGATCTACTATATGTGTATATTCCCTTACAAAACCAAAGTTTTTGTACATTGACTTGTGAATTTTGGGTTTGTATATCTTCCATACGTTGCCTATCCCTGCATTAAATCAGTTATTGGATGCATGGATGATGAGCCTCTGCATTGTTGGAAATGGAGACTGATTGAAGACCGGTCAGGATTGGAATAGAAATGCTTTTTTCATTTATTTTTCATAACAAGAGATTAGAAAGAAAGATAGATGAATAGGTCCATCCAGGTCAACATCTGCAAAGATTGTGTTTGTGTGGGTTTCCATTGGGTCCTCCAGTTTCCTCCCACACTCCAAAACATACTAGAAGGTTGATTAGTGTGTGAGCCCCCAGGGAGACAGGGACTTATCTGGCAAGCTCTGTTCAGCGCTGCGGAATTTGTGTGCACTATACATTTAAAGTACAGTAATTACTGTTATTGTAGATAGATAGATAGATAATGCATAGATATTCAGGCAAAGGGAAGTGAGCAAGTTCTAATAATCTTCCAGTATACATAGGGATTCCATGGGTTGTCCTAATCAGTGATGCCCAGCTGTTTTCTATGAATGAACATATAACTCTAGCTTTGAATTACTAAGCTTTCTACTAGTCTCATTAGCCCTGAATCACCTGAATTAGTAAATACTATAAAATAAAATTTTAAGGAGCACCCTCACTTCTTCCCTTTCACAGTCTTTAATTACTTTCCTGCAGCAGTGATGCAACACCCAACCACATGACTATTACATCCAGAAACCTCAGCAGAGATGGTAGCATCTATGGCACAAGACTGCAGAGGCTATTGATGGGCTGCAGCAGTCATTTAGAGTATGGCACATCACAATTGCAAGAGAACAGATGAAGTGCTGGAGCAATAGTAGATTAAAAAAGTTTTTTTTCTTTTTCAAATTTTCATGATTCTTTTTATTTTTCAGGTTTCCATTATCATGTACAATAAAAACAGATTGGTAATGACCCCCCTTCCCTTTATGCAGTATAAGATGTGCTTTATAGCTACTGCTATGGGCTGGTGCTTGTCATGCTCCCTGCACAGCCTCCCTTCATGCCTGGATCATAATTCAAGCAGTGAGAGCACTAATGTATTGTGTGGGGGTGGAAGGAAGACAGCAATGCCAGCTCATCTCAAAAGCTTTGAAATGAGCAATTGACATATAAAGCACACTTGAAGCTTAAAAGCCTTATTTTTAGTATTTTTATATAAAAATATTAGACCACATTCACACAGGAAAGTTGCCATTTACGCAATGTTACAACATGCCATTTTTCTGCTTCAAAAACCTGCACATAAGTCATAAAAGTCATAAGTCATAAAAAATTATTACACGTATCCTGGTAATTACAGTATACTAATATTACACAAGATGTAAAGGGGTTTTCTAGATAACTATCTTTAGGTCTTCACAATAAGATTGGACCTGGACCTGCAAAGATCGGTTGTTCCCAGCATCTGAAAATAAGAGAATGAAACAGGAAGAAAACAGCCCCGTTCTCAGTGTAGTGGTCAGATCAGGTTACTACAGATGAGCTCCAATTCATTTAATTAAAAAGATTCTAAATTGCAGTGACTTGGTTCAGAAAGTTGTTTCTTTCCATCAGCACAGAAATTAATTTTGATTTCCTAATAACAGCCATGTACTTTTGGATACATTACTTGATAACTGATGTTATTTCTCTTTTGCCCCATACATCATGGTAAACTATGTAGAGCCATCATTGATAGTAATACATAGAATGATACAATTGATAAATCTTACTGTTTTCATACTTTTCCTAATCAACATTTTCATTTTATTCTGTTTTTACCAGCTAACAATAAATGAAGCGGCAGCTCAGTGTTGTATGAGGGACAATACCCTACTGCTTAGGAGGGTGGAGCTGTTCTCTCTAGCAAGGCAAGCGGCACGAGAGAGCTCCTACTTGGCATCTCTGAAGTGCTCCAGGTATGTTTTCACCCTGTATGGTAACTGTTCCTCTTTGCTCAGTAAAACATCTTAAAACTCCTAGAAGACACACAACAGCATCTAATGCTTTGAGCCATTTACTTTCCCATGGACTATTGATTATTATTGACCTTGGTTGATTCTATTTTTGCAAAGTAGATAGTGTTAGACTACATGTCTTATGATTCACAAACCTATACTTTTGGTCCATTATCCTGTGATATTTATTACACCAGCTCTCGGCAGGACAGCTTAAAATGATAAGGAGAACCATGCTGGCTTCTGGTAATGAGGGGACCCAAAATTGTGGGACAATCCTGAGCTAGGATCAGAGCTGGCACCAACAAAGGGCATATCCGAGCAAGTGCCGGGTCCCAGAGCTGCTGGGGGGACTTTATATAAAATACCCATGAGGGGGCTGTTTGGTATGATAAGTTAGAGAATATTTTAGGGAACAGAAGACTGTTTTAGTTTCTGAATTTTTAATGCCTCCATGTGAGTTTACTACAAAGGGTCCTACTGAGGCTCTATCGCCCAGGGGCCTACTGATACCTGGAGCCAACCCTGGCTAGGATGTCAATGTGATAGGGCAGGGATGACTTTTGTACGGTATTATGTTTTATTATTAGTATTATTCTGGACAGGATTATGATACTGATATGATAGCAAGCATGATTAAGGCTCTTTCATCATTATTTGTTTGTGTGTGTTGGCTTTCGTAACTACAATTCTGTATTTTTTATACAATTAGTATTTATATGATTTGATAGATTTTGTTAGCTTTTTCATAAGGTCGTATAGTTAGCTTTTAAATGAGATATTAACTATTACAGCTATGGACATTTTGTTATACAATCTAATTACTGTATATCTTACTTTGTCTTGGTTTGCCTTCTGTAGATGCTTCTTGTGTCAGGAAGTAAGAGTTCTCCCTATGGAGAGTTTGCCAATTAATGTCTGTGGAGACTTATTGGCATTGCTGCTCCACCAGGGGATTCTGGGAAATATGCAAATACATACATGTAAAACAATGCCTCCTTTTGCTACCTTGCAGACCCCTTAACACCAAGTATGACCTACAAGAAGTCTAATAACATAATGTGGTAAGCCAGTATATCTATTCTAGAAGGAACAGATTCCCACCTGTAGACAGCACTGTTTCGACCTTTCAATGATCCTATTGAGTACAAGCTCACCTGCTCTAAAAAGAACATATTTTTTTTTATTGAAAGAGCCTTTATTAAAACTCACAGATAGTGTGTGCCATGACGTGGAATGGGCTTTGTACATACCAAACAATAAGTTAAGATGCACTCCTAGCACCTTATCCGACACAGAGTACAGGTTAGAACACCCTATATGTGAGAATCAAATCAGTATATCTATTCCAGAAGGAATAGACCAACAGCTACAGCGCTGCTTCGACCTGGTTGGGTCTCCTCAATACAGCGTAGGGAACTGGTTTGGTGAGAGGCTTGTGACTAGGGTCAGGAACTAGGAGTTCTCCTTATAGAGAGTTTGCACATCATATTGTTAGGCTTCTTGTAAGCTATGTCTGGTGTTAAGGGGGCTCTCTTTCAAAGTAGGCAAAGGGAGGAATAGTTTGCCATTTCCCATATTGGAAAACTTATTTGCATATTTCTTTAAGCTAATTTATTACTGAGGAAAAGAAGGATATGAAATATACATTGAGTCAGCAGGAAAAATTTAGGATGAAAGCTTATTATAAATGTTAACACACACACAATTTCCCCCAACGGTGTAAAATACATAACCTTTTACTACTGTATGTATTGAATTCACGCGTTAATGTATGTTATATTTCCCTCAGGTTAAATCCTGAAGAGACAGGGGCACCACTGACAAAAATACCAAAGCAAGAGGTAATCTATCTCATAGCAGAATAAGTGATGATGACACTAAATACCTGTGTGCCTAGTGTTTTATTATTTTTTTCCTACTTCTAAATACATGAAATATAGTAGTATATCTTGCCGTTGGAAAGTATCAATTACTTCACTTTTCAAAAGCCTGAAACTCTTTTTTCCAACTTGCATTAAAAATATTCATAAACTTCTACAATTTTCTTAGAATAAAACAATTAATAATAATTTGAGATGAAAGGTATGTAGATGTAGTTGCCAAATCCTGTGTTTGTAAAACTGCATGTTGTCAGAGAGGAGGGGCACTTCACAAAAAAAGGTGGAGCACAGTGGGGCACATTAACTAAGAATGTAAAAAACTACACTAAAAGTGCTCTGCCCATGTATAATGATCAGTGCGCCAGAATTATTAAGAACGTGCGCCAGAAATCTTGAATATGACGCTTCCCTGCACTGGCCCGACAGAATTCAACAACTTTTTTTGACATAGGGCGTGCTACAGACTTTGTATGTTAAATCTGGCGCACGGTCTGACTGAGCCCCGGAACAGCCCTAAATTGTGTCCCATGGAGGCTAGCGCAGCTGCACCACAAAACGGTCGCGTGTGACACATTGGTGGTGCAGACACTTCTTACATACAAAAAGGAACGTGCAAAGTCTGACAGAAAACTGTCGCAAAGCTCTTAGTAAATGTGCCCCATATTTTTTTTCTCTGGTTACTTTCTATTCCTAAAACAGTTCTCTTTAATGATAGCATGACTTTAATGATAGTAATTGAATTACAGTGTCTGGTCTAATGTCTTTCACATGTTGGAATGGAATATATATATATAAATATTGGGGGGAATTCATGATGCCACTCTGGAAAAACTTCTGACATAATTGGCACCAAAAAAAGGCCTTCCAGCACATTTATGAAGGCATTTTTTCCCCTTTTCTTACTTTCCGACATAGGGGTTGTGGCCTTTGGAAAAGGGGGTATAGCTGGGTGTAAAATAGTCTATGCTCCAAAAAGTAAGGGGGTGCCACATTGTGATGTAGTTTAAGCCAGCTAAAAGTAGGTTTACAAGTAGAGTACTCTACTCAGTAGAGTACATTCAGACGACCATCTATGGGCATATACGTCCCCATAGACGTCAATGGCGGCTCCGCGCCGTATGCGGGGAAAAGATAAAGCATGCTCTATCTTTTCCCCTGTGTGTGGCCGTGCAACACTTTTTTCTATGGCGGGGGAGGGGGTCACCTGTCTGAATGTACCCTTAAACATTATCACGGTGATGAATCTGTTGCAGCCCTAGGCTAATGGTGTTGAGCTCTACACTGTTGGAGCCTATGACACATTAATGAATCCCTCCATTATATCCAAACCTATTAGAGCAAACTTTCATCATATCGCAAATAGTAATGTGGGAGAGAACATAAGTAAAAGAGATCATTTTATGGCACTGTGCCTTAATCATTTTAAGAAACGTTGGATTCATTACATTTTATTATCAGGTTGTGGAAGTCCCATTGCAAAGCGAATCAGAAAGTGTAACTACATCAGTAAGACATAGTTTGGAAGAAGACAGTGGAAGTGTTTCTGGGGAGAGCATGGACGGCCATCTGCAAGGTTAGATCTGCCGTCATCATTTGATTTAGAAGATTTATGAAAACAATTTTTTAAGAGGACTATAAGAAGTAAAAGCTGTGCTGTGATTGGTTGCTATGAGCTTAACATGCTACGTCTATGTTTTTAAGCAGCTGTAACTGTAAGAATACCCACCTCTCCTGGAGCTCCCCCTGCAGACCTGTCACTTGCTCTACCACATCCAGCACCATGGAGCAGGCAGCTTTTGCAACAAACATTGATGGACGAAGGTTTAAGACTCGCCAGGCTTGTATCACGTGATAGATTGGGCCGCCTCAGTCTGTGTGTGCCAGGAACTCCCCACATTGCAGGTAAGGAGAGACTCAATCTAAAATAGGCTTCATGTATACAAATAAATATTAGTCAGTATGTATATTGTTTTTACGTAATATGTGTAGTCATCGGCAAGTATTCACACGAAGGCCACCTGCACATGAACGTTTGTTAGTCTGATCCCATGGACATTGATATTGTAAAAGTTCTTACAGTAGTGTTGCCTCCGTTAGGTCAGGGGAGTTCTTGCATCATTTCTGTATGATACAAGCACTCCTGCCCTTTGCAATGTGTGCATTCCATGGGAGCGGATAAAGCATGTGGCTCGGTTTCCACCAGCCACACACATTCGTCTGCTAACCAATAAACAATAATCTAAGAAAAATCTGTAATACATAAACTTGTGTCTCTATTGCCACTTCCAATAGTCTGATAGCTTATATTATCTATGCATTCTTTCTTTTGTAAATTTAAAGTAAACCTGTCTTTAGAAACTGGCCTAATAAGCCACAACCAGAATATTGTCAAGCAGCATAACACCTTCTAGTTTTTGATCTTTCATGGTCCAGTGTGGTGGAATCATCTAGAAAAATAGCTTTGAAGTGAGATGTAAATTGGTTGTATAAAGTCAAGGAGGTGGAGAGTTTAACACTGAAGTCAAGTTTGGGAGCTCTTAATGCCTCCTCCTCTGTGATTGACATCATACATCGAGATTTGGTTAGTGATTTTTGGAATCTCAATAACAGTGATTGGGGCTGCCTGGGGAAGAGAGAGCTTGACTTCAGTGTTAAAATCTCCACCTCCTTGACTTTATACAACCAATTTACATCTCACTTCAAAGTTGATTTTCTGGATGAGACCACCACACTGGGTCATAAATGAAACACGATCTGAAAGGTGTTCAGCTGCTTGGCAACATACTGTTAGTGGTTTATTAGTTCTGCTGACAGGATGTCTTTAATAGCCTGTTTTTTCTCCTTACAGAGTGTGATGATGGTGGCTCAGAAAGCTGTCCAAGTTTGCCAGTTTCACCACAAATCACTGACCTCAGATCTGGAAGCTGCAAAGAACAGGAATAAAGCAAATCAGAAGGCAACCCGAGGTCAACCTAAGGAGAAGAAGCATCAAATACAGAATTCATTTATTCCCAAACTCAAAGCCATCTAGGACACTGAGCCATCTCTAATAATGATTTTACCAATCTCAATGGCCTCTGTGTTGAATATTACCAGCTCACTGATGTAGACTGAACAGCAGGTGACGGCATACAGTGTCCTACAATTTACCAAACTTACTTATAGGCCATAACATAATGTTGTATTATTATGGCATTACAGTTACAATATATTGCAATGATTATTATGACATGTGTGTTGTATAGAGCATCAAATTAGTTCACAGATTTCTCATAATAGATGTCCAATGTTATAGTATATTAACAGGACGTCAAATAGTTTCTAGTTCATGAGATAAAAGCTCCCATGCTAAGAAATATATAGGTCATACTTATGAGAAAAGGAAAAATATGTTTTCCAGTTTATTGCTTTAACTTTAGACCTATGAAGTTGAACAACAAACAATTGGGTCCAAATCTACCACAAAACCTTGGAGTAGATGTCTGAGGTTATAGTAACGCTGACTTGTGATACCACACACCACTAATGGATATGGGTGGCACTGGATGTGAAAGAAAGTTCTATGGTTTTCTAATCTAATGCAACCTAAAGGCATTCACTGACATGAAAACTTTGCAAATGATAGATTTCTGCCATAAAAACACTGGGAGGGAATTTATTGTGGCTTGCACAATTCCTGGGTCATGGCAGGTAAATTGTGACCCCCTCCCCCATTGCAACCAACACACCTCCACGCCTAATGGGCAGGGAACGGGTTGTAATGGCGTAGATTATATCGGGCCGTGGACAGCCCACCTGATGCATTTTCTAAAGCTTACACTGGAGCTGGCAAGACCTGCTGTATTATTTCTTGACAGAAAGCTTTTCTCTCACATGGGAAGAACTGTTCCCTTTCCCTTCTTAAACGAAAGACAATTTCCTCCTAGCACCCTTAATCTGCACCTGAGTAGCCTTCCCCCTGCCTTCTATATCAAAAGACAATTACCTCCTAGCACTCTCAGTCTGCTGTTGAGTAGCCTTCCCCCTGCCTTCTACCGTATATCGAAAAACAAATCCCTCCTAGCACTCTCAGTCTGCTCCTGAGTTGCTGTACCCCTGCCTTTTATATCGTAAGACAATTTCCTTCTAGCACTCCCAGTCTGCTCTTAATAGCCTTCCCCCTGCCTTCTGTATCAAAAGACAATTACCTCCTAGCACTCTCAGACTGCTCCTCAGTAGCCATCCCCGTGCCTTCTATATATCGAAAGACAATTACCTCCCAGCACTCTCATGCTCTCAGTAGCCTTTTCCCTGCCTTCTATATATGAAAGACAATTTCCTCCTGCACTCTCAGTGCTCCTGAGTAGCTTCCCCTGCCTTCTTATCAAAGACAAATTACCTCCACGACCTCAGTTGCTCTTCAGTAGCCTTCCCTGCCTTCTATATACAGAAAGACAATTACCTCCCAGCACTCTCAGTCTGCTCTTCAGTAGCCTTCCCCCTGCCTTCTATATATCGAAAGACAATTACCTCCCAGCACTCTCAGTCTGCTCCTGAGTAGCCTTCCCCCTGCCTTCTATATCAAAAGACAATTACCTCCCAGGACCCTCAGTCTGCTCTTCAGTAGCCTTCCCCCTGCCTTCTATATATCGAAAGACAATTACCTCCCAGCACTCTCAGTCTGCTCTTCAGTAGCCTTCCCCCTGCCTTCTATATATCGAAAGACAATTTCCTCCTAGCACTCTCAGTCTGCTCCTGAGTAGCCTTTCCCCTGCCTTCTATATCAAAAGACAATTTCCCCTAGCACTCTCAGTCTGCTCTTCAGTAGCCTTCCCCCTGCCTTCTATATATCGAAAGACAATTACCTCCAAGCACTCTCAGTCTGCTCCTGAGTAGCCTTTCCCCTGCCTTCTATATCGAAAGACAATTACCTCCAAGCACTCTCAGTCTGCTCCTGAGTAGCCTTCCCCCTGCCTTCTATATATCGAAAGACAATTACCTCCCAGCACTCTCAGACTGCTCCTGAGTTGCCAGTAAAAAAGAACATTGATATTAAGGCATTTAGGCTAATAAAATTATCCAGCTAATAAGTGGTGAGATTGGAAAAAAGGAAATGAAATATTTAAGAATATCAGGAGCAGTGTGAGAGTGCTGAAAGCTGGAGGCCGAGCCTATCTTCCTCTGTGGTAGGGGAGCTTCAATCATTAGAATTTCTAATACCATTTAATGGAACTTTAAAAAAAAAAACTGTTTATATGGTAAAAAGGTGGCATTTGCAAATATTATTTTTCTCTCTGACAACACTTTTAAAGTTTGCAGCTTGTAAACATCCAGCTAATATAAGGAGCTGTTGATATCATGTAGATATGGATAGATATTTCTCAATTGGTGATAATGGAGACAATGTAGTGGTCATGGGAGCCGCATTAGATAACACTACAGTTATGTTGCTGAGAATAAGAGATAATAATATTCTGGAAAATTTGGCTACAGAGTGAATGTCCGTAAGCTTTAGTGTCTTTTTCGTGAAGTTGACCGGAATGTATTTTAAGCAAAGTGAGCCAAATAATAAGGCTTACAGGATAGGAGCCGGAGTGCATTAGAATATTGCTCTTAAGATCACCTTTTTCTGTCTTTTAATTCAGGGTTGCAGCTAAGGACTCAATGCATGCCACTGGGAGAATCCTTAATTTATGCAAAGTGAACTTACCAATATTCAGGTCAATATTATATATCCAGTGATACCCCAAAGGCAGGATACAATGGGTGGAACCACTGACAATCAGGAGTTACTACAAATAGTCTTATCTGGGGGTTCAGTACTTTACAATCACTACTGACTTAAGACAAATGAGAAATGTTTCCTCTTTTAAGGGTCTGTTCACATCTGTATTGATATTTTTTGTCATTCTGACGTGCCACGGGGGCAAGACAACTAAAAGTATGGGAGTGCCAGATCTGTCACATAATAGACACCACTGAATCTTATTGACTATAACAATGTCAGTAAAGTTTTCATCATGATATCTGTAATTTTACTATTTTATTAGATGGAGCCACCAACTCAGATGTGACCACAGCCTAAAACTAGGACACCCAGAAGGTGCTTTGTTTTATTACTTTATTAAAATAAGTCCCGACTAGATATGTTGTGTATTGAGTCCAGAGCTGCATTTATATTTTGTATTCATTTAAGATATTTAATCAGCAGGGAGTATTTTCATTTTTTTGCCTGGAGTTCAGTCTGATTCCACATTTTGTGAGCCCCTTAGACTGAAATCCTATTGTTACAAAGCAATAATCAGACTATGTATTCTGTCCGCAATAAACTCTTCAGAAAATCCATCACAGCAGCGTTGTCACTTCTCTGCTCCTGAGTAGCCTTCCCCCTGCCTTCTATATCAAAAGACAATTAACTCCTAGCACTCTCAGACTGCTCCTGAGTTGCCAGTAAAAAAGAACATTGATATTAAGGCATTTAGGCTAATAAAATTATCCAGCTAATAAGTGGTGAGATTGGAAAAAAGGAAATGAAATATTTAGGACTATCAGGAGCAGTGTGAGAGTGCTGAAAGCTGGAGGCCAAGCCTATCTTCTTCTGTGGTGGGGAAGCTTCAATCATTAGAATTTCTAATACCATTTAATGGCACTTTAAAAAAAACTGTTTATATGGTAAAAAGGTGGCATTTGCAAATATTATTTTTCTCTCTGACAACACTTTTAAAGTTTGCAGCTTGTAAACATCCAGCTAATATAAGGAGCTGTTGATATCATGTAGATATGGATAGATATTTCCCAATTGGTGATACTGGAGACAATGTAGTGGCCATGGGAGCCGCAATAGATAACACTACAGTTATGTTGCTGAGAATAAGAGATAATAATATTCTGGAAAATTTGGCTACAGAGTGAATGTCCGTAAGGTTTAGTGTCTTTTTCGTGAAGTTGACCAGAATGTATTTTAAGCAAAGTGAGCCAAATAATAAGGCTTACAGGATAGGAGCCAGAGTGCATTAGAATATTGCTCTTAAGATCACCTTTTTCTGTCTTTTAATTCAGGGTTGCAGCTAAGGACTCAATGCATGCCACTGGGAGAATCCTTAATTTATGCAAAGTGAACTTACCAATATTCAGGTCAATATTATATATCCAGTGATACCCCAAAGGCAGGATACAATGGGTGGAACCACTGACAATCAGGAGTTACTACAAATAGTCTTATCTGGGGGTTCAGTACTTTACAATCACTACTGACTTAAGACAAATGAGAAATGTTTCCTCTTTTAAGGGTCTGTTCACATCTGTACTGATATTTTTTATCATTCTGACGTGCCACGGGGGCAAGACAACAAAAAGTATGGGAGTGCCAGATCTGTCACATAATAGACACCACTGAATCTTATTGACTATAACAGGTCAGTCCAGTTTTCATCATGATATCTGTAATTTTACTATTTTATTAGATGGAGCCTCCAACTCAGATGTGACCACAGCCTAAAACTAGGACACCCAGAAGGTGCTTTGTTTTATTACTTTATTAAAATAAGTCCCGACTAGATATGTTGTGTATTGAGTCCAGAGCTGCATTTATATTTTGTATTCATTTAAGATATTTAATCAGCAGGGAGTATTTTCGTTTTTTGCCTGGAGTTCAGTCTGATTCCACATTTTGTGAGCCCCTTAGACTGAAATCCTATTGTTACAAAGCAATAATCAGACTATGTATTCTGTCTGCAATAAACTCTTCAGAAAATCCATCACAGCAGCGTTGTCACTTCTCAATGGAGTCTTTGGAGATGGGAATCACTTTGCTGGTTAGGTCGAAAAACCAGCCTGTAAAAATGTGTTTTCAGTAGCTAGTAACTGTGTGAGCGAGCTTCTTTACTCTTTTGCCTTGGAAATGAAGATACATGATAAGCTTTTGTTCTACGAGCACACAGCTAAATGTAGATAACTCATTCTTGAATTAGAATCTATGAATATACATTCCAGTAGGAACATTGAAATCTACTGTATGTTATTGATGGTTGTTCCTCAGTTGCCTTTCTAATTCATTGTGCACAGTGACACTGCGTAGTAGTGAATCTTATAATCTACTGTATGTTATAGTCTTGACCCCACTTGTGTAATCTGTCATATTGCTGTACGTATAACTATGTCCATTATTGTCTTTAGTCTATTTCTTGTATATGATAATGGTATCTGTAGAATTTTGTCTTGTTGTTTCTTCAATGTTGTCTTCAATAAGAAATGATTCACTGCATGATGTCAAATTACTTCACACATTATTTCACCCTAACAATAAATGCACTGCTGACTTCATGGCCATGTACACGTAATGAAATCAAAGTGGTATCTATTCACCGTAAAATATTCCCAATGCTGGGAATCTGATCTATCTACCTGCCTAGAATGGTCAATACTAACTACACAATGGAATTTGCTAAAAGTGTCTAAAAGACAGTCTTAAAGTGCACCAAATATCAGTGTTGAATTCTACAGTAAATGGTTGATCTGTCTATTTTAAGATTTTCTAGTCTAACTTTACACCTTCTATTATTTTGCTTAGTATATGCCTACATATTGAATTCAGTAAAGCCAAAAGGCTATGATAAGCCAGCTCACCCCTTTCGATCCTTAAATCCTCCTTCCTCATGGTGCATGATGCAAGCCAAAAGTCCGTCAGACAAAACAAGAAAATAGTAGAAACTTCTGCACAAAGTTTCTGCTATTTTACATTTTGGATACTTAGAATGTGGATTTTTTTTGGTCCCTTTTGTTGTACAAATCATAAAAGTATCTAAAACACTTGAAAATGTGAAACCAGGAATTTCTTCTAATTTCTTGGACACAACTTAGGTAAAATTCACTAACTTTTGCCCTTAAAGTGTGACCGAGTCAGGAGTAAGAAGACTTCCTTTAAGAGCTATTCATTGTAATAGTTTCCAATTTAAATAATCCATGCTAGGATAACTTCTTATTTGCTTAGATATAACAGCATGTTTTTGCTTAGATACAGTAGTTCTGAGAAGAATCCTATTGTTTATGTAGAGTTATCCTCATTTAGGACCTTTACCTCTCTCTGGAGGACCTTGCATTACTTTTTATCTCCCCTGTTTCACTGCTGGTTTCAATTATATATAACCTGCAAAAGAATGATAAACCTGTCAAGTCCACCTTTATCATGATCCACATAGATATTTGTAGGTTGATCCTCCCATGGAATTGGGATAAAACATTTATAATCCATATCTAGAGACACTTAACTCAGTCTCTTGTTACCATTACAGAACCCACCACCATGTCTTTGAATCTCACTTTAGACAGTATTTTTGAGGTGAGCAGCTTGTCTTATTCTGAGCAGTAAATGTTTCCTCAGGAGTTATCTCTGCCAGTAAGTAACCACATAGCGACAACAGGAACTGGACATTAAGCAACCGTCACCTCTTTAACGTGATAGTTTCCTGGATACAGGCCGACAAATAACCAGAGTAGTTATTGTATGAGTGTATATTAGTTCCCAAATGTAATACAGAGATATTTCCATCTAGCTCTGCTCTCAAACAGGGATGGTAGTTACATTAGCACAACTGTAACCATACACAGTCGGCTGAATACCTGACAGTGGCTTCATAAACTCCTTATCAATCACTTCATGACTTGTGTCCTTACCATACATAGGAAAGAGCTCATTACCATGCCTTTCCTTATGGTCAGTGTCAGAATGTCAGGACACAAGCACATTGGAAGAACTTATGGTACAATAATCTACTGTAATGTGTTCTTTTTGTTTCAAAAATGTGTCTTGTGGATGTGATCTTATCTGTCTTTATGATTGCTTATTTATGTTCCAGTAAGTCAGACTGCATGGGGGTGTCTATTCAATACTAGTCTGTAAATCCTCAGTCTAGACCTTTTAATTTAATAAAGAAAAAGGGATGAAACCAATATGAACCTATGTACTTATGTAAGGTAAATGCATCTACAGCAATTACTGTGATCATTACTATTATAAGAGAATGGAAATCACAGAACATAATGCATCTGTCCACAGAAGGGAAGACGTGCTCTTCTCCATTAGAATGCATTAAAAAGAGAGATAATGCAGGTTTTGTTCTTTATTTATACTTTAATTAGTTGAAAGTACCCATTGACTGAGACACTGAACTCTTTACTCCCTACATTTTGGATGTACTACTGTTTTGGGTAATGAAATCATTGCAGGTTTTTATTTGTATATCTGGCATGGTAGTATTGCCTTAGAAAGGTATTTTCCTAAAATAAATCATGGAATGGGTTCCTGGAGTATATGACTGCGGTAAAATTTTACCTAAATGGTTAGTCCAATGTGTGTATATGTGTGTATATGAAGAGTAATGTTGTCTCTGTTCTTTACGTAGCTTGCATTTACTAGCAGCTTTTACCTCTGTAACTGCTGCAACTTCTTTGTAAACTGACACCTCACCGAACTTTCTAGAACTTGTCCAGTTGCTAGCAAGAGGAAATTCAGCAGATATTTCACAGTAAAAAACAGACTTGGAAGTAGTGATGGGAATTACGTCTCTCCTTAGTGAGTTGGCTCATTAGTCTCCGCTCACTAAGAAGAGCCAGCTCTTTTTGCTCCTGAACAGCACCCTATTAAATATATAATAGGGAGCCGCAGTCCAGTCAAGGACCCCACACCACTCCACTTTTAACCTGATTGTATTGGGTTAAAGGGGGCCGGTTAGGGGAGGGGTTACGTGAGCCATCAGACTAATAGTCACCTAAAATGCTGATTTATGCAAAGTTTGTTAAAAAGCTAGTGACTATTTCAGTATCATAAAACTAATTATCTTGATTCAACAAACATTAACAAACATAGATCCCCACAATTATTTTTTTTGTATTTTGGATCCTTTGAGCCAAACTGAGCTGAACTGAGCTTTTTTATATATGAAAATACACTCTCCTCTGACAGGCTATAAAATATTAGGACATGTATAAGATGCATTCATAAACAGAAGATAGTAGGGCCGCCTGTGATTCGCCATATAACCCTTATTTCTCCGGTGGTAGATGATAGTGGTAGCATGTGCTTTCTGCTGACTATACGCTGTAGATCTGCACCCACTACCCTCTGACCCATACCGTGCTAAAATGTTTTCTTTTACTACGTGTATCATACTTCATAAAATGACATGGCACAAACGAGCTGAAACCATGATGTAGACTTTCTGTGGCCCGGCTTACACATAGTACTTTGCTTTGCTTCAGTAATACAGCGTATCTGGATATCAACATCTTAGAAGACATTGACCATCTGTTCTGTATCCCGTATAATGCGAGCTCCATGTTAACTGATTGCATATGTTTTGCTGTACGTGTTCTGTGTAGAAATTCTAGCAGTAGTCTTTTACTTTATTGTACATTAGATTATTTATTTTGTTATTTGAAACAATAAAATTTATTTTACATCTTTCCTGACAATGTTTTATTTTCATGAATGACTACATGATCTGGTCTGTGGTCAGGATAAGGGATTGGTGACAATTCACATTTAAGTAACTATTATACAGCGCCTGACCCATTATTTTCTGCTGCATCATTTCAAAGCTTCTTTTGCTTTAGTGCTTTCACTTTAGTCGGCCTCATGCAATAATGGAAGAGAGTTATCAAGGCTTGTACACGGTGCACATCCAGGAATTGTGACTTACTCCCTTACTCCACCTCCACACTACGTGGGTATGAAGTGGTACAGAGTGGGCCTGATGCCTGTTATATTGCAATTCTAAGACAGGCAGCACCAGTTGTAGAATTATCCGGCCCCACTAAGAAGTCGAATCCAAAGTGTTAACGCCCATGATCGCCGGCAACAGCAATTGCAGGCGTTGTATTAGGCCTGACCCAGACCCAAATTTCATATGGACTAGAACTTTGCGGTTCGGGTCTGCTCAACACTTCCCATCACATTTATGTTAGATTCAATGTTTGCATTAGTGTCCTGATATAGATTGCCAATTTTTAGGGTATAAAATTTCCTTTCTAAAATTCCCACATTTATGTGAAATGTCACCCATTTATCTATAAAAATCTCCTCCAAAGTCATGTGAGAATTAACAGAGAATAGTTTTGCCTGAGATCAAGGAAATATGCAAATAGGTTTTCCTTTATGGAACAAGTTTTTTTTTGTGGTAAAATTAGTAGCCTCGGCTTATACGTGAGTAATTACAGTATGAGAGGGAGTTCAGCTGCAGGGGGCACAGAGGCTGGGGGCCAGCTAGAGGCAGCGTCCACATCTCCTACACCAGTGATGGCGAACCTTTTGGAGACAGAGTGCCCAAACTACAACCAAAACACACTTATTTACCGTGAAGTGCCGACATGGCATTTTAAGCAGTAACTTATTGTTACCTGTTCTTCCACATCTTTTAATTGTAGCGCCTCCCTGAGGCAACCAATACAGTAGAAAGAAGAAGGGCAAATTCAGACTATCATTGTAGCTTCTCTCCAGGGTCTCTCTGTAGAGGAAGAATGGTGGGTCCAGTAGGATGACCTCCAAAGATATTGCAGTTCTGTCATCACCTTCTCACTTTTCCCGCAGTTCCTAACAGCCAATGAAATGTCGCTTTATAATAGCGCTGAGAGCAGCACCTCTAAAGTTGCCTGGGAATTGGTCCTATTTGGTGAACTATATCCTGGGGTGATGGTCTGGGTGCCCACAGAAATGGCTCTGAGTGCCACCTCTGGAACCCGTGCCATAGGTTCGCCACCACTGTCCTACACTGTCTGGGAGATCTGGTCTGGATGGTAGTCGGGTCGGATGGATTCATGCAGTTAGGGAATGTGAATGGCTTTCCTAGATAGACGGGTTATAAGAGCAGGTGTGAAGTTCATCATTAAATTACTTTTATGAACAGTACAAGGTTAAGGATATAGAGGATGTAGAGTATATAGAGGATATAGAGGGTATAAAGTATATAGAGTGTATACAGGATATAGAGTATATAGAAGATATAGAGAATATATAGTAGTATATAACATCTGTGGACATGTTGGTTTGGATGCAGGGGGGGGGGTGCCCTAGTCGTGTGAACAGCCCAGGGCCCATGGGACACTTAATCCGTCACTGTATGCCACTTCTTACGGCTTGCCTCTCATATGTCCTTTGGTTATACATCTAGAAATAGAAAAAGTATGTGATACTTGAGGTTATAATGTCTGAAAACCTAGCGATAGAGCAAGCTGAAGCAGGGACGATCGCTCAGGATCTGTTCTCCTGTGGTATATAGATTGTCTCTAATGATGAAATACACTCAGTAAGCAACGGAAAATAAGCAAATGCCTGAGGCTTTTTCCTTGCATACCTCAATGGTCCGACAACGTCATTTCACCCACACACTGTTCTCACTAAACACCCCCTCACAAGAAGTGGGTGGAAGTGTGGGCGGAAGGGGAGAGTAAGAAAAGGTGCACTGATGAAATTTGACACATTATTCCAGTACAAATATCTTTTTTTCCCCATGAATAATGCTGCCTTACTGCGCGCTTTGTGAAGATCAGGTGACATGTAGCTTGTGCTTCTGTATGTACATGCAGATTGTAGTCATCATGATAAAGGAATACTTAGAGCTGAATCATTGTAAGAAGACCCACATCTGTCCCACCTCTTCTGGGTGTGATTTCCCTTATATATATATCTTTATACAGTGTACAGTATATACATTATATATCTATAAAGTACATTCTGCATTGATATCCCCTCGTTTTGTGATGCATCTGTAGTAAATGTCATAGAGGTATCAAACACAATGGGGCACATTTACTAAGGGCCATGCTCCATTTTTCTGTGTGACTTTATATGTTCGGTTCTGCTTGTATTTAAGAAGTGCAGCAGAACACCCATTTCACTGCAGAAATTTACGTCACGTGATGTATAGTGCAGCTGCGCCACAAATCGGACACATATGTGGCGCAGCTGCACTATACTTCACGTGACACAAATTTCTGCAGTGAAATGGATGTTCTGCTGTTAAGTTGGACCGTGTGCCACATTTATCATGCAAAGTCCGACAGAAATGTGTTGCACACCCTATGTTAAAGGGGGTACCAGATTCATGAAGAACCTGCGCTAGAGATCATGAATCTGGCACCCCCTGTACTATACACAGACAAACTGCATATAGGGGCGTGGCCTTTGGAAAAGGGGCGTGGAATATTTGGATGTTCCGTGCGGCAAAAATTGTGGAGGAGAGTTGAGACCACTATAATGTAGGTCTAAACTGGAATCTGACAGTCTTATCCTGCACCATTAACACAGTGATAAATCTGGCGCAGAAAATGACTAGGGTTTTCTTCCACTAAACTGACGGAACCTGGGACACATTGATAAATCCCCCCCCACCCACACTGTTTTGGTGCCTTTTTGCAAATGTACCATATACTTTAAGGGTGCAAGTTTTCAGGCAGCAAGTGATATTTTTTCTCCATAGACCTTAAATGTTTTTATTTCAGCGTGTAAAAGGGAATGTGTAAATGCAAATTGCATTTATTTTTATTTTGCATTTTTATATGGTTAATATTGTTTTTTAAATAATGAGATTTTAATGGAAGTAAAATCTTAAGACCCTGCTCACATCAGAGCTAAAGTGTATAGAAATGGAAACACAAACTGAATATGATGGTCTGTTGTTCACCTTTTTTCCCATAGGGTAACATTTACAGAAAACTCCCTTTCATTATGTTTCTGTTATTGTTTAATGGCATAAATGGCATGGGTTGCTGCAATATTTTTGCAGTATTTTTGGGGGCACAGTGTGGAGATGTGTCAGATGGAGCTGAAGACATCTGGAGGCGAATTCAACAGTTATAAGCCATAGGCGGAAGAAATTGTAGTAAAGTTCTCTTCCTGATGGAGTACTGAAAGCCATCAAATAATTGGATGTCAAAGTCCCCTTTAGGACTAAAAGACTGTGTTAAAAAAAGGTTTTAAAATATCCTGTCCAAAGGATTTTTTGAAATCTGACACCTGAGCTATACAATTGTCATAGTTTTACCCTCACTGTATACACAGTCAAAAACCACCCAAACAGAATGCTAGAATTTCTGTTTTGTGTCCATCCCACACTTTAATTTAATAAAACACAGTCAAAATATCATGTGTATCCCAAAACAGCATCAATAACCAAACATTACAATATAAATTTGGTTTTCTTTTATTTGTCCCAACCCAGAGAAACAGGGGTGTAACAATAGTGGTAGCAGCCATAGAAGATGCTACTGGGCCCGCAGTGTCATGGGGCCCGGCACCCAACTTGCCAATCTAAAGAATGGAGGAAGTGCACTGTTATATATGTGTTTAGAAAACGTGTTTGGACTATACAGTATGTGTTCAAATTTGATGTGTATATACTGTATGCGTGTGTATGTGTATATACTGTATATGTGTATAAATGTATGGATGTGTACATACTGTGTGTGTACACTGTATGAGTGTGTATATACTGTATAAATGTATATATGAGTGTACAAATGTGCGTATGAGTGTAGACCTTTACATATGTGTGTATATAAGTATACAGGCGGTCCCCTTAAGAACACTCGACTTACATACGAGCAATAGTTACAAACGGACCTCTGAATATTGGTAATTTCTTGTACTTTAGTCCTAGGCTACAATAAACAGCTGAAACAGTTATCACAGGTGTCTGTAATGAAGCTTTAGTGTTAATATTGATTCTTATGACAACCCAACATTTTTTTAATCCAATTGTCACAGAGATCAAAAAAGTTCTGGCGGAGATTACAATGATAAAATATACAGTTCCGACTTACATACAAACTCAACTTAAGAACAAACCTACAGACCCTATCTTGTATGTAACCCGGGGACTGCCTGTATAATTGTGTGTATAAATTTTCGTGATTGTATAAACATGTGTGTGTACATATATATCTACAATATACAATATAGTATGTCTATATTTGGAGAAGAGAGATCCCCATGCAGCAATCTGCTGTGGGTCCCAGACCCTCCTATTTACACCCATGCCAGAGAATAATATATCACGGTTATTTATTTCACAGGGCAAGTTAATACAAATGTATAGTGCACAAAAACAAGGACAACATTGTTTTTATTTTTCTCTCCAAGAAAGAGTTAATAAAAGATAATCAGTAGGATCTATTTTCCTAAAAACATTGTGATATACAAAAAAAATATAATCTGTTCTGCAAAAGACAAGCCCTCATTTAGTGATATTTATGGAAAAATAGAAATGTAGACTGTTACTTCTCTTTATTTGACAATGACAGAAGTGACAAAAGTTGCCTGGTCCCAAAAGGGTTATAAAAAAAGAAGAGATACAAAATACACATATGAGAGAAATATTTAATAACTGATATATACAATTGAGTAAGTCATGGTACATGCGGCTTCTTATCTTTAAGACAGAATTTTTCTAAACATGTGATGCACCCAATGGCCGTCTGTTCTGATCCAAGTCAGCTCTTTCCTAACAGCCATCTTAGTATTAGCTTGGATTATTATAATCACTCTCCATGAAAGACGACACTCATGGAACAGCTCAATTTACTCAGGATGCTGAAATATCAGAGGCTGTGACAAGTCTTCATCCAACGCTCTCAGCCTGAAGAATTCTGGGGTATTGAAGGTCCACCTACACACAGCCCAGAAAGGTCAGATCTGACTGCCATGTTGCAGATGCCTACACAAAACACCACAAATTGTAAAACCAAACCCAATGAATGCCAGAAAAACTTTGATCGGAGAGGAGGTTGGGCTGTGTGGGCTCAGAATTCATTCTCACGCATTCCACAAGCCAACCACTCGCTTTCTGAATCACTAGACAGACTATAATGCTGAAGATCCTGATAGTGGAAGTTGAAATTAAGAAGTGAAGTTTCTCATATTGTATCATCACAATTGCAGGATATGGTGATGGCCATGTTCTTGGCTGTAATAAGATCAAAGCTCCAAGTAGGTCTCATATAAAGTTTATATAACCCTCGATGAAAAGAAAGACTGATAAATTGTGCTCGGTAAATGAAGTGTTTGGTCTATAGGAGATACTTTTGTCCGCATTAGATGCCATCAAATCTTTATTCATCTCGGAAAGTGTTAAAATAGTAGCAACCCACAGTCAGTTTGTCCAGCTGGAGTCTTCCTGCATGGGGACGTGGTCGTTCAGACTTGCTTGGTTGCTTTGGGACATGGTTGACATGTTACTTTCATTCTCAAGTATCTCAAGAATTTCGGAAATATCCGGTCTAAAAATAAGAACTTAAGGTTAAAATACATTTTCAGAGAGTCTTAATTTTGTGTCCTTGTTATTAGAAAATGCAATATTCAATCTCCAAACGAATACAGAACTGATTACTCAAAACCATTAAAATTGGGGACCAACAATAACTCCTGGCAATGAACTGATCACCCCACTGCTCTAGTCCCACAATGATCAGTGTTGGAGCCCCTTTAATTTTTATTTTTTTTTTGAGCCCCAATAAAATAGAGGAGGCGTAGCTCTGCTCTGAATGAAGGGCAAACCAATGCCAGTTTTGCTGTAGCTTTCCAGTGTATTGGCTGCCTGTGGATAACAATACAATTTAGTGGATGCAGAAAGGATTTGGCCATATGTTGCATTATGAGTAAATCTGACGAATGCACAGAAACATTTTTAGCCCATGGAAATGGGTCCATAGACTGCACACTTTGTACAGAACGGGAGTCCTTGTATTATACCAAAATGTGAAGCAAGGAATTCCCGTCTGCCAACCAGACTTTAGTGCCAGCACTGAATTAACTTTTGCAGTGCTGTCGCTCCATCATATTTTGGTACAATGCAAGGACTCCCAATGCATGGGCTGCACACATTCATCTCTCACAGGATTAGGTATATTAATCTAAATGGTTAGAGTCTTACCCGTGCACATGCTTGACTAGCATTTTATTCACTTCTATAGGATTTAAATACAGGCATAGCGAAGGTTGGCTCCAGGTTTCATTAGGCCCCTGGGCGACATACCCCCAGTAGGCCTTTTGCAGTGAACTCACTTGACAGCAATTTGACTAAATTCAGAAACTAAAACAGTCTCCTATCCTAAAATATTCCCTAGTTTATCATATCAAACAGCCTCCTCATGGCTATTTTACAACGGCCCCCTCATAGTTATTTTATTTACAGTCCTCTCATGGTTATTTTATATAAGGCCCCCTCACAACCTATGCATTCAGTAATTACAGTCACTTCACCCCATGGATTCCTTGTGTACAGCCTTATGTGCCCCCCCCCCAGCAACATTGGGCCCAGGGACTTTCCCAAGTAAGCCCAGTGCTGACATAGCAGTGGAAATCTATCCAACATCTCCATTAATGTTCTCCCTCCCCCTGCTGCAGAAAAAATATGGTTTAGGGAGATGGTAGCAGATGGCTCTTTACTCTGTGATTTACAGTAAAATTGGTGGAGGGTCCAAAACAGTGCACCCACCAATCAGTTACACAGTTTACCAAGCCTTGTGTTTTCACAAAAGTAATTTTTTCATGAAATCTCCCTTTCATTGTCGCTGCAATAATCATTTTTTGCTGAGTTCATTCACAAATTACCAATAAGATGATCATTAGGGTCATCCGGACGGCGCCTTGAATTGATTTTAAAGCCTTCGTGAGCAAATACATTAAGATGTAATTGAGTAGTATACATCTTATATGGTCTTGTTTAGCTGTGATGTACAGAGTATGACAAAAAAAACTCCATATTATGACACAAACTCTTTGCCTCCACATGATATTTTCCCTTAGTAGAAAAAGATTATATGGAGAATACCATCATAATATGGAAACTGAGTATAAAACTCCCTCCATGATATTGTGTGCCTACAGAGGGACAGTAGCGTCCTACAGATTTCTAGGTGTGTCAAAATGTAGCAATTTTACAGGGTGCATTGACAATGCCCATCATGAAAAACAGATGCATCTGCAATTATGTTGCAATCTTTTTTAGGGTACCTATGAATCCAAAACAAGATATAATATAATAATATGTCATCTCTTCTAACATATTTTCCAGAAATAGAGGGGAGAATCAAAAATGTTAATTTCTCACGTTCTATGAAGACCTTCTGCAGGGTTAAAGATTTGTGTTTCGGCGCCGTAGTGTTGGATCCACAAAGGACTGCTACTTTCCAGACTTGGATATGATGGTGTATACCTAAAATTAATTAAAAAATAAGACATGCCAAAACTTTTTGTGATTAACACATACAATACAATACAAGGCATTGTGCTGTTTGTTGCATACACATATTTGGTAGTAGTTTTGGATTCCGTAAGGAACTGTGGGGGTCCTTCCGGGAGGAGCCACTTATCTGCCCAGCCTTCTGGAACCATGGACACAAAATCACAGTTGAGGAATATGTAAGTTGTTTTTTTTTTTTAATACATTAAAGTGTAACCGTCATTTTAAAAAAACCTTTTGATATGTTGTAGGAAAGGTAATTTTAAGCCCTTTTGCAATTGGATTAGTTACTCTAATCTTGCTCCTTCCTCTTGTATTCTGCAGACTTCCCCTAGATGTCAGCAATCTCACATATGTCTGTTGCTAAGCTCATCCCCTCTTCATAAAGAAGCTGAGACTACAGAGGAGGAGGAGAAACGCCCCATCTCTCTCCCTGCAGCCAGCTGATCACCTCATGTCTGCAGCAGTCATGTGCTGACAGGAACACTGACTAATGTAATAACCAAACACCTACACTTATCTCTCCTCAGCTTTCCCTACACCTGTATACTGTATAAACTAATAATCCACACAGACAGAAACTGCAGGCCCCCTGAAGTCAACTGAGGTCCATTGACTTCAGCAAGATAACGAGGCTACTGATTAACTCTTTACATACCTAGATAACCTTTCCCTTGATGATTCAGTGTCTGTAAATAGTTAGGTATATTACAAAGTTCACAATTGTAATCTGCACTAGTTATTTACAACATTTTGTCAAAAAGAAGAACGCCCTCAGTGAAATAATATATATCATTTATTACTACTAGCATAATGTTGGTAATTGGTATTAATTATATTTTCAATATGTATATAGAGGTTATGATTTTGAATGTTAATATAGAAATGTTTGAGTAATTACTATTCTGTTTCCATAGTGCAATTTTTTACAAACTTAGAAATATAAGGCCTCTCCAAAAAATAGGACCTAGATACAGCCATTGCTACATTGCCACAATTTCTGCCGCATGCAAGCCGTCGCAAAGCGGAAATATTCGGGAAACCTGATGAAAGTGCGGCTTTCGGACCCTTAGTAAAAGAGCCCCAATGATTCTAATATAACGGAGTCAAATGAAATTCAGAGATTGGAGAGTCATAAGGATGTTAGAGAATGCTGTTGATGTGGTCTTTAAATAAAAAATGTTGCTTTTTGTTCATGAATAACAGAATTGTTAAATGTACCATTGTTGTACATGGAAATAGATTCACAAGACCTACTTGATGGAATTTAGATGGTTATGCCGATGTATATGATGTTGATGTATATGATATTGATGTTGTATATCAATTTTTTTTGTGTGTTCAACAATAAATATGAATATTTGTTCATGGAAAAATAAGACATCCCCTGAAAATAAGACCTAGTGTGTTTTTACAAGCAAAAAATTATATAAGACACTGTCATATTTTTCGACACAGTAAAAGGGTAGAATTTATTTTTAAAAATCGAAATCCCTATTTTAATATGGCAACATCAATTAAGGGTTGAAATGGCTACTTGGTGATAGTGAGGATTACAGAAAATATTCCAACTGTCCCGGAATCAGTGGATGCAAAAAGTTGGAGTTGGTGGTGGTAATGAAAGGTCCTGTTTGAAGCGTTGAAAAATTGTGGGTTTTTTTGTAATGCATGGCCATATGACCTTGCACACCTGAAAAAGTGGCCTACAAAAGCAGTCTCCATAGGAATAATGCCTACATCCATGGCCCTCACCTAGTCAAACAGCTCCCTACATTTTACCGATGAGATTTAGTGACATCATAATTATACTGTCCACAAATTGGAGTCTGCTCCTTTTGGAAAAGACTAACTGGTTTGGCTTTTATCCCATGTTACTAGACTTCTTAAAAGTCTGACATAGATGTTTAAGTCGCTTCCTTATTCCTGCACTGAGACATAATTTTTATTCCCAACCTGAAAAACCTCTGTGCATATCCTGTTACATCTGTGCCATCCTCTGTACATAAGATATGTCACTTTGTGTCATTCTATTAGCATTAACACTGGTGTATTCCATCCCCTGACAGCATTTATGGAATTGTCTCCTGTCAGCCTCTTGAAAACCCAGCGATGGTTTTCTAACAGTTTTGATTTACAGAATTCTTCTCCAATGACCTTCTAGACCGGGACTATGGATTCTCATGTAAGCGTATTGTGTTCAGTACTCTTTGCCTGCTATAGTTTAAACTGAGCTAGCTCCCGTTCACACTGCCTTTTGTATTCTGATATCTTTGACCCTTTGCCTGTATTATGACTACCTGATTCAATTGTAATTTTGACCCAGTTCTGGTGTCTATTGCTCTCAGTTCTTCTGTCTTGTTCTGCTGAAAAGGGAGCTGAATTTCAAAACCCACTGTCTCTGTCTGTCTATTCCCATATACTCCATTACATATTCCTTATGTAATTACTCACTTGCCATAAAGCTAAATAAGGTATGAAGATCTCTGCATAGATGATTAACCATAATCATGAAACCACAATTACATATTCATTAAATGTAAAGATGGGTTTTGTACTTACGTTGGATTATGAGAAAATAGTGTGGGATCCATTAATGTAGGCATCACCATACTTGTATTCGGACTAAAATATAAGTATATACTAGTCAAGATAAAGATGAATAGAATAAAATAGTAGGATCCTAAACAAAGACAAAGTACAAGCAGCCCCCCACGTAAAGGGAACCTGTTACCAGGAATCTCATTTTTAACTGGTGACCGTTTCCAATATCTGGATTTTAAAAATTCCTTTGTCAGCATCCTGAATCATTTATTCATATAAGTTTAATTCGTATTACATGGCTCCCTGCCAGCAGTATGTGCTGAGTCCCCGGGGAGGGGCAGCTGCAGCTTGTCTGTACTTGTGTCTCCTCATGCTCTTTCCTCTCCTTCACACCATCCCCCTGGAGAGGTAGGGAATGGAGAGGGAACAGGATGAGGCTACATTCAAACAGCCATTGGGGGATCTATACATGACTGATGTGTATACGTCCCCCATTGTCCGGCAATGGGTGCACGGAGCGGTATGGTGCCCCACACGTGCGGCACCATACCGTTCCATACCCAGGGAAAAGATAGGACATGTTCTCCGTAATACAGCGCCGTGTATCTCTATGTAGAGGGGAGGGATTGAGCAGCGCTCACCCCTCCTCTTCTCCCCTGCGCCGACATGTGCCCGCCTTGCTATGGTACAGCGGGCACACGTTCGTCTGAAAGCAGCCTTAGTGTGGAGAAGAAGAGTCAGAGACACACACTGGCTGCAGCTGTCCCTTCCCCCGGACTCACTCATAGTGCTGACAGGGAGACAGGTAATGTGAAATAAAGTCATAAAAAGTACTGAAATGATTCAGAATGATGACAAAAGCATTTGTGAAAAAATATGCATAACATAGGCTGTGGGACATTCCTGGTGACAGATTCCCTTTAAAAACAACCCATTTACAGGCAACCCGCAGTTACAAACGGACGTCTGAAAGCTGGAAATTTACTGTACTATATCCCTAGGCTGCAATGAACAGCTGTACGATTTATCAAAGTTGTCTGCAATAAAGCAAATTTTTAAACCTTTTTCTTATGACAACATAGAATTGAGAAAATCCATTTGTCAGCTGGTCCAGAAATGTTTTGTCTGGAGCTACACTTACAAAATATACCTATTCTGACTTCCATACAAATTCCAGCAAATCTAAAGAACCTCTCTTGTACGTAACCTGGGGGCTGTCTGTATAAGGGAAGATACTGGTTTTGGCTTAAAGAGGTTAGCCTAAAAGTTAATATTGGATAACACTTATAATTGGGCAATCCCTTTAAAGGGAAACCTCCCCTTCAGAAGAACTAAGTCCTGATAAACATTCAGTAAATAATGATACTTTCACATGGCAAAACTCCATAAGAGTTTATCCCACGAGAAAAAATCACTAAAACTATTCCCAAAGTAATTTGCTGCAATTAATACCAAAAAAATGTCCTCCCATGGATTATTAAAGAGGATCTAAACATTTCATAAAAAAGCAGTTTCATTATAGACAAAGAAAAGAAGTCACTTTGCAATCTGAACCCTGTATTTTGCACTGTGTGAGTGCAGTCAGCTATAGAAACAATTCTAGTTGCCCATGGCAACCAATCACAGCTCAGCTTTAAACTATTTATGAGCACTGGTAAAATGAAAGCAGAGCTGTGATTGATAAATCTGCCACACTGAGTCCATTACTATGTGCTACAAATACTTATATCCAGATACCATGTCCCATGTTTGAGAGTAAATAACGAAGTATACAAGAAGGACAATAGTTAATCAATTTCCTCTGGGATAAATAAAGTCATTAATAAACTAAATGGAAACATGAATTCAAAGTTCCCAAAAGAATTACAGTACTGAGATAAAACTGTTTTTCACATACCTGAATACTTGCTGTTGTGTGCTTATGTGTGAAATAGGACTTCCAACAGGTGAAGCATAGGTCGGTGACCTGTAAAAAATTATTAAAATCACATGAATAAAAATATAATTCATGGAACAAATAAAGTTGATAACATTAGACATAATGAAAATGACCATATGATATATTCATATAAAATACAGTGGGGAAAATAAGTGTTTGATACACTGTTGACTTTTCATGTAATTAAAATTTTGATTACCGTATATTCCTCACAATATGGTACTAGCTGCACTACTAGTGCCAGCAAGCCCAGCCACAAGCAAACAAAAAAAAGGAAAATATAACGCTAACAAGAGTATAAGCCGACCCAAGTATAAGCCGAGGCCCCTAATTTTACCACAAAAACCTGGTAAAACCTATATTTTTTTTACTCGCGTATAAGCCGAGTTTGGGTTTTCAGCACATTTTTTTGTGCTGAAAACTAGGCTTATACTCGAGTATATATGGTAATTAATTAGCCCTTTCAATACACTAAATAAGTATTTAATACAATTAAAAAATCAGAACTTAAGTCCTTGAGTCTTAACAATAGGTAAAAATATATAACGTACTCAAATTATTTTGTAGTGTTCCTGTTTTATGAAAGTGAAGTTTTTGTAAATTTCTTACATGTCTGGTTTCTGCTGTCACCTATATACAGAGTAGGGGCTCTGCTGACAGTTGGGTACGTGCCCTGCTCTGATACAAGCAGGGAATTCTCTCCCCTGCAGTGGACAGATCCCATGGTAGCTGTGTACAGGCCAATGCTCTGAGGAGAGGACAGGAGGGAATCCTTTGAATACATGTGTCGGGTTCTCTGCAGAGCAGGACCCACATCATGGGAGAATACCATCATCTGTCCATATACGGTGTTTCTACATCTCTGAGGGCTTCCCCTTACACATGGTCACTAAATTATCTAATATTTCCAATTCATTATTTTTTTGGGCCAAAGGGGATTTGAACTCACAGGGGCTCATTTACTAAGGGTCGCGCTGCTCACTTTCTTTGGACTGTGCGCCTTTTTTGGGGATTACACGGCTTACATCAGTATTTATCAAAGCTCCAGATCTTTCATGTTTCACGGTTGTTGACGTGCAACTTTGACTTTCAGCTTCCGCCCAAAAATTTTTAATAGGATACAGGTCTAGAGACTGACTAGACCACTTGAAATGCTTCTTAAGGAATCATTTGGTGTGACTAGTGTAACTTGTAATATATGGGCCACTGCTCGTTTTTGATTCAATTTAAACCCTTAATATGGAACTTTTGCAGCCATACTTAGCATCAAGGCAGCATAGTCCACTACATTACTTCATTCCCCTGATGAGTGCATCACACAATGTATGAAACACATAGGGATTATATATTAGGAACTAACAGGGTCTGTAAGGGACAGTACTGGGACTGAAGAAGACCTGCTAAAACAAACGCAGCTGTGTTACACTGCTAGCATTATCGGGAACCCAGGGGCGTAACTTGAGGGGGTGCAGAGGTTGCATTCGCACCCGGGCCCAAGAGATTTATAAACCATAAACCATACATTATATTCGGGGCCTGGCACAGACTTTGTACTGGGGCCCATCAGCTTCTAGTTACGCCACTACGGAAACCTCTGATAACGTTAACAGCAGACACTGCGACGAGGTACACTAGAAACACCAGACCACTCTCAAAGCAGTCCAGCGTATTCATGAGGGGCGTGGTTAGGGGCGGTGACTGCCGCATGACACGCAGCAGTCACCTCTGGCCTATGGAGCGGGCAGGGTGGTCCGGTGAAGAGGCCGCGCAGTGTTTGTTAGCGTTATCGGAGGTTTATCGGTAACACTGCTGCGCTTGCAATATGCAGCAAAGACTTACCGGCTATGGAGAGGGCTCAGCCCGTGAGCCCTCTCCATGCAGCGTGATCCGACCGCTGCCGTGAATACACGGCGGGCGGTCGCGAACCGGTTAATGTGAAACAAGTGATAATCCTTGGTGTAATTTTGGTTTGTGCTGAATTTCCCAAAGTAGGGGTCGTGCAGTGCATGTTTGAATCCGTGGTATGGTAATTATGGCCTAGGCTCTACTACTGCTCTGAGGCATTTGTAATATGTGCCATCCATTGCTGTTTGTTTGTTAGCCGATGTTACATTACCGTCTTACCTCAGGCCTAGACTTGTCCTTTATGTCTATTCATTTTTTACATGCATTGCTTCTTTGTTTTTAAATGTATTCCATTGTTGCCGATTTTTTTTTTTATTATGCCAGACGTGCCGTCTTGCAAACGCAAACGCAGACCAAGCCGCACCCATCGGGGCGGGCCGCTGCCCGATCGCATCAGCGTTTCTATGGAAACGTCTGCGATCGGGAACGAGCCGCCAGTGTTTTGCGTTAAAAACACAATACAGTTGTATTGCAGTATATGGTAGGAAAGATCTGACCATCTAGGGTTAATGTACCCTAGAGTGTCCAAGAAATAGTGAAAAAAAAAGAAAACATTTTTTAAAAATTCTTTAAAAAGTAATAAAATATTACAATTTCAAATCACCCCCCTTTCCCTAGAACTGATATAAAACATAATAAACAGTAAAAATCACAAACACATTAGGTATCGCCGCGTCCCAAAATGCCCGATCTATCAAAGTATAAAAATGGTTATTGCCAGCGGTGACCTCCGAGGCGGGAAATGGCACCAAATGTCAGAAATGCGACTTTTACACCTTTTTACATCACATAAAAAATGGAATAAAAAGTGATCAAAATGTCGCACAGACCTCAAAATGATAATACCATCATCTGTCCATATACGGTGTTTCTACATCTCTGAGGGCTTATTATCTAATATTATCCAATTCATTATTTTTTGGGCCAAAGGGGATTTGAACTCACAGGGGCTCATTTACTAAGGGTCGCGCTGCTCACTTTCTTTGGACTGTGCGCCTTTTTTGGGGATTACACGGCTTACATCAGTATTTATCAAAGCTTCAGATCTTTCATGTTTCACGGTTGTTGACGTGCAACTTTGACTTTCAGCTTCCTCACAAAATTTTTTAATAGGATACAGGTCTAGAGACTGACTAGACCACTCCTGGACCTTGAAATGCTTCTTAAGGAATCATTTGGGTCATTGTCATGCTGGAAGATCCAGTCTGGACCCATCTTCAATGCTCTTACTGAGGGAAGAAGGTTGGCATTAGCATGGGCCACTACATCTAGCCACCATACTAGTGTAACTTGTATTATATGGGCCACTGCTTGATTTTGATTCATTTTAAACTCTTGATGTGGAACTTTTGCAGCCATAATTAGTATCAAGGCAGCATAGTCCACTACATTACTTCATTCCCCTGATGAGTGCATCACACGACATATGAAACGCGTACATATTAGGGACTAACAGGGTCTGTAAGGGACAGTACTGGGACTGAAGAAGACCTGTTAAAACAAATGCAGCAGTGTTACACTGCTAGCATTATCGGGAACCCAGGGGCGTAACTTGAGGGGGTGCAGAGGTTGCATTCGCACCCGGGCCCAAGAGGTTTATAAACCATACATTATATTCAGGGCCTGGCACAGACTTTGTACTGGGGCCCATCAGCTTCTAGTTACGCCACTGCAGAAACCTCTGATAACGTTAACAGCAGAAACTGCGACGAGGTAAACTAGAAACGCCGGACCACTCAAAGCAGTCCAGCGTATTCATGAGGGGCGGGGTTAGGGGCGGTGACCTCTTTAAGGTAACAAAAAAACAGAAGAACAGATAGGATGTGCTCAAAAAATGGCTATACACCAATTAATGAAAAAGTATAGAAATTTTATTAATTACACTTAGCACTAACATTTAAGAACATTTAAAATCAGCACATAAGCCATTGTGCTGGAAGCAGTGCATGAAAATAACATGCACTGTGCAATCAACCCCCTTCACATCATGGTGGACCTATACTTGGCGTCTATTCAAAACATATGTCCTGAAATCAATAAATGATACCCAATTCCAAGGAAATATAACACAGCAATATGCAGAATAGAAAAAATTGATATCGCCAAGTATATGTATGGAGGAGATGTAGCTCCACATGCGTTCCGCCTCAAGTGTGGCTTCCTCAGGGGTATAAAGTCTAGTGCAGCTAAGCAAAGTATTTATGTAGTTAATAATGTTGTGGGGAGTGGACTCACCTGAGCAAAGTGTTGTAGCATAATGGCCGAATGTGTGTGGTGGTGAGGCATGCGCGCACCCGGATCTCGCGCGACTGACACAATCCTCCGCCTCCTGCTTGTGTCAGCCGCACGTCACCAGGCAAGCACACCCCCGGCGCCCCACTAACCCCGCCTCTCGTTGCAGGAGTACAGTATGTATGCATGGTAAGATGTTTCGGTTGGTTAAATGTATGTATCTATGTGGTTGCCGTGCAACAAATAAAATGTAGATGTGGAATAAATGGCAAATCGGGTGGAATAGATGTTGGGCAGAATATAATATTATGTATGCTGCTTTTGTTTTAGCACTTTAGTAAGCAGCTCCTAGTGCCGGGTGTAAGGGTGATGGCACACGTGGCGTTTTGAACGCGTTTTTTGAAAACGCATCAGTTTTTGACCAGATTGACTACCCTAAAACTTAGCTTTTAACTTCTTTAGAACTTAGCTTTTAATAAGTTCTCTGAAAACACACAATGGCCACAATGCTGTACAGCAAAACTTCTTTGCGAGCATGTGCACTCACAGGCCACAAACAATGGGTTCATGGTATTGAAAGAAGAAATGACTGCCCACGCTGCAAATTTTGGAGCAGGTCATATTTCTGCAAGTGTCTGCTGCTCAAGCAGTTGCCTTAGGGTGATGCCCACAGTGGCGTTTTTGGTCTGTTTAGACGCAGTCGTTAAAAAACGCATGGTTGTTCGAGAGAAAAACGACATCAGTTTTGGCCGTTTTTAATGCGCAAATTGGAAAAACCGTCAAAAACGGATGCGTTTTCAAAAAACGGATACGTTTGTTAAAACAAATGATGCGTTTGTAACGCATGAGGTTTTTAACGGATTGATGTAAAAAAGGCACCAAAAAACGGGTTTTTAAAACAGGGCCTATGAAAACCACAGCCGTTGCGATGGACATGACCATAGCATGATACAATGGGGACGATGTGGCTAGCCGTGGCAACATAATTCCTGATGGAATGAAAACCATTTCAATGTAGAAAATAGAGGACCTTCACTAAGATACATATCTTACTTAGGATTCAACCATTAATACTCACTATATTTAGTCAATATTTATGCAAATCTCATTTTTTTGTAAAACTAACAATGGAAAAAGAACCATGCAGGGGACAAATAGATTATTAAACGGAAATATTAGAGAATAACCTCATTTCCATTGTATGAAATTGGTGTTCCCTTATGGATAGAACTGCGGGGAAAACAATTATTGGATACACTACCTGATTTTTGAAAATATCCAGAAAAATTCTCTAAGTATGATTTTTAGAAATTGGAATCTTGACTGCATGAAATTATGAAAGTTATGATCACTCCTAACACATACCAAGTTAAATTCAAGTGAGAGAGTTTCACATTGTTGCCAAAAAGTCTCCAAGGCACCCAGGAAGAGAAGGACCAGCAAGTGACAGGACCGTCTCTTAAAGTGTTTCAGCTTCGGGATCGGGGCTGCCAGCAGGCAGGAGCTGTCAGGAATGGAGCGGCAGGTGTGTGAGTGCATTGCACGCACTGGTGAGGGGGAGACCTTGGAGCAAGCATCCTGGTGTCAAGGAGGGACAGCAAGAAGAAGCCACTCTCTCCGAGAAAAAACATCAGGACAGACTGATATTCTCAAAAAGGTTACAGGAGTGGACTGCTGAGGACTGAGGTTAAAGTCATTTTCTCTGATGAATTCCCTTTTCCGATTGTTGGAACTTGTGGTCAATCATAAGAGACGGGTGGAAAACAAAAAACAACCAAATCAAATAAAGGGTGCATTCAAACATGGCAGATGCAGGGCCATGCATACGAAAGGCTGAGAAGAGGAGATCTTGCCTGAATTGGAATAGACTGTTAACCATTGGCATTTACAAAGTGCATGCATTAACACAATGTTAGCACGTGTTAACATAATGTAATAAACATTTGCGTCTCATGGTATTTTTGTAAACAATGTTAACAGCGTGTAATCAGGCACAATCACCTCTTCTCAGGTGTTATGATGCGTTTGAAACCGCATCCTTTGCAAGCTGACATTAATGTTGAAAACAAGTGTATAATCCTTGGTTGTAATGTTTGGTTTGTTGCGAAAATTTCCCCAAAGTAGGGGTAAGCAGTGCATGTTTGAATCCGTGGTTGGTAATTATGGCCTAGGCATCTACTAATGCTCTGCTGACATATGTAATAGTCATCCATGCTGTTTGTTGTTAGCCGAGTTACATGACCGTCTTACCTCAGGCCTAAGACTCGTCCTTTATGCTATGTCTATTTTGACAGCATTGCTTCTTTGTTTTTAATGTATTCCATTGTTGTGCCATTACTATTTTTATTATGTTGATTTTAATAAAGGGACTATATTCTTCTATATATAGTTTACGTTTTCTGAAATTTATTCACTAAGTATTTTGATATATGGTATCTTGAGTATTGGTAGATAAGTTATTTACAGGTTTCTACTGCCCATATCCCCAAACTCTATAACTATATTGGGATTTATTTCCCAAGTGGCCAAACCGGGTAAGGGTGATGTCAGACGTGCCGTCGGGCTGAGTTTGCAAACGCAAAACGCAGTCAAGCCGCCACCCATTGGGGCGGGCATGAGCCCGTCGCACTCAGCGTTTCTATGGAACGGCTGCGTCGGGAACGAAGCCGCCAGTGTTTGCATTAAAACACAATTACAGTTGTATGTGTAGTATATGGTATATGTAAAGATCTGACCACTTAGGGTAATGTGACTCTAGAGGTCCAAGAACTAGTGAAAAAAAAAAAAAAGAATTTTTTTTTAAATAACTTTTAAAAAAAGTAAACATTAGGTATCGCCAGCTTCCCAAAAATACCCGATCTACAAATATAAAAATGGGTCATGCCCGAGGTGACCCCGAGGCGGGAAATGCGCCAAATTCCGGAAAAATGCGACTTTTACAACTTTTTACATACAATAAAAAAATGAATAAAAGTGATCAAAATGTCGCACAGACCTCAAAAATGATAAGCAATGAAAACGTGCTCATTTTGACAAAAAATGAACCTCACCACATCTGCCGTACCCCAAAGTATGAAAAGTTATTAGCGTCAGAAGATGGCAACATTTTTTTTTCTTGTTTGTACACATTCGTTATTAATTTTTGAAAATGTATTAAAACGTATAAAACCTGTATAGATGGTAATCACCGCAATCGTACCGAACCCAAAAGAATAACAGAGCTGTTATTTGTAGCGCGCAGTCAAAGTGTAAAATTTGAGCCCATAAGAAACGTGACACACATGCAGGTTTTTAAACAATTTCAAATTTGGAATTTTTTCCAGTACATGACATGGAATAAAAATTATCTCATGAGGAAAGTAAAGTTGTTATGCACAAAATTAAGCCCTCACACAGCTCTGATACATGTAAGAATGAAAAAAGTTATGATTTTTGAAGGTGGCGAGCGAAGAGCGAGAAAAGAGCGGAAAAACTCGCGTTAATTTAAGTAGGAAATATGCCCTCTATTACACAGCCATAATTAAACATTAAAAAAGAGTATGTCCGATTTTCTTCCGAGTATTTATGTTCCGTATGCCCATAGAAGTAGATGCGAATATTTAAAAATCTTGTTGCATACATGCTGCATATGGTTGTTGCACGATATGATGCCATATATACGTGTAGATCCAGGGAGTGGGAGGTGCATTCTGTCAGCCAGCAATAGTCAGCCACAGTAATGGATTATAATGTAGGCTGTTTTGGGCGGCTAGCCCAGGCCCAAGCTTCAGGCGGGCCCAATGTCACGCAAACCACCCACTAAATTTTCTACGTGAAAAGGACTTGTGCATGAAAAATCCTCATGGATATGTTCACGCTCTCACAATCAAATGGTCCAGAGAAACACATCGATTGAAAGCAGAAGAAGGGACGCATCTACTTCCCTATGAACCGTTGATATTAGGACCATATGTAGGGAGTGAATTCCAGACTTGTAGGGGCTGTTATCTTACAACAGCCCCAGGGCCCATGGAAAGTCTTCAATACGCTCCTGGTCTGCCATCTTCATTTGCCAACACCTCAGAATTTTATACAGATACGATACAGATAGTGACATACGTGCAATACGTGATGAAAAACCTCACTATATACGGCACGAAGTTCAGGAAAGGGAGAAATTCACACATTAATGTGAAAGGGGCCCAAGGTGATATTCCAGTCTGCATCAAATTGACTGGCACAGAAGCTGCACATAGGCCCAGCAGCTGATCAGTATGGGTGATACAAGTCACCTACCGGTCTTAACAGTTTTATTCAATTATCACCCTCTGCCCCTCAATTGTTACAAATCTGCTGTCTTAACCACTCAAATGTGTAAAGATATTTGTGCCGCGGTTCTTACTCACGCGTAATGCATATTGTGGCCTATGAGCGTGTTGGCTATCGATTCCCTACCAGTTGAGTGCTCCTGGAGTCTGTTGTCTTCTTCACGTAGAAAAGAAATATATTTGTAACCAGTAAATAAGGTTGACCTAATATATGAATAAAAGTTGTATATTATTAATTACATAGATTTACAGCTGGAACGGGGACACATTGGGGCAGATTTATCAAGCAGTTGAAAGTCAGGAATATTCCAATTGCCCATGGCACCAATAACAGCTCCCTTTTAAAATATTCATGAGCACTGGTGAAATGAAAGCTGTGAGCTGTGATGGTTGCCATGGGCAACTGGAATATCTGGACTTTCAGACATGCTTGATAAATCTGCCCCTTGGGCGGAGAAGTATCAATCTTGTTACATCAGAATACTGCCTTTGACTTCATCCAAAAAAGTCAAGGCATCTCAGGAATAGCATATGTGCAAGAAAAAATTCAATAATGTGGTGCAGCAAAATAGACCCCAACTAATAGAGGTGCCAAAGTAGTAGACTCACCAATGTGTATACTGGGGAACATGGGAACCAAAAACATAGGATTTTGGGGTCCATGGCCTGGAATCCCAGACCTTAATCCCATTGAGAACTTGTGGCAATCATTAAGAGACAGGTGGACAAACAAAAACAACAAAATTGTGACAAAATGCAAGCATTGATTGTGGCAAGAATGGACGGCTATCAGTCAGGATTGGTCCAGAAGTTGGAGAGAGCGCCAGGAGAATGCAAAGGTCCTGAAGAAGAAGGGTCAACACTGGCACATATGTGCTTGCTGCAAGAGTAACTCAATTCTAAACTGTCAATAAAAGCTTTGGTAAACTCATAAAAAGATTGCACGTAGTATCTCGTATGTGATAAAACTTGACAAACCAGAGGGCAACAGACATGTCAATGAAAATATAATATCTGGTCATTCTCAAAAATTAGTGGCCGTAAACTGTGGTTTTATTTAGCAGTTTGTGCAAATCAGCTTTCGTCCGGATTTATGCAGCAGCTGAGAGATAAGGAACCTGTAAAGTCTCTAATAAACTTAGCTCTTTTGAGAGTTCCGGATATGTAATCTCCAAGGAGCTAAAATCACCAAGGGAAATATCTCTAGGTATTGAAAGGGTTAATCTGAGGCTCTTGCATGTTTCTTTCAGAACCAGTGTGTTTGGCATCACCTAGAAAAAATCAACTTTGAAGTGAGTCTAAATTAGTGTAAAAGTCAAGGAGGCGGGAGATTTAGTACTGAAGTCAAGCTCTGCCTGCCACATCATTGCTTTTCCAGGTAATTAAAAATAGGATTTAGCACCGTGTAGGCACTTCTTTCTTTCAATCATAGCTTTAAGTTCAGTAAATTGATACACCAAATGCAAAGCCCAAACAATGTGATGTGGCCCTGCTACCTCAGCTGTAAACACAAATTGTTTTTTATGAATAGGTGACATAACAGAAAAAAATAACATGGGCATTGAACTGGTGTTAAAAACTTACACCAAGAACCTTCACAAACAGTAGCAGTTCTTTTATATCCATTGTTGGGCTGGAGTGCTCTGAAAGATTGATTATAAAAAGGAAATGAAGATTAACTTAAAAAAGATTAACTTAAAAAAATCATGGAAATTAAGGCTCTGTTCCACAATGCGTTCATTCATGTTAATGGCGAAGGAATGGTGAACAGAAGGACTTCACTTAAAGGAAACCTACCACTTAAATTGGTTGAGGTTTATCTACACATATACATGGCCCAGCTCAGGGTGAGCTTGATGCCATAGCATATTTTTGTTAGGGGAACAAAGCCCTATCGCAGATTATAAGTTATATTAACTTATTAACTCGGAGCACCTCACTTGGCACGGAACCATGGCGGATTCAAAAGTGAATGGAGAGCTGGGTGTCACCGAGCCTCCGGCACCGCGCTGTGAAATTAGCACGGGGAGGAAACAGGCCGTGCTACAGTTGCGGGCGGCGTGGGTGTGGGCCTGCGCTTCGCGGCGCGCTGCCCCAAGTGGCGGAGCGCCGGGGATAAGTTAATATAACTTAGAAATCTGCGATAGCGGGCTTGCTCCACAACAAAAATATGTCTGGATACCAGCTCCCCTGAGCTGGGTGTCATGTACATGTGGTATAAAAACTACACACTTTTAAGTGGTAGGTTTCCTTTAACCTCCATCTTAGTTTGCGTTACCCCATTACTAGGACAGAGAGTGTAAAAGAAACCATTGACGTGTGTTACTGTGTCCTAAAGTGACAAAGGGACCATAATAAGAATATCATATCAGAGCTTCTTGTTTCCATTTTCTGATTTAAAGTATCCAAGTATAAGCCCGAGTTTTTTCAGCATGTTTGAAAACTACCCAACTCGCGGTTAATTATTTGGGTAAATGAAAAAAAATAACACAGTACTCACCATTCTGACGCTCCAGGCAGCTCCATTCATTTCATGTGCGTCCCATGGCTCCAAGTCCATGATAGCTCAGTGTGCCACGGACCGACCCGGCTTAAAAGGTGTGTGGACATCTGGAGCCGGCGTCAGTGCACATGAAAATAGAAGAGGAGCTGTATGGGAGGTAGGAATGGTGAGACTGTGTTATTTTTTTATGTGACTGAGCCATACTGTGGGCTAGTATAAACGAAGGGCTGGTGGCAGGCTATATATAAAGGGGGGCTGGCTCGTAAGGAAATATACTAAGGGGGTGCGGCTGGCAGGATATATACTACAGGGGCTGGTTGGCGCAAGCAATATACTACAGGGGCGTGGCTGTAAGGCTATGATATAGGGGGTTGGCTTGGGCAGGCATATACTAAAGGGGGATGGCTGGCAGGGCTATATCACTACAGGGGGCTGATATATACAAACAGGGGCTAGCTATATACTACACACGGGTTAGCTATGTTCTACAGGGGCTGGCTATAAAAACAGGGGGTTGGTGGTATATACTACAGAAGATGGCTCTGGCGCTATATACTACAGGGGATCTGGCTATATTACTAGAGGAGGATAATATAAATACTGGGGGCTGGCTCATACTAACAGGGGGCTAGCCATATATTAACAGGGTGCTGGCCTGATAATACAGGGTGGTTTAGTAGTTATACATGACGGCAGTGGCGGCTTATAATCCTGGGGCCTGGCTGTAGACTACAGGGGGCTAGCTATATAGCCAGGGAAGGGCGGCTATATACTAAAAGGGCTAGTTATCATAACACTGGGGGCTGGTGCATAAATACTAATGGGGGCTTGTTAGAAATATACTTGGGAGGAGGGGCTGGCTGGCTATACTGTGAGGCTGTGAACCACATGCTTTCTCCACCCTAGACTTATACTCCAAATCATAGGTTTTCCCGTTTTTGGTGTAAAATTAGGTACCTCGGCTTATACTATGTCGGTTACTTGAGTAAGACGGAATTGCTTTCCTCTCGCAGGGCAGCATGTTATAGTGCAGGAGAGCTGAGCAAGTATGCTCATAAATACTCTGACATCACAGTCATTGATATAGATCTACCTCTGCACTCTCTTCTATGCTGAGAAGTCATTGGGGTGGCCTACCAGTAACAGACTGCCTACCCTCCATGACGTGGCTGCAAACAGAGATAAATCCAATCATTGACACTGTGGATGGTAACTCACTTTTATAGATTTGTCGAGAATCATCTTTTCTCCTTTTTTTGTATACGATATGTCAACTGTTTCCAAATTTCTCCAACGCGGTCACCCAAGACAGATCTGAAGTATCTTGGCGGCTAAATGGGTTGAATTTTGACATACTGTGCCAGTACCTTAAAAAAAATATAAAAAGAGTATTGTACACAGAAAATTTATCAGCCTGTGTCCGTTCTTCAGACACAACATTCTCTGGTAGTGTTTTTATAATTTTATATTGTGACGTTCCTCTGTGATGCCTCCTAGAATTTGTTTATAAGTACATTGACAACTGGATGATGTGAAAAAGCAGGAGGTTGCAGTTGATTTGTTATTTGAATGTAACAGAGCTTACAAATACCCCTACACGCCACAAGTTGATATCTACGATCGGATAGATTGATGAAGAATCTGTACCAGTGGGACTGAATGCATAGCCAGTTCAGTGTCCACAGGGTTGCAAAATATGGATAACCTGTAACCCTCAAGGGCTCGTCCGACCTCTTTTAAAAATCCTGCAGGTGGCGCTGGGAAGGTGGAAAAACAAAGCTGTACTCCTCCTCCATGCTCAGTGTTGCCCGCCACTGTCTCACCCAGGTCATTGCCACATGTGTTGTTACAGGTGACGGAAAACTCTTGCTGATATCTACCTCGGCCAACTACTCCACCCAGCTGTATTCCCAGAGCGTATCACTTGCTTAGATATGGGGACGGGGTGGAACTGTCAGAAGCGAAACTCAGCGGAGTTCCGTCGCCCCTCCTAAACAAACAAGGGCACTGCCTGGTGAGACGGAATGTGGGAATATGGAGTGACAGAGGATGGGTACATTTAAGCTTTGTTTCTAAAAAAATATCTCTCCAGCCAACTTGCTTTAAGACAGATTTTTCAATAAGTTACATACATCCTCCCTCGGCCAACATTGTATCTTGCATGGGACACATTTATAGTCAGAATTGTTACCTCCAAAAACAAGCTATACTAAAATACATTTTATTAGTTGGTTTACTCAGACCCAAGATAGAAAACTAGTTCTGGACATAAAGAAAGGGACATCTTGAGGTCTCAAGCCATTGGCATGACCGAAAGTGGGTCTGTTTCCCAGCATTATCAGTGAACTGTCGACACAACTCAGAATCGGGGAGTCAAAACCCACTTTCTGATTTTTGCGACTCTACCCTGGCCCCACAGCTTGCTCTTTAAGAAAAAACTGTTACAAGGGGTGTAATAGAGGCTGGGGGCCCCATGAGCAGGCTTCACAAATGGGGCCCCCTTTCCTACTTTAAAAAATGATACATATTGTATATGCTCACACATGCAAGTTACAATCACACATTTATTGCAATCATGCGTCTCAATATAGAGCATCTAGTGCTATGGTTGCTATAAACAAACTGTTCGCATCTATACACATATACGTCATTACAGACAGCAACCAGTACAGCACTTCACATCAGATTAGAGCATTATAAACATAACATATATAGTTTATATACCTTAATATGCTGTACAATGTGCGAATAATATGTATTAATGGTGCACATCCTCCAATCTTTAGTGTGTCAGCGTCAGATGCGCGGCCCCCTGACACACTACAGGCCCATTGCGGTGCCGCTGCTGTAGTTGCAATCTCTGGCGTGTATATTATGGCTGCATTATAAAGTCATTGTAAGGCGATTTACCATCGGCATAAGGAATTATGCCTCCCCAGTCACCTCCACGGCCAAATTAGCAGGGATTAATATTAGCCTGCCACCACGGTTAAAGCGAGGCGCCAGCTCTTGAGGAATTCCACCCTCTTTTATAAAATATGAATTCCTATTTGATTAATCATTATAGAACTTTGTTATTACCGTCTCTCCACGGACAACATATGCACTTGATGATGCCACCAATCTCTGAGTCACCTAAATCGCAAAAGGAATGTACCACTCGGCTCTCCGCAGAGAAGGCTTGTGTAATATAGCTTACTGTGACAAATCCCATGATGAGGCTGGAACCAAAAGGAAATAAACACCATATTGGTTACAGGATGTCATGTACTTGTAGAATTTCTAGTTAATAGTCAAATGACTCAATTATGCATTTTTTTTAAAACCCAACACACAAAAAGCTGCCATTTAAACAGAAGATTATTATCTATAAAAAAAAAATGTAAAAACCCAAAATATTGATTAATTTTAAATAATTTAGAATTAGACCCAATAGAAAAAGTGATTCAAAAAGTGTTTGTTCCGTAGAATAGAATGGACAATGTTAATCTATACATCTCTCACACTGTTCTTTAAATTATATATTATAAAAGGAATATAAAGATAAAATATTTATATGGCAACACAAAAAGTAAAGAAAAGAAGAAATTGCAAGATTTCACAAATTTTGCCACAATCTGTATAATTTGGCATGGCTTCCATGATAATAAAATGCAATCAATAAAATATAAATAACCCAAAATAATATGGTAACCGAAAATAGTGAAAGAAACTACCACTTAAGTAGGGAAAGGGTGTAGGTGAAGGGGCACTAACTTTTCTCGCTGCCCCTTTCCTTTCTTCCCCCCTCCATACAGGCTGTTTTTTTTTTTTATTCGGAGAAAAATCAACAGCCGGGGTATAGGATTCATCCAAACACACAAAGGGGTGAAGATTTTACTACCCGGTCCATTCGCGATCCAGCGCGGGTTCTCCGACGCTGATTGTGTCTTCCGGCGATTCACTAGGTTAGAGCTCATGGGTGTCCACCAGGTGTCACTGCTGCGCAGTCCGCCGAGGTCCACTCGGAGTTCACCAAGCTAGCTGGTGCAGGGTAAGTAGAGTGCGGTCAATCGACACTTTTTTGTTAAACAATACGGTGATTTTGCCAAATCCGTCAGGTTTTTCCGACGGCCCACGCTTCACGTTTTCCGACCGCGTGTTCCGGCGCCAATGCGCCACAATCGATCGGTTGCAACAGAAAAAAAAAAACCGGGCCAATTCAGGAAAAACTGTAATATCGGGAAACCGCCGGGGGGAAAAACGAGATTCGGGCCCTTGGTAAAGGACCCCCATGTGTCTAGTCCTATTATATCTATAGAATGTTATTTTGTTACTGCCGATCCAGGTAGGGATTAGCAAGCATAAATTTCACTAAATTTCTGGTGACTACTGGGAATTCACCGCTGGGTGGAATTCTTGCAGCCATGCTCTCAAAAAGAGATCTAGGCACTGCCCATCTCTTGTGATAAATATCTACCATCTGACCAGTATTCTTTTATAATATTTTGGGTGAGGTCCACAACTCCATCAAACCACTGCCAAAAGTAAAATTCTTTCCCGAAGTGGTTCCGAAATAAAGATGAAAGTTCTTTGTCAAGAGCACTATCATCATGTATGAGTTCTGTAGACAGGCGGTCCCCGACTTACAGACAACCCCTAGTTACAAAACGAGCCCTCTGGATGTTGGAAATTGATATTTGTACTAATTTTTTTTGAATCCCTGGTTCTTATAACAACCCAAAAGTTTTAAAATCCAATTCTCACACAGACCAAAAAATTTTTGCCTGGGGTTATCAATTAAAAAATATAACAAGTTTCCGACTTACATACAAATTCAAACTAAGAACAAACCTACAGACACCTAGCCTTTTTACGTAACCGGGGAGGGACTGCCTGTATAGCCCTACTCTGATTCAGAGCTCCGACCACATCATTAAACTAGGTTACTGTGTTCAGTGTCAATGTTTGGACATAATCTGTTGGAAAATTCCACAAATCAAGGAATCAAAAGTTGGATTGACTGTAAAAATTCTTTCCCAGTAAGGAAAGGAAAATAATTGGATAATGAAGGGGCGTTTTCAAGTTATGGGAGTGGTTTTCCAGTAAAGGGGAACTAGATGTATAACTTGGGTGGTTAGCAACTACACAGAGAAAAAACAGACTTCGACGCCTCACTTTATTTCGATTTTGGCTTGAGGCAGTAAAGTTGAGAGAAAAGACCCCTAAAGACAAAATGTAATTAAGTTTTCCTAAGGAGAAGTTATAGGGCGTTATTCTATCTTAGAAGGCTCCTTGGAAACATGATTCTATGTCTTTTTTGGAGCCCCGCTGCCCTCAGATTCATTAACCCCTTCCCGCCGCAAAGCACGACCTCTTTTTTCGATTTGCGTTTTCATTTTCACTCCCCACATTCAAAATCTGAAACTTTTCTTTTGTATTTTCCATGTACAGAGCTGGGTGATGGCTTACTTTCTGCGTAAACAAAGGACACTTCAAAATGGTGGTTATTAAATTTCATGCCGTTGTGTATGGGAAGTTGGAAAAAAAAATTCCAAAAATGCAGTGAAATTGGTTAAAAAAAGCATTTGTGCCGTATTCTTGTTGGCTGGATTTTACGGATTTCACTGTGTGCCCCAACCTGAAGTCACTTTATTGTGGGAGTCGGTACGATACAGGGATACCAAAGTTGTATAGGTTTTATAATGTTGCATACATTGAAAAAAATAAAACCTCATGCTAACGAAATTTTTTGGGGGATTTGCCCATATTCTGGCCGGCTAATAACTTTTCATACTTAGTGTATGGAGCTGTGGGTGTTGCCGGTTTTTTTTTTTGTGGATTTTGATGGTTTTTACAGGTTATCATTTTTAGGACTGTGCGACCTTTGATCACTTTTTATGAATTAAATAATTTTTTTTTAAAATGGCAAAAAAAGTGCCATTTTTAGACTTTGGGCGCGATTTTCCGTCACAGGGTTTAAACACAGTGAAAAACAGTATACTTTGAAGATCGGAATTTTCAACGCGGGGTCGGAGATACCTAATGTGTTTATGATGTTTACTGTTATTTATATTTATATCAGTTCTGGGAAACAAGGGGGGGATTTGAAATGTTTAGGTTTTTTTATTATAATTTTTTTTAACTTTTTTTTTATTTTACTTATTCAGACTCCCTAGGGTTACTCTAACCCTAGGGGGTCGTACGATCCTATCATATACTGCCTACTACAGTAGGCAGTATATGTGTATTTTTTACTACTCATACATCATGTGCTGATAGCACATTGTAAGGAATGGGTTAACCTGGATGCTTAGGGTCTTGTGAGACCCAAAGCTCCCATGGGGATGGATCGCCGCCTCCCCGATGACGTCAAGGGGAGGCGACGATCCTCGAAAGGCGGCGCGATCTGCAGGGGGGAAAACACCCCGCGATCGGTGCCCGTGAGCCCTTCCATGCACCGACCCAACATGTGACGTACTAGTACGTCACTGTCAGTAAGGTGTTAAAGGTCTTATGCTCTCACTTTCTGTATAGTTTTTTTTTTTTTCAAAAGTTCCCAAAAAAGTCTCAAAAAAATGCATAAATGTATCAGCACATACACCAGCAGGGGACTGGTGAAATATGAGACTTTTTATGGCATATGTTTCTGTAAAAAAATCGGGTTTTGCACGGTGTTGCACTAGCAGTGTTATGTTTTACACCAGATAATGGAGGTGGAAAGGTGGAAATAGTCCTGTGAGACGTTTTAGCAGTGAAAGTCCCAAAAAAACCTCAATGCCACTTTTTTGAAACTTTTTTATGCCTTTAATATAGTTCAAGAAAAACCTATGATAAAATACTCCATTGTGAAACCCCATTGTATTATGGGGGAAAAAACTTCTGGAAAACTCCTTATTTTCCATTATTAAAAAATATGCATAGGTTTTTAAAGAAGAATCCTTTGTTCTTATGTTGTTGGTTGGCGGTTATAAGAGTCATTCCTAATCTCTGGCAGGTACTAGTGTAGATGCACAGAGCTTTCGCTTTCACTCGGACAGTCATAGCAAACAGTATTAGATTGCACTTTCTTTTACAGACACTAAACTTTTATCATACAGTCTACAGCATTACCAGATGCCTCAGGGAAATGTAAAATCTAACAGTACAAGGTTAGAGACTGAGATGGTGTGCGCATTTCAGCAATAAAAAGCAGCCGTTCCAGGGTGCTGTTTCCTTAGTGGAAGACCCTATGACATTCTGCATTCATGTCTATCTATGTGTCAGGGGCTTTTCTTAACTAGAGAGCAGGGCCCCATAGCAGCTTTTCTGAATGCCCCCTCCCCTTCCCACTTTAAAAAATATAAGATTTATATACTCACACATGCAATTATTATGACACATTTATACATATGCGCACGCATATAGGCATATACACACAAAACAGGCCCATTACAAACTTACAGCATGTATAAACGCATACAGTATTACACACACCAACACGTATACACGAGCATTTCACATCACAGATGCAATACATATGTATATAGGCTATATACATCTTATGCGGTTAACAATGAGCAGCATAAGGTCTATAGAATTGGCACATCCTCCAATTTAGTGTGTCAGATCGGAGACGGGCGCCCCCTGAGCCTGTAGGCCCAATAGTAGCTATAGAACCTATAAGAATATGGTGCAAAATCTGTTTTTCTGTCAGTGCCACCGAATTTGTATTTATATAGCTGTTATCCACTAAACAATCCGAATAGGTAGCTGTCCTGGTAAATGATTTAACATTACTTTGGACTGTTTTCTGTTTAAGAGCACATGTTGACTGTGAAAAATGCAATACACATTCTAGGATTGCAGCTAGACTTGGAGCAGTCTGGTGCAGTGTTTCGAGAGATCTCATCAGTGTACTGCTGCAAGGGCCATACCAGTTGCCGTATAAATCACAGTATAGAAGGCTTCAGTCTGAGAATACTATCAATGGTATGTGGAGAGGGGCCTATGCAGTTCAGTAAGGATCTCACATTAGAGCACCCGATCCACATAAATGCTACTAAAAACACCACAGACGTTATTTACTTATAGATGAGAGAAATGATACTTGATAGAACAAATGATGCAATTGCTTACAGTTTCCTTTCAATAAAACAATTACATAATAAAACATTTCATCTCATTTTTATGCTGGACTCGAAAAAAACATGTTTAAGAACAGTTGAGTAAAGCGTTAGGATATGGAATTTGATTGCCCAAATGTTGGCGCAGCAAAGGAGGTCCATCAGGCTAGGTTGAGATGAAGAGACAGATAAGTGCCTTATAACTGGAACCAAATTCCATCTAGAATGATGAAACCTGTGATAGGTTTGTCTAAGTTTATTACTTGTCTAAATACTGCAATTTGTCTATATAAATTTTGTACACGTGCAGCATTACACAAGTCACCACTAAAGTAAGGCGCTTTTCTTCAGAGAATATCTACAGCAGCATCATTCTGCTGACCAGTTTAGATCTGTACACACTTGTATGAGAACATTCTGTATCAGTCCAGGTTTCTGTCACCAATGGGACAATTAAACATAACTCATAGGCCCTATTAACAAGTCCAACATGGTCTGTAGATTAGATCAGGCACAGCTCCAGGGTCCCCATAAAAAAAACCTAAGCATTAAAGAGCATGTGCAGTGAAAATAGACAGGACAATCAGAGATCTACATCACGGCCACTTTATTGGTACACCTGCCAATGCCTCGTTAACACTTAATTTCTAATCAGCCAATCACATGGCGGCAAATCAGTGCATTTAGTCATGTAGACCATGGTCAAGAAATATCTGCAGTTTCAAACCGAGCACAGTATGGGGAAGAAAGTGATTTGAGTGCCTTGAACGTGCATGGTGTTGGTTTGCCAGAAGGGCTGGTTGCTATTTTCAAGAAAACTGCTGATCACTGGATTTTCACGCACAACACTCTAGGGGTTTACAGAGATGGTCCAAAAAGAAAAAAACATCAGTGAGCGGCAGTTCGTGGGCGTAAAAATGCCTTGTTGATGCCAGAGGTTCCAGAGAGACTGGGCACACGACACAGCCAGGAGGCGTTCAAGCTAATAGAAAGGCAACAGTGACTCAGATCGCAACCCGTTAACACCAAGGTAGGCAGAGAGATCTCTGAACGACACAGTACGTCGAAACTTTAGGCAAGATAGGCCTTACAGCAGCAGAAGACCACACCGGGGTGCTGCCACTCCTTTCAGCTAAGAACAGGACAATGAGGCTAAAATTTGCACAGCTCATCAAAATTGGACAGAGAAAAGATTGGAAAAACGTTGCCTGCTCTGATGAGTCTCGATTTCTGCTGCGACTCGTGATGGTTAGGGTCCGAATGTTGGCGTCAACAACATGAAAAGCATGGATCCATCTGCCTATTATCAACGGTTAAGGCTTGGGTGGTGGTGGTTTTTTATGGTGTGGGAATATTTTATTGGCACTCTTTGGGCCCCTTGTACCAAATTGAGCATTCGTTGCAACGCCCACACAGGCTTACTGAGTATGTTGCTGACCATGTCCAGCCCTTATGACCACCAGTACCCAATATCTGATGGCCTACTTAAGCAGGAATTATGCCGCCATGTCATAAAGCTGGAATCATCTCAGACTGGTTCTTGAACATGACAATGAGTCACTGTACTCAAATTGGCCTCAACAGTCACAGATCTTCCATTAGAGCATATTGGGAGTGGTGGTAACGGGAGGGAGGAATTCGCATCATGGATGGCAGCCGACAAATATCATGCGGCAACTGTGTGTGATGCCAATCAGGTCAATATGGACCAAAATCTCTAGGAATGCTTCGAGACCGTGTGAATCTATGCACGAAGAATGGAGGCAGTTCTGAAGGCAAAAAAGGTGGTCCAACCCGTACTAGCATGGTGTAACCTAATAAAGTGGCCGGTTGAGTGTATGTCTACATTACTACCTTTGTTAATACTAAGTAAAAATTAACATAAAACTAATGGAAATGTTATATTTATACAGTCAGTATAGTTTTTGCATACAGCCAACAAGGATCAAGGGCAAGCAAGCTTGTATTACCTGTAAGGCACTGGGAATTTAAAAGGGGTGGTCACTTGTCAGCAAATTTAATGACATTGTTCTTAAGGAAAAGTTTTCCAATTTTCCCAATATACTTTCTGTATCTATCCTCTCGGTTTTCTAAATCTCTGCTTGCTGTCATTATATAGGAAGCTTGTATATTTTCTTTAGTGGATCGAAATCTGTCCATAGTGATGTGATGGACAAACAGGTGCACGAGGCCACCTTATCAATGAGAGAATAGGAGCTTGTGTGATGATAATGACGCATTGCCATCACTAAAGGACAGGAGTAAGCAGAGATCTAGAAATCAATGACGAAACTGTACAGGGAAAAGCATACTAGAAATTGCCATAACTTTCCATTACACAAACAATATCAAATAATTGCTAAAAGTGATTCAACCCCTTTAATGCTACTACAATCTCACTTTGCCTATTCTGGACAGCTTCTTCTTTGTTCTGGATCCAAAAACAAGTTTAACTATTTGTTCAACACTGATGAAAAAAACTTTGTGACCATTAAGTATTATTAACTTATTGAAAAAGGTCTTTGTTATGGAGGTGTACAAAATATGGGGGGGAGGTGCAGAATAAATAAGAAATGCTTATAATTAAAAAGGACCTGCTATTTTCACTTGGAGACGATCCGTCTATGGAAGCAGACCAAGTATGCATATGGTAATTTTGCGCTGTTCCCGTTGTTTCTTATCCTATATGTGGGGTCTGCCAAGACCACCATTTATGTGCTGTACTCATTGGGGCAATTTACCTGTGGGGTCGTCGCGATCCAGCGGCGCGTTCTCTGTGGAGGAGGATTCGGGGTTTACGGCGATTCACTAGGTACTCGCTGCTCCCGAGTCCATAGGGTGTCGCTGTGCTGCGCTAAGTCCGTCGGAGTTCACGATCCTACCCTGTGTGCCAGGTAAGCAGTGTACAAGCGAAACTTTTTTTAAAAAAAGGGCAGAGTTTTCCGAATCCTTCGGGTTTTTTTTCTTACGACCACGACTCCCCGATTTCAGTTGCGTGCATGACAGCCGCCGATTGCGTGTGTCACCACAATCCATCGCGTGCGCCAAAAAATCTCAGGGGCAAATCAGGGAAAAATCTAGCGACAAAGCGGTTTAAGATTTGGGAACCGATTGGAAAAACGCGATTTGGGCCATTAGGTAAGACCCCCAGTATGTACATTGTATCTTCACTCAATAGTTTATTGTTGATTAAAAAAATGGACCTGCTGTTTGTATACTTGGATATGTTGTACACGATAGAGAATGGGGAATTATTTTCTCCAATAAAACAAAAACCTTATGTATAGTGAGGATAGTTATTGGCAGGTTTTGGTTGTCAAACAAATGACACATGTAAAGATTGGGAGTTGTTAGAATATAACGTACCGATATGATAAAATGTAAACAGAAACAGAAACTAAATTATTTCCTTCGACAGTGGGACCCTTAGTCAAATATGTGAAAAATGTACAAGGTCAGGAAGTAAGGGGTTTCCTTAGACCACTAATAAGGGTACATAAACGGCCATCTGTGGGGCTGTATATGCGGCGCAAAATTTGAAGAATGGGAGTTACGGGAAAACAAGTAGTAAATAGTTTGGGAAATTTTTGTTCTATTATTTTTTCTTCTTTCCCCATCCACTTTGGACTTTGAATGACCATTAATGTCTTGGGGAAAATGGGGGGGATGGAGGGGGAAAAAAATGTGTGGAAAACATGCGGGAATGTATGTGATTTACTTTCGTATTTATAAAAAGTTTTTCCATTGAAAAAAAAAAGACCTTATTAAATGCGTCCAGGACACCATGCGTCTTTGGATCATCAACAGCTCAGGCGTTGTCTCCAAAGATTGAGCAAGAAACCAGAAATGATCAGCTGTGAGTTTCTTGTTTTGTTCCCACCTCAGACATGATTTCATTCAAGGTATTACAATCCTATATCCAGGCACTTGCTATTCTAACATAGAATGGACGTCTACCTGTGATGATACAAACAAGGACTTGGTCATTTAGATTTCAGATTTGTGAAAACAAATAACTTAAAGGGATATTCTATCGGACATTCACATTTTTTAAAATTATCTGCCATATATATTACATTTCTTTAATTGAATACAAATAAAAAAAATGTACTTATGTCACTATAATTCTCATTAAAATGGTTACCTTAGAAATGGAGGTCAGCCTTTCCTTGGATATTGGACCACCGCTGCTGGAGTGACATGAGCAAGGAAACAAATAGTGTTTGTATAAAATCTCCGAGTTACTGCAGTCCCCTAGTCATCCTATGGTAATGATGCTGAATCCAGGAGGTGAGCATGTGGTCAAAGCCAAGGATGACGATCTGTTTCTAAGGAACAACCATGGCTACATTCATTGGAAATTATCATCACAAAGGTAAAATTTTTTTAATAAAGGCAATTGAAGAAATATATATATATATATATATATATATTATATATATATATCACATTAATTATAATATGGTAGATTATATAAATTGATAAGGCAGGGAAATACCTATTTATACGGCTTAACATACCTATGTTCATATACAAAATATACTCTTAACGGTTTACATTCATGTTTCCGGACTGGCCCACCAGAGAACAGGGATCCTCCGTGGGCCAGAATCTAACCCAATACAAGGCATAGAGGTCTGGCGAGACATTCAATTCGAAGGTATAATAGGGTTTATTTTAGGGTGATGAACGGTAGGCCATTATATAATTTTATCTGGTGGTTCCCAAGGAAACTCCAGTCCGACCACTGTGTACATTAGTCATACAGAAACATTATTCATTGTGTTTTTTTAATATTATTCAGTGTACAGCATTGATGGTTAAAGCCGGTTACCTGTGGTTTTTAAGGTTGGGATTCTTTCTACATTTAAACCAAAATAAAAAAGTTATCGCCTTCTAAAGAAATTTTGTCATCTTTCAATTGTCTACCTTAAGGTGTTAAACATTCTAAAAACCAGTTTCTATGAGTTGGAGCGTTTGAGGGACTTGATGGGATCAGTTTGCTTAATTACCATAATTAATTTATTGGAATAAGCTTTATAACGCTATTTGGGGTGGAGCACTGTAATCTTAAATAGTATACCTTTCTCATACGGGAAGTAATAAATTACCATTCAGTGGATCAGTACAACTGTAATACATAGATTTATTTTTTCATGTTCATCAATGCAACTTTGAGAGCTTGTTTTTTGCATGAGGCGATATGCTTTTCATAGAACTGTGTTGATGCATAGTAGAATATGTGTCATTTTATATACATAACAGCAGGGTAATAGCCCTCTATGGCACCTAAAAGATTTAGTTGCCAATATTACATTTGAGAGTAACATGGGATGTTATCCTTCCATGAAAATGAACGACATTTATTCCAGTACACGCACTAGTTATGACATCTTTCACAGTTTAAATATTACTTTTATTGTAAAAAGTTCTTTTACACTTACAGTTCAGAGAAAGCATGTCCCACAGAATTGTGGCCTTTGCGTTGTGTTCGTGATTTCCATGAACTATTACTGACACCGGCAAAGACAAGGCCTATGGAAAGCAATACTTAAAGGAACACCAGTCAAATTAATCAATGAATATACCTTGTGCATGGCCTGAAGGGAGGAGCATGACTCTTTAGTTCACGATCCTCCCTTCGATCCTACACAAAGCATTTATTCAATAAATTAGCGTTGACTGGAGTGTTCCTTGAAATGCAAACAAGATAAACATAACTATTTTAATGTGAAATGCATAACAATAGAGGAAGAACCATAACACACTCTTAAAAAGAGCTGCCTTTAAAGGAAAACAACCAGGCTCAAGGATTGTTAACCAAATACCCATTACATGCTAGTGTGTTGCCACATCTGGCAGGAATCATCTTCTTATAGCTTTTTATGCTCTTGTTTTTTCAAAAAAAGACGTTAAAAATCATGCAAATGACTAAGGGGTCTGGGCTCGATAACAGCTTATGGAGCCGAGCCGGCTCACGCTCACTTGAATACATTTTAAAATTATTTTTTTATAAAAAATACAAGAACATAAGTGTCACAGGTGCTCCTGCGACCATTCCAGGCTCACCCATGTTCCCTTACGTGTCCATGTGGTCCCTTATGTGTCCATGTGGTCTCCTCGCTCCAGCCTGTGCGGCCTGCTCCGAGGGCGCATGCTATGCTGGTGTTCTGAGATTAAAGGGCTAGCGCGCAATAATTGGCACTTCCCTTTTAAATCCAACATATACCAACCACCTAAGTACATATGCATTAACAATACAAAACAGAAGAATACGAAAAATGCACTTCAATCAGCCAAGGTAATCAAACTTGAGCCGCAGTAGATAAAAACAGTTTGTACCAAATATCAAGTATACAAGATAGTGTAATCTCCTAAATCCTCAACTGTAATCATGGTTTTACCTTAACAAGTAATAAAAAAGCTCTTAGATAAGGAAGATAGAGATTTTAAGGCGTAAATTCCTTATCAGTGGGGTCCAGTGGTGATCACTAAGGAGCGGGGTCCATTGTGCCCCCCAAATAATGGAGCAGCAGGCAGACATGAACTATTGCACCATGTAACCTTCGTAGTGCCCTGATGGAAGTAGTCAAGTTCTACACTCAGTACCACATTAAGGAGTGTGAAAAGAGAGGAAGGCACATGAGTTCTATAAACATTGGGGAGACAACAGACCCCCATTTTTCTTGATCAGTGAGCGTTCTAACACTAGGACCCCTTTCTGTCAGATGGCAAGAAATAGAAAGTTCAGCATTGCAAAAATTAGGTTTTTATTGATGAAAGATGCTAATATAGTGAGAGCAGAAAGATTATGCACCTGTATAGTGTAAAGGGAGCCTCTGAAGTGTTAATCAGCAGAGAACAATATGGCAATTTTCTCCTCCGTCACAGATTCTGACCCTTTCCTCTCACAACGCTTTATCTTTTTCAGTAACTGAAAATGAGGGAAAGGAAAGATAGGAGTTAATATATTTTCATGGATGTGGAAACCAATTTGAAAAGGTGGAATTAACACAATACAATATGACAAATGGAATATAAATGGAAACATTTTAAGGTATTTAAATGACCTTGAGGCAGCACTTTCAAAAGGAAAGTTATTGAATTGGAACTTATCATAAATAGAGGGGGTTTCTTTTAAGCGTGATAGTGGGAAAAGACCTTTGTAGCATCTATTGTATTGAGCCCCGATTAAGTCCACTTCAGGTTGTGGGGGTGGATATGAGTTAGTGTGGGATTAAACCCCTTTAAGGAACGGAGGTTTTTCGGTATTCTCGCTCCTCCAACTTCAAAAATCCATAAACTTTTTCATTTTCGTGTACAGACATGGTGTGGAGGGCTTATTTGTGAGTAACAAATTTTACTTTCCGTAATGTGAGTTATTTGAAAAACATTGCCGGGTACTGCAAGCTGTAAAAAAAAAAAATCCAAATGTGGAAAAATTGAAAAAAAAACGTACGTCTTGTGGGGCTCGAGTTTTTACGACTTTCACTTTCGCTTCCAAATAACACACCTACTTTATTCTTTGGTTCGGTGAGATCGCGGGTGTGATACCAAATTGATAGGTTTATTGGTTTTAATAAATTTTCAAAAATTCCCAAAAAAAAAAAAAAAAAAAACACCCCCCCCCCCCCCCCAGCCCCACCAAAAAATATAAAATTCTAAAAACACAAAGGGGGGGGGGGGGGGCGGGGGGTGTCGAGTGGATGCCGGTGCGGTGCGGTGGGGGGCGGGGGAAGTGGACGGAATGGGGGGGGGGGGGGGGGGGGAGGGGAGGGGGGAGGGCGGCCGGGGCGGGCGGGCGGGGAGGGTGGGGGGAGGGGGGGTTGGCGGGTGGGAAGGTGTTGGTGCGGTCGGCGTGTGTGGTGGGGTGGGCGGGGCGACAATATTTCCCATTCCTCTCCAACACCTCTACAAAACGAAACTTTTCATATTCCCTATTTCCCCCTCTATTTCTTTCAAAAAAAACCCCACCCTTCATTGTCGTTCCCCCCTACCGCACAAAAAATAAAACCCAATCTCGACAGTATCAACTCACAAAAACCCGACAACCCCAAAACTAACAAACACACAGTGTACAAAAAGAAAAAAAAATTTTTGCATCTTCTGACCTAAGAACTTGTCATACTTTGGCGCACGGGATGTGTGAGGGGTCATTTTTTGGAAATGAGGCGACGTTTTCATGCATACCATTTGAGGAGTCTGTGCGAAACATTTTGATCATTTGTATTTCAGTTTTTAGTTATGGTAAAAAAGGTTTGTAAAAAAGTCGCATTTCGGAATTTGGGCGGCCAGTTCCCGCTCGGAGGTCCACCGATTTTGCCGTGTAACCGTTTTTATTATTTGATAGATCAGGCATTTGGGAGGGATGCGGCGATCGCTTGCTACCATATACTGCAATACTCTGTATTGCAATATAGGAATTTTTGCAGCACATTCATTACAATGAGCCATGGCTCATTGTATACGAATCGTGGCAGCTGCCAGATAGCCTCGTGTTCAAAAGAAGACACGGGGCTGGCTACCATGGCAATCCGATCGCCGCCCCGATGACGTTTCGGGGGCGTGCGTGGCGACTCGAAAAAAAAAAAAGATGGCGGCGCCCGCCATCTTACAGTTTTCTAGATCCCGCTGCTTGCCTGTCATTCTTTGAAAAGCTTTAGTTTACTAGTGGACAGAATCTACCATGGCACAAGCGGCACGGCGCTTGGTATAACACACGGCTCTGGATACTCTCTGTGATATAACGAGTCGACGCACCTGTGTGACCATGGTCGATCTCTAAATAAGATGGAAGTAAAAACAATGATGTTTCTATAGAAGGAACAGCAGACAAAGATCTTGCAAACTGTGTAATTGATTACAGAAAATATATTGGCAAATTGTAGAGTAGAACTTTTTATCATTCAAAAACCAAGAACAATAATTTGCTGAAATGAGACTACCCTAAAGGAAAAGAAAAGACCAGTCAGGCAGATTATGACAAGAGCTCCAAAGACCAAACTGTTCCAAGGCAAGGGGCCTAAAAAGCAAGCTACAGTGTACGCAGTGGGCCCCCATTTAAAAGATGTTACTGGTGGGCCCCAGGTGCTACAGTGAGACAATGCATGTGGAAGTAATTAGTGCTGTGGGTGGCACTGCACCGTGCTTGAAAGCCCACATGGCCCAGAGCAATTGTTTACTGCATCTTACTGATAGACAATAGGAAACTATTTTTGAAAAAATGTGCAAGTGACCAAGTGCCAAAAATGGACCTCTTGTGCTAGTAAGCTGGTTAAGCTGTGGCTACAATATCAAAAAGTGGATTGGAAAGGGTATGGTATTAAGGATGCCAGTTGTTTATGCCAACACACCCAAAAAACCATAAATTCAAACAAAGAAAAAAGCGGGGTGTATAGGCTGAAAAAAAGTCTAAATTTTATTAATGCAACAAAGTCCAAGCACACCAAAAAAAAGAGGATTATCACACCTCAAATCTTAAAACATTAAAAAAGTGTACAAGGACACAAAACATGGTGGATCAATATGAGTAAGAGAGATCGTATCAGCAAAGGTCAATCAATAAACAGACACTCGTACCCTATGCATAAAAGTCAGACTATACATGTGCATGCCAAACACCCTATACCAATTACCTGTAATCCTATGAAATCCCCAAAGGGGGGATTGGCTTCCTGAGGGTAAAGGTAGGAGCAGGGTCCAAGGTCAAGCAGCTTACAAGCTACAATGGCACAGGTTTAAAGGAAGGTAAATGATGGGACAATGTGGTCCGGGGACATGAGGCCAAGAGGCACCCCACGCGTTACGTCGCAGTCATGCGACCTTCCTCGGGTTCGTTGCCTCGTATCCCATGGAGCCTACCTTTTAAACCCTTGGGTAATCACCCACATCCAATCACAGCAACCTGGTTAAAACACACCTAGGAAAATAGGGTTTGAAACAGCGTTTCAGTGCGTTGGGGATGTTGTTTTTGCGCGGGTTCTCGCGAGAAATAAACCGAACTCCGCATGCGCAATAAGATTCTAAATTGACGCAATGCGCAGAGTAGTAGGCAGTCGGACGAAAGGAGCGAGGGAACAAAAAAAAGTGCGCTGCGCAAAAAGGTAATGACGGACGGACAAAAGCAGAAGGAAAGAAGAATAAAAAATATATAGAAGCATTTAATAGCTTAGCGCAATCTTCAGCGGGTTAGGTAAGTGTTAGTTGCCAAAGAAAAATGATGAAAAAAAAAAAAAAGATCGCTGGGCTTATCTTTTGTCATAAATCCCCCATCATTTTCTGCGACCTGTCCACCAAACACAACCAGTTGATTCATTACCATATTTTTAAATACAGCTCACAGTCCTCGTGGCTTGGTTGAATTCCAAAACAGAGCGAACGGTCCATTTTCGGATTCGTTGGTGGCACCTTCACTGGGATCAAAAGACACAATAAATCCAAATATAAAAGATCTCATAGGAAGAAGAGCACACACCCATTCTACCTATCCCTTCTAATCAAAACTTTTACCTCAAGGGGGGGAGCAGGAGATAGTTGTAACAATAATTATGACATTGACATACTACTCAATGGCGCAAAATTTCCCGAATCATTGTGGCTTAAATATTTGTATTCATTATTTTCTTATGAACCACAAATTTTTAATTTGTAACAATGGGTGATGTGATTGAAGCCAACAAGTCCTGTTCTCTACCACATAGAGACCTTTTAAATGTTGAAGATATTTTACTCCTGTCTTCAAACAACCATTTGGAGCTTTTGAAAAGATTAAAGGGAAATCTGTCACACACTAAAAAACCCAAAGAAAACAAACACTACCTTGTTCTGTACTATGTACGTCCCCTGGTGGTTTCTTTATAGCATATTTTAGGTGGCAGCATGAATTAAATATCTTTTATCTTTTTGTATGATGCAATTAGGCTGTCAGGTAACCCACATCCTGTCAGTCAGGTAACTCCAGTCCTATGTATTCAGGATGCTCGTCCCACCCATGCATGTGGCGTCCAGCTATGCCTCCTAGATCTCCAGATGCCAGAGAATATCATCACAATTAGTAAGCATGGTATGGGAAGACAGGGGGATGGAGTATGCTGGGCACAGAGCAAACAAGACGGGCTGGAGGCGGGGGGTTTACCTATTGCAGAGAGCGGGGTTGCCTGACTGCTGATTTTTTTTTTTGCATTGACTTACTGAATTTAAAGTTATTAAGAATTTTTTTCAATTGTTCCATGGCTTATAAACCATTGAAAATTTTTTTTTTTATACTAAAGTTTTAAGACCTCCAGGTGGCGTGACAAATTGCAGGAAGAAGATAAAGTACTATTTGGAGGTTTGGGGGGGGGGGTGGGGGATTTTTGATTTTGATGACAGGTTCCCTTTAAAGGGATTTATCGGCCAGTGCTGTTTATTGTGATACTAAACCACTCAAGAGTTCCTATAGTTTACTGTTCCAAATAGCCCGGATATAAACTCTGCCCTCAATTAGCCCGACAAAATGGTTTGAAACGTCAAAAAAAAATGAACAGTCATGAATTAGCAAGGCTATGATGCGTTTGAAAAGGCATCCTTTGCAGCTGACATTAATGTGAAACAAGTGATAATCCTTGGTGTAATGTTGGTTTGTGCTGAATTTCCCAAAGTAGGGGTCAAGCAGTGCATGTTTGAATCCGTGGTATGGTAATTATGGCCTAGGCTCTACTACTGCTCTGCTGCATATGTAATATGTGCCATCCATTGCTGTTTGTTTGTTAGCCGATGTTACATTACCGTCTTACCTCAGGCCTAGACTTGTCCTTTATGTCTATTCTATTTTTACATGCATTGCTTCTTTGTTTTTAAATGTATTCCATTGTTGTGCCGATTTACTATTTTTTATTATGTATGATTAATAAAGACTACCGTATATACTCGAGTATAAGCCGACCCGAGTATAAGCCGAGACCCCTAATTTTACCACCAAAAACTGGGGAAACCTATTGACTCGAGTATAAGCCGAGGGTGTAGTATACAGCCGGCCCCCCCATGTAGTATACAGCCAGCCAGCCCCATGTAGCATACAGCCAGCCAGCCAGCCCCCCCATGTAGCATACAGCCAGCCCCCCCATGTAGCATACAGCCAGCCAGCCCCCCCCCATGTAGCATACAGCCAGCCCCCCCAATGTAGCATACAGCCAGCCAGCCCCCCCAATGTAGCATACAGCCAGCCAGCCCCCCCGCGCTGAACATCGGGACCCGCGGCAACGATCCGGACACCGGAGGGTGAGTATTACGTTTTTTATTTTTTACTTGACATTTTTTGTGCTGAAAAACTCGGCTTATACACGAGTATATATGGTATATTCTTCTATATATAGTTTACAGTTTTCTTGAATTTATTCACCTAAGTATTTTGATATATGGTATCTTGAGTATGGATAAGTTTATTTACACTGTTTCTACTGCCCATTTCCCCTAACTCTATACTATATTGGTATTTATTTCCCAAAGTGGCCAAACCAGTAAGGGTGATGTCAGACGTGCCATCTTGGCTGAGTTTGCAAACGCAAACGCAGTCCAAGCCGCACCCATTGGGTCGGGCTGCAGCCCGGTCGCCTCAGCATTTTTATGGAACGGCTGCGATCGGGAACGAGCCGCCAGTGTTTTGCGTTAAAAACACAATACAGTTGTATTGCAGTATATGGTAGGAAAGATCTGACCATCTAGGGTTAATGTACCCTAGAGGGTCCAAGAAATAGTGAAAAAAAAAGAAATTTTTTTAAAATAAATCTTTAAAAAGTAAAACATTAGGTATCGCCGCTTCCCAAAATACCCGATCTATCAAAATATAAAAATGGTTATTGCCAGCGGTGACCTCCGAGGCAGGAAATGGCGCCAAATGTCCGAAATGAGACTTTTACACCTTTTTACATCACATAAAAAATGGAATAAAAAGTGATCAAAATGTCGAACAGACCTCAAAATGGTAGCAATGAAAAAGTTGGCTCATTTTGCAAAAAATGACACCTCACACAGCTCCGTACCCCAAACTATGAAAAAGTTATTAGCGTCAGAAGATGGCAACATTTTTTTTTCTTTTTTGTACACATTCGTTTAATTTTTGAAAATGTATTAAAACGTTATAAAACCTGTATAGATTTGGTATCACCGCAATCGTACCGAACCAAAGAATAAAGCAGAGCTGTTATTTGTAGCGCACAGTCAAAGTTGTAAAATTGAGCCCATAAGAACGTGACACACATGCAGGTTTTTAAAACAATTTTCACATTTGGAATTTTTTCCCAGTACATGACATGGAATAATAAATATTATCATGGGAAAGTAAAATTTGTTATGCACAAAATAAGCCCTCACACAGCTCTGTACATGTAAGAATGAAAAAGTTATGGATTTTTGAAGGTGGAGAGCAAGAAAAGAGCGAAAAAACTCTGCGTTAATTTCACGTAGGAAATACTGCCCTCTATTTACACAGCCATAATGTTAAACATTTAAAAAAGAGTATGTCCGATTTTCTCCAGTATTTATGTTCCGTATGCCCCATAGAAGTATATGCGAATATTTAAAATCTGTGTTGCATACATGCTGCATATGGTTGTGCACGATATGATGCCATATATACGTGTAGCATCCAGGGAGTGGGAGGTGCATTCTGTCAGCCAGCCAATAGTCAGCCACAGTAATGGATTATAATGTAGGCTGTTTGGGCGGTAGCCCAGGGCCCAAGCCTTCTAGGGGGCCCATGGCCACTCAAACCACCCACCAAATTTTATACTGAAAAGGACTTTGTGCATGAAATCCTCATGCATCTGTTCACGCTCTCTCACATTTCAAATGGTCCAGAAACCACAGATTGAAAGCAGACAGAAGGGACGCATCCTACATTCCCTATGAACCGTGATTCTAGGACCATATGTAGGGAGTGAATTCCAGACTTGTAGGGGCTGTGATATTCATACAGCCCAGGGCCCATGGAAGTCTTAATCCGCTCCTGGTCTGCCATCTATCATATGCCAACCCTCAGAATTTTATACAGATACAGATAGTGACATACGTGCACATACGGATGAAAAACCTCACATATATACGGCACAGAAGTTCAGGAAAGGAGAAATCACACATTGATGTGAAAGGGGCCCAATGGATATTCCAGTCTACATCAATTGACTGGCACAGAGCTGCACATAGGCCCAGCAGCTGATCAGCTATGGGTGATACAAGTCATCCTACCAGTCTTAACAGTTTTATCAATTATCACCTCTGCCCCTCATTGTTACAAATCTGATGTCTTAATCCACTCCAAATGTGTAAAGATATTTGTGCCAGCAGGTTCTTACTCACGCGTAATGCATATTGTGGCCTATTGAGCGTTGTTGGCTATCGATTCCCTCCATTGAGTCGCTCCATGGAGTCTGATTGTCTTCTTCACTGTAGAAAAGACAATATATTTTGTAAACCAGTAAATAAGGTGACCTAAATCTCTGAATAAAAGTGTAATATTATTAATTACATAGATTTACAGCTGGAACGGGACACATTGGGGGAGAAGTATCAATCTGTCTACACCACAATACTGGAGTAATTTGCCACATTTATTGAGGGTTATGGACCATTTTAAAGCAGTTTTCCAACTCATCCAAAAAAGTCAAGGCATCTCAGGAAATAGCATATGTGCCAGAAAAATTCAATAATGTGGTGCATCAAAATAGACCAACTAATAGGAGGTGCAAAGTAGGACTCACCAATGTTATACTGGGAACATTGGGAACAAAACATAGAGATTTTGGGTCCATGGCCTGGAAACTCCCCAGATCTTAATCCCATTGAGAACTTGTGGTCAATCATTAAGAGACAGGTGGACAAACAAAAACCAACAAATTGTGACAAAATGCAAGCATTGATTGTGCAAGAATGGACGCCTATCAGTCAGGATTTGGTCCAGAAGGTGATTGAGAGCTGCCAGGGAGAATTGCAAAGGTCCTGAAGAAGAAGGGGCAACACTGCAAATATTGATGTGCTGCATTAACTCATTCTTACTGTCAATAAAAGCTTTTGTAACTCATAATAAGATTGCACTTGTATCTCTGTATGTGATAAAAACATCTGACAAACCAGAGGGCAACAGACCATGTGAAAATATAATATCTGTGTCATTCTCAAAACTTATGGCCATAACTGTGGTTTTATTTTAGCAGTTTGTGAAAATCATCTTTCTGTCCAGTATCTACTGACAGCTGAGAGATAAGGAACCTGATAAAGTCTCTAATAACTTAGCTCTTTTGAGAGTCTCTGGATAATGTAATCTCCAAGAGAGCTAAATCACCAAGGGAAATATTCTCTAGGTATTGAAAGGGTTAATCTTTAGACTCTTCCATGTTTCTTTCAGACCCAGTGTGTTGGCATCACCTAGAAAATCAAATTTAGAGTGAGATCTAAATTAGTTGTAAAAGTCAAGGAGGCGGAGAGTTTAGTACTGAAGTCAAGCTCTGCCTGCCCATCACTATGCTTTTCCCAGGTTAAAATTTGGCATATAGCACCTTTAGGCACTTTCTTTCTTTCAATCATATCTCTATATCTGATCTACTTTATTACATGTTGGGGCTTTAAGTTCAGTAAATATACACCAAATGCAAAGCCCAAACATGATGTGGCCTAGCTTACCTTTAGCTGTAAATACATTATCGTTTTTTATGAATATGTACATAACAGAAAAAAATTACATTGTGCATTGAACTGGGTTAAAAACTTACCCAAGAACCTTCACAACAATAGCAGTTCTTTTATATCCATTGTTGGGGTCTGAGTGCTCTGAAAGATTGATATAAAAAAGGAAATGAAGATTGCAACTTAAAAAAAATCATGGAAATTAAGGCTCTGTTCACAACTGTGTTCATCATGTTCATGGGGAAGGAATGGTGAACAGAAGACTTTCACTTAAAGGAAACCTACCACTTTAAAGTCGTAGGTTTTATACACATATACATGGCACCAGCTCAGGGTGAGCTGATGCCAGAGCATATTTTTGTTAGGGGAACAAAGCCCCTATCGCAGATTTATAAGTTATATTAACTTATAACTCGGTGCACCGCACTTGGGCACGGCGCACCATGCCGGATTCAAAAGTGCTGGAGAGCTGGTGACGTCACCGAGCTCTCCGGCACACGCGCGCCTGTGCAACTTAGCACGGGGAAAACAGGCCGTGCTAAGTTGCGCAGGTGTGCGTGTGTGCGCGCATGCTGCGCCGTGCCCAAGTGCGGCGCGCAGGGGGTTAAAAGTTATTATAACTTATAAATCTGCGATAGGGGCTTGTCCCCTAACAAAAATATGCTCTGGTACCAGCTCACCCTGAGCTGGTGCCATGTACATGTGTATAAAACCTACCACTTTTAAGTGGTAGGTTTCCTTTAACCTTCCATTCTTAGTTTACGTTACCCTCTACTAGACAGAGAGTGTAAAAGAAACCCTTGACGTGTGTACTGTGCCTAAAGTGCAAAGGGACCATAATAAAGAATATCATATCAGAGCTTCTTTTTCCATTGTCTAATTAAAGTATACTGGAGTATAAGCCGAGTTTTTCAGCACCATGTTGAAAACTACCCACTCGGCGTATTATCGGGTACATGAAAAAAAATAAACACAGTACTCACCATTCTGACGCTCCAGGCAGCTCCTATTTTGTTTTCATGTGCGCTGCCATTAGCTCCAAGTCCATGACAGCTCAGTGTGCACGGCCCGACCGTGCATAAAGCTGTTGTGGACCTGGAGCCAGCGTCAGTGCACATGAAAATAGAAGAGGAGCTGTCTGGGGCGTAGGAATGGTGAGAACTGTGTTTATTTTTTATGTGCTGGCCATACTGTGGGCTATGTACTAAAGAGGGCTGGCTGGCAGGATATATACTACAGGGGGCTGGCTGTAAGGCTATATACTACAGGGGGCTGGCTGGCAGGATATATACTACAGGGGCTGGTTGGCAGGCTATATACTACAGGGGCTGGCTGTAAGGCTATATACTATAGGGGGTTGGCTGGCAGGCTATATACTAAAGGGGGCTGGCTGGCAGGCTATATACTACAGGGGGCTGACTATATATGAAAGGGGGCTGGCTATATACTATACACGGGCTAGCTATATACTACAGGGGGCTGGCTATAAACTACAGGGGGTGGCTGGCTATATACTATAGGAAGCTGGCTGGCTATATACTACAGGGGGCTGGCTATATACTAGATGGAGGATACTATATACTAATGGGGGCTGGCTATATACTACAGGGGGCTAGCCATATATTACAGGGCGCTGGCTATATAATACAGGGGGCTGGTTATACATGAAAGGCAGTGGCTGGCTTTATACTACTGGGGCCTGGCTGTATACTACAGGGGGCTAGCTATATAGCACAGGGGGCTGGCTATATACTACAAAGGGCTAGTTATATACCACTGGGGGCTGGCTGTATAAATACTAATGGGGGCTTGTTAGAAATATACTGGGAGGCAGGGGCTGGCTGGCTATACTTGTGAAGCTGTGACCAATGCATTCTCCACCCTAGGCTTATACTCCAATCAATAGGTTTTCCCAGTTTTTGGTGGTAAAATTAGGTACCTTGGCTTATACTCAGGTCGGCTTATACTTGAGTATATATGGTAATCTGCTTTCCTCTCTGCAGGCAGCATGTTATAGTGCAGGAGTAGCTGAGCAAGATGCTATAAATACTCTGCATCACCAGTCATTGATGTAGATCTACCTCTGCTCTTTCTATGCTGAGAAGTCATTGGGGTGGTCCTACCAGTAACAGACTGCCTACCCTCCATGACTGTGCAAACAGAGATAACTGCCAATCATTGACACTGTTGATGGTAACTCACTTTTATAGTATTTGTCGAAGACATCATCTTTTCTCCCTTTTTTGTATAGATATGTTAACTGTTTCAAATTTTCAACGCGGTCACCCAAAGACAGGATCTGAAGATCTTTGGCGCTAAATGGTTGAATATTTTGAATCTGTCCAGTACCTTAAAAAAAAATATAAAAATGAGTATTGTACACAGAAAATTTTATCCAGCCTGTGCCCGTTCTTCATGAACAACATTCTCTGGAGTATGTTTTTTATAATTTTATATTGTGACGTTGCTCTGTGATGCCTCCTAGAATTTTTTTAATACATTGACAACTGGATGATGAAATGCAGGATGTTGCAGCTTTGATTTGTTATTTGAATGTAACAGAGCTACAATACCCCTCACCGCCACAAGTTGATATCATACGAGTGGATAGATTGATGAAGAATCTGTACCAGTGGACTGCATGCCATAGCCAGTGCAGGTGATCCACAGGGTGCCAACAATATTCGGATACCTTGTAACCCTTTAAAGGGGCTGTCCGACTCTTTTAAAAATCCTGCAGGTGTGCTGGGGAGGTAAAAACAAAGCTGTACTCACCTCCTCCATTGCCCCTGTTTGTTTACAGGTGCACGGAAAATTCACTGATATCTGCCTCCGGCCAACCTACTCCACCAGTCCGTATTCCCAGCGCTGTATCACGTGCTTAGATATTGGGACGGGTGGACCTGACCAGAAGCCGAACTCAGCGGAGCTTCCGTGCCCCTCTAAACAAACAAGGGCACTGCCTGGTGAGACGGATGTGCGGAGGTGAGTACAGCTTTGTTTTTTTTAAAAAATATCTCTCCAGCCATACATACATCCTCCCTGCACACATGTCATCTCTGCATAAGGACACATTCTATATTCAGAATTGTTACTCTCCCAACAAGCTATACTAAAATATATTTTATTAGTTTGGTTACTTCAGACCCCTAGAAACTAGTTTTGATATAAAAGAAAGGGACATCTTGAGGTCTCAGGCCATTGGATGGCCGAAGTGGGTCAGGTTTCCCCAGCATTATCGGTTGAACTGTCGGCACAACTCGGAATCGGGGAGTCAAAGACCACTTTCTTATTTTTGCGACTCCTACCCTGGCCCCACAGTTTCTTTAAGGAAAACTGTTACCAGGGGTGTAACTGGAGGCAGGGCCCTATAGCAGGCTTCTAAATGGGGCCCCTTCCTACTTTAAAAATATGCATATTTATATGCTCACACATGCAAGTTACAATCACACATTTATGCACTCATGCGTTCACATATAGAGCATCTACGTGCATATGGTGCTATAAACAAATGTTCAGCATCTATACACATATACAGTATATACAGACAGCATACACAGTACAGCACATTCACATCACAGATAGAGCATATAAACATCACATATATATGTTATATACATAATATGCTGTACAATGTGCAGAATAATATGTATATAATGGTGCACATCCTCCACTCTTTAGTGTGTCAGGTCAGATGCCGCGGCCCCCTGACACTACGGGCCCCATTGCGGCTGCCGCTGTAGTTGCATCTCTGGCTGTTACTATTATGGCTGCATTATAAAGTCATTGTAAGGGGATTTACCATGGCATAAGGAATTATGCCTTCCCCACGTCACCTCCACGCCAAATTAGCAGGGATTTAATATTAGCCTGCACCAGGTTAAAGCGATGCGCCAGCTCTTGATTAATTCCACCCTCTGTTTATAAAATATGTCATTCTCTATTTGAATTAATCATTATAGAAACTTTGTTATTTACCGTCTTCTCCACGGACAACATATGCAATTGTGATGCCACCAATCTCTGAGTCACTAAATCGCAAAAGGAATGTACCACTCGGCTCTCCGCAGAGAAGCTTGTGTACATATAGCTTACTGACAAATCCCATGATGAGGCTGGAACAAAAGGAAATAACACCATATGGTTACAGGATGTCATGTACTTGTAGATTTCTAGTTAATAGTCAATGACTCAATTTATGCATTTTTTTTTAAAACCAACACACAAAAAGCTGCCCATTTAAAGAAGATGCATTATCTATAAAAAATTTAAAAATCCCAAAATATTGATAATTTTAAATTACTTGTAGAATTAGAATACAATATAAAAAGTGATCAAAAAGTAGTTTGTTCCATAGAATGGATCAATGTAATACTATACATCTCTCACACTGTTCTTTCAACATATATATAAAAGAATATAAAGAATAAAATATATTCTATGGCAACACAAAAAGTAAAGAAAAGAATATTGCAATATTTCACAAATTTTGCACAATCTGTATTAATTTGGGATGGCTAATAATAAAATGCAATCAATAAAATATAAATAACCAAAAATATATATGTAACCAAAAATAGTGAAAGGAAAACTCCCAATTAATAAGGGCAATGTGATGTTCAGGGGATGTTTTTTTAATTTCTGTAAAGAAAATGCACAGCGTGGTGTATAGGATTCATCCAAATCCCATACACACACAGTGGGGCAGATTTACTTACCCGGTCCATTCGCGATCCAGCGGCGGGTTTCCGACGCTGATTCGTGTCTTCCGGCGATTCACTAAGGTAGTGCTCCCGATGTCCACCAGGTGTCGCTGCTGCGCTGAAGTCCGCCGAGGTCCGCCGGAGTTCACCAAGCTAGGCTGGGTGCTGGTAAGTGAGTGTCAACACTTTTTTGTTAAAAAATACGGCGATTTTTCCAAATCCGTCGGGTTTTCCGACGGCCACGCCCCCATTTTCCGTTGCGTGCATTCCGCCGCCGATGCGCCACAATCCGATCGCGTGCACCAGAAAAACCCGGGCCAATTCAGGGAAAAACTGTAATATTCGGGAAACACGCCGGGAAAACGCGATTCGGGCCCTTGGTAAATGACCGCCATTGTGTCTAGTCCTATTTATTATCTATAGAATGTATTTAGTTACTGCCGCATAAATGCAGCATAAATTTCACTAAATTTCGGTGACTACTGAATCACCGCTGGGTGAATTCTGCAGCCATGCTCTCAACAGATCTAGGCACTGCCATCTCTTTTTTGTAATATATCTTACCCATCTGACCAGTATTCTTTTAAATATTTTTTGGTGAGGTCCACAACTCCATCAAACCACTGCCAAAAAGTAAAATTTCTTTCCCGAAGTGGTTCCTGAAATAAAGATGAAAGTTCTTTTCAAAGCAATATCTCATGTATGAGTTCTGTATACAGGCGGTCCCCGACTTACAGACAACCCCTAGTTACAAACGGCCCACTGGATGTTGGAAATTTGATGTAGTTAATTTTTAATCCTGGTTCTTATAACAACCCAAAAGTTTTAAAATCCAATTCTCACACAGACCAAAACATTTTTGCCTGGGGTTACAATTAAAAAATATACAGTTCCGACTTACATACAAATTCAACTTAAGAACAAACCTACAGAACCTATCTTTTACGTAACCCGGGGACTGCCTGTATATCCCTACTCTGATTCCATAGCTCACACACATCATTAAACTGGTACTGTGTTCAGTGTCAATGTTTGACATATCTGTTGGAAAATTCCACAAATTCAAGGAATCGAAAGTTGGCTTCCGACAAGTGTATGGGAGTGGTTTTCCAGTGAATGGGAACTGAGCTGTAATAACTTGGGTCAACTACACAGAGAATAAAACCGACTTCTGACTCCTTTCACTTTATTTCGATGCTTGAGGCAGTTGAGAAGAAAAGACCCCTAGAGTACAAATGTTAATTAAGTTTCCTAAGGAGAAGTTATAGGGCGTTATTTATTATTAGGAAGGCTCCTTGGAACAGTTCTATGTCTATTTTTAGAGCCCCGCTGCCCATCAGATTCATTAACCCCTTCCCGCCGCAGTCCTTTTTCGTTTTGGCGTTTTCATTTTTCACTCCCCCACATTCAAAAACTTTCTGCGTTAGCCATATATACGGGGCGCTGGCTATATAATACAGGGGGCTGGTTATATACGACAGGCAGTGGCTGGCTTTATACTACTGGGGCCTGGCTGTATACTACAGGGGGCTAGCTATATACCACAGTGGGCTGGCTATATACTACAAAGGGCTAGTAATATACCACTGGGGGCTGGCTGTATAAATACTAATGGGGGCTTGTTAGAATATACTGGAGGCAGGGCTGGCTGGCTATACTGGGGAGGCTGTGACCAGATCCTTTCCCACCCTGGCTTATACTCCAATCAATAGGTTTTCCCCAGTTTTTGGTGGTAAAATTAGGTACCTCGGCTTATACTCAGGTCGGCTTACTTTGAGTATATACGGTAACCTGCTTTCCTCTCTGCAGGCAGCATGTTATAGGCGGAGTAGTGAGCGGAATGCTATAAACATTCTGCATACCCTGTCATTGTGTAGATCTACCTCTGCTCTTTCTATGCTAAGAAGTCTTGGGGTGGTCCTACCAGTAACAGACTGCCTACCCTCCATGACTGTGCAAACAGAGATAACTGCCAATCATTGACACTGTTGATGGTAACTCACTTTTATAGTATTTGTCGAAGACATCATCTTTCTCCCTTTTTGTATAGATATGTTAACTGTTTCAAATTTTCAACGCGGTCACCCAAAGACAGGATCTGAAGATCTTTGGCGCTAAATGGTTGAATATTTTGAATCTGTCCAGTACCTTAAAAATATAAAATGATTATTGTACACAGAAAATTTTATCCACCTGTGCCCGTTCTTCATGACAACATTCTCTGAGTATCTTTTTATAATTTATATTGTGACGTTGCTCTGTGATGCCTCCTAGAATTTTTTAATACATTGAAACTGGATGATGAAATGCAGGATGTTGCAGCTTTGATTTGTTATTTGAATGTAACAGAGCTACAATACCCTCACCGCCACAGTTGATATCATACGAGTGGATAGATTGATGAAGAATCTGTACCAGTGGACTGCATGCCATAGCCAGTTGCAGGTGATCCACAGGTGCCAACAATATTCGGATACCTTGTAACCCTTTAAAGGGCTGTCCGACCTTTTAAAAATCCTGCAGGTGTGCTGGAGGTAAAAACAAAGCTGTACTCACCTCCTCCATTGCCCCTGTTGTTTACAGGTGGCACGGAAAATTCAACTGATATCTGCCTCCGGCCAACCTACTCCACCAGTCCGTATTCCCAGCGCTGTATCACGTGCTTAGATATGGGGACGGTGTGACCTGACCGAAGCCGAACTCAGCGGAGCTTCGTGCCCCTCTAAACAACAAGGCACTGCCTGGTGAGACGGATGTGCGGAGGTGAGTACAGCTTTGTTTTTTTTTTAAAAATATCTCTCCAGCCATACATACATCCTCCCTGCACACATGTCATCTCTGGCATAGGACACATCATAATTCAGAATTGTTACTCTCTCCCAACAAGCTATACTAAATATATTTATTAGTTTGGTTACTTCAGACCCCTAAAACTAGTTTTGATATAAAAGAAAGGGACATCTTGAGGTCTCAGGCCATTGGATGGCCGAAGTGGGTCAGGTTTCCCCAGCATTATCGGTTGAACTGTCGGCACAACTCGGAATCGGGGAGTCAAAGACCACTTTCTTATTTTTGCGCACTCTACCCTGGCCCCACAGTTTCTTTAAGGAAAACTTGTTACCAGGGGTGTAACTGAGGCAGGGCCCTATAGCAGGCTTCTAAATGGGCCCCCTTCTACTTTAAAAATATGCATATTTATATACTCACACATGCAAGTTACAATCACACATATATGCACTCATGAGTTCACATATAGAGCATCTACACTGCATATAGTGCTATAACAAATGTTCAGCATCTATACACACATATTGTAGTATACAGACAGCATACAACGTACAGCATATTCACATCACAGTAGAGATATAAACATCACATATATAGTTATATACATAATATGCTGTACAATGTGCAATAATATGTATATAATGTGCACATCCTCCACTCTTTAGTGTGTCAGGTCAATGCCGCGGCCCCCTGACCTACGGGCCCCATGCGGCTGCCGCTGTAGTTGCATCTCTGGCTGTTACTATTTATGGCTGCATTATAATCATTGTAAGGGGATTTACCATGGCATAAGGAATTATGCCTTCCCCACGTCACCTCCACGCCAAATTAGCAGGGATTTAATATTACCTGCACCAGGTTAAAGCGATGCGCAGCTCTTGATTAATTCCACCCCCTCGGTTTATAAAATATGTATTCTCTATTTGAATTAATCATTATAGAAACTTTGTTATTTACCGTCTTCTCCACGGACAACATATGCAATTGTGATGCCACCAATCTCTGAGTCACTAAATCGCAAAAGGAATGTACCACTCGGCTCTCCGCAGAGAATCTTGTGTACATATAGCTTACTGACAAATCCCATGATGAGGCGGACAACAGAAATAACACCATATGGGTTACAGATGCCATGTACTTATTTGTAGTTAATAGTCAATGACTCAATTTAATGCATTTTTTTAAAACCAACACACAAAAGCTGCCCATTAAAGAAGATTTATTATCTATAAAAAATGTAAAATCCAAAAATATTGATAATTTTAAATTACTTGTAGAATTAGAATACAATATAAAAAGTGATCAAAAGTAGTTTGTTCCGTAGAATGGACCAATGTAATACTATACATCTCTCACACTGTTCTTTCAACATATATATAAAGAATATAAAGAATAAAATGTATTCTATGGCAACACAAAAAGTAAAAAAGAATATTGCAGTATTTCACTAATTTTGCACAATCTGTATTAATTGGCATGGCTGATAATAAAATGCAATCAATAAAATATAAATAACCAAAAATTATATGTAACCAAAATAGTGAAAGGAAACTCCCACTTAATAAGGGCAATGTGATGTTCAGGGACTCCCATACAGATGTTTTTTAATTTCTGTAAAGAAAATCCACAGCATAGCGTATAAGATTCTCCAAATCCATACACACAGTGGGGCAGATTTACTTACCTGGTCCATTTCGCGATCCAGCGGCGGGTTCTCGCCGACTGATTTGTGTCTTCCGGGCGATTCACTAAGGAGTGCTCCTGATGTCCCCCAGGTGTCGCTGCTGCGCTGAAGTCCGCCGAGGTCCGCTGGAGTTCACCAAGCTAGGCTAGACACTTTTGTTAAAAAATACTGCAATTTTTTCCAAATCCGCCGGGTTTTCCGACGGCCACGCCCCCGTTTTCCGTCGCTTGCATTCCGGCGCCGATGCACCACAATCCGATCGCGTGCACCAGAAAAACCCGGGCCAATTCAGGGAAAAACTGTAATATTCGGGAAACACGCCGGGAAAACGCGATTCGGGCCCTTGGTAAATGACCGCCATTGTGTCTAGTCCTATTTATTATCATAGAATGTATTTAGTTACTGCCGCAATAAATGCAGCATAAATTTCACTAAATTTCGGTGACTACTGAATCACCGCTGGTGAATTCTGCAGCCATGCTCTCAACAGATCTAGGCACTGCCATCTCTTTTTTGTAATATATCTTACCCATCTGACCAGTATTCTTTTAAATATTTTTTGGTGAGGTCCACAACTCCACAAACCTGCCAAAAAGTAAAATTTCTTTCCCGAAGTGGTTCCTGAAATAAAGATTGAAGTTCTTTTCAAAGCAATATCTCATGTATAGTTCTGTATACAGGCGGTCCCCGACTTACAACAACCCCTAGTTACAAACGGCCCTCTGGATGTTGGAAATTTGATGTACTTAATTTTTAATCCTGGTTCTTATAACAACCCAAAGTTTTAAAATCCAATTCTCACACAGACCAAAAATTTTTGCCTGGGGTTACATTAAAAAATATACAGTTACAACTTGCATACAAATTCAACTTAAGAACAAACCTACAGAACCTATCTTTAACGTAACCCGGGGACTGCCTGCTAGCCCTACTCTGATTCCATAGCTCACACACATCATTAACTGGGACTGTGTTCAGTGTCAATGTTTGACATATCTTTGGAAAAATTCCACAATATCAAGGAATCAAAGTTGGCTTCCGACAAGTGTATTGGAGTGGTTTTCCAGTGAATGGGAACTGAGCTGTAATAACTTGGTCAACTACACAGAGAATAAAACCGACTTCTGACTCCTTTCACACTTTATTTCGATGCTTGAGGCAGTTGAGAAGAAAAGACCCCTAGAGTACAAATGTTAATTAAGTTTCCAAGGAGAAGTTATAGGGCGTTATTTCATTAGAAGGCTCCTTGGACAGTTTCTATGTCTATTTTTAGAGCCCCGCTGCCCATCAGATTCATTACCCCTTCCCGCCGCAGTCCTTTTTCGTTTTGGGCGTTTCATTTTTCCTCCCCCACATTCAAAAACTTTCTGCGTACCAATTACACTTCATAGTGATGGTATTTAATATTTCATGCCGTGTACTGGGAAGCGGGAAAAAAATTCCAAATGAAATTGGTAAAAAAAACGCATTTCTGCCGTATTCTTGTGGGCTGGATTTTAACGGATTTCACTGTGTGCCCCAATGACATGTCTACTTTATTTGTTGGGTCGGTACGATTAGGGGATACCAAATTTGTATAGGTTTTATAATGTTTTCATACATTTAAAAATTTAAACCTCCTGTACAAAATTTTTGGGGGGGATTTTGCCATCTTTTGGCGCTAAATAACTTTTTCATACTTTGGTGTATGGAGCTGTGGGTGGTGCCGTTTTTTGTGGATTTTGATGACGTTTACAATGTTATCATTTTAGGACTGTGCGACCTTATGATCATCACTTTTATAGATTTTTAATTTTTTTACAATGGCAAAAAGTGGCATTTGACTTTGGGCGCGTTTTTCCGTTACGGGGTTAAACGCAGTGAAAAAACATTGTCATATTTTGACAGATCGGGCATTTTCGGATACCTAATGTGTTTATGATTTTTACTGTTTATTTATATTTATATTAGTTCTAGGGAAAAGGGGGTGATTTGAATTTTTAGGGTTTTTTATTATTATTTTTTTTTACTTTTTTAAATTTAATTTTTACTATTTTTCAGACTCCCTAGGGTACTTTAACCATAGGGTGTCTGTACGATCCTATCATATACTGCCATACTACAGTATGGCAGTATATGTGCATTTTACTACTCATACATTACAATGTGCTGATAGCACATTGTAATGAATGGGTTAACCCGAAGTAGCTTCGGGTCTCAGTGAGACCCGAAGCTACCATGGTGACGGATCGGGGAGTGACCAATGATGTCACGGGGAGCGACGATCCTCAGAAAGGCGGCGATCTGCAGGAAAACACCCGCGATCGGTGCCCGGTAGCCCTCTCCATGCACCGGGACCCAACATGTGACGTACTATTACGTCACATGTCAGTAAGGGGTAAAAGTTCTTATGCTCTACTTTCTGTATAGGTTTTTTTTTTTCAAAAAGTCCCAAAAAAGTCTCAAAATGCATAAAATGTCTCAGCACATACACCAGCAGGGGACTGGTGTAACTATGAGACTTTTTATGGCATTTTTTTGTAAAAATCTAGTTTTGCACGGTGTTGCACTAGCAGTAGTTCTATGTTTGCACCAGATTAATGGAGGTGGAAATAGTCCTGTGAGACTTTTTAGCAGTGAAAAGTCCCAAAAAACCTCAATGCCACTTTTTTGAAACTTTTTTTTTATGCTTAAATAGTTCAAGAAAACTTATGATAAATAACCCCATTGTTAACCCCATTGTATTATGGGGAAAAACTGCTGGAAAACTCCTTTATTTTTCCATTATTAAAAAATATGCATAGGTTTTTAAAGAAGAATCCTTTGTTCTTTATGTTGTCTGGTTGGGCTGTTATAAGAGTCATTCCTAATCTCTGGCAGGATACTAGTGTGGATGCACAGAGCTTTCGCTTTCACTCGGAAGTCATAGCAAACAGATATTTAGATTGCACTTCTCTTTTTACAGACACTAAACTTTTATCATACAGTCTACAGCAATTACCAGATGCCTCAGGTGAAATGTAAAATAATAACAGTACACAGGTTAGAAGACTTGAGATGGTGTGCAGCATTTCAGCAATAAAAGCAGCCCGTTCCAGGTGCTGTTTCCTTAGTGGAAGACCCTATTGACATTCTACATCATGTTATCTATGTGTCAGGGGCTTAACTAGAGGCAGGGCCCCATAGCAGGCTTCTGAATGCCCCTCCCCCTTCCCACTTTAAAAATATAGATATTTATATACTCACACATACAAGTTATTATGACACATTTATACACTCATGCGCACACATGTAAAGCATATACACACAAACAGTGCCATATACAAACATACAGCATGTATAACTGCATACAGTATTTACACACACCATACAACGTATACACAGAGCATATTCACATCACAGATGCAATAAATATGTATATATGCTATATACATCTTATGTTGTACAATGCGCAGCATAATGTGTATAGAATTGTGCACATCCTCCAATCTTTAGTGTGTCAGATCGGATGACGGGCGCCCCCTGAGACTGTAGGCCCAATAGTAGCTTATAGAACCTATAAGAATATGGTGCAAATCTGTTTTTCGGTCAGTGCCACCGAATTTGTATTTATATAGCTTTTATACCACTAAACAACCGAATAGGTAGCTGTCCTGGTAATGAGTTTAACCATACCTTTGTGACTGTTGTTAGAAGCACATGGACTGTGAAAAATGCAATTACATTCTAGGATTGCAGCTAGACTTGGAGCAGTCTGGTGCACTGTTTCGAGAGATCTCATCAGTGTACTGCTGCAAGGGCCATCCCAGTTGCTATAAATCACAGCTATAGAAGGCTTCAGTCTGAATACTACAATGGTTATTGGTGGAGAGGGGCTATGCTATGTTCAGTGAAGAGATCTCACACAGAGCACCAAATCCAGCTATAATCCTAGAACTGATACTGATAGAACAAATGATTGCAATTGCTTACAGTTTCCCTTTAATAAAACAAATTACATAATTAAAATGGACAGCAAGCACGAGATTTAGAAAACCGAGAGGAATAGATACAGAAAGTATATTGGAAAATTGGAAAACTTTTCCTTAAATAAAACAATGTCAATTATTTGCTGAAAGTGACCAACCCCTTTAAATTCCACAGTGCTTACAGGTAATACAGCCTTGACCCTTGAATCCTTGTTGCTGTATGCAAAAAACTATACTGACTGCATAAATATAAACATTTCATTAGTTATTTTAATTTTACTTAGTATTAACGAAGGTAAAGTATGTAGACATACACTCACCGGCCACTTTATTAGGTACACCATGCTAGTAACGGGTTGGACCCCCTTTTGCCTCAGAACTGCCTCAATTCTTGTGGCATAGATTCAACAAGGTGGCTAGAAGCATTCCTCAGAGATTTTGGTCCATATTGACATGATGGCATCACACAGTTGCCGCAGATTGTCGGCTGCACATCCATGATGCGAATCTCCCGTTCCACCACATCCCAAAGATGCTCTATTCGATTGATATTGGTGACTGTGGAGGCCATTTGAGTACAGTGAACTCATTGTCATGTTCAAGAAACCAGTCTGAGATGATTCCAGCTTTATGACATGGCATTATCCTGCTGAAAGTAGCCATCAGATGTACAGGGTCATTGTGGTCATAAGGGATGGACATGGTCAGCAACAATACTCAGGTGCTGTGGCGTTGCAACGATGCTCAATTGGTACCAAGGAGCCCAAAGAGTGCCAAGAAAATATCTCCCACACCATGACACCACCACCACCAGCCTTTACCGTTGATACAAGGCAGGATGGATCCATGCTTTCTGTTGTCGACGCCAAATTCTGACCCTACCATCCGAATGTCGCAGCATAAATCGAGACTCATCAGAACAGGCAACGTTTTTCCAATCTTCTACTGTCCAATTTCGATGAGCTTGTGCAAATTTAGCCTCAGTTTCTGTTTTAGCTGAAAGGAGTGGCCAACGTGTGGTCTTCTGCTGCTGTAGCCCATCTGCCTCAAAGTTCACGTACTGTGCATTCAGAGATGCTCTCTGCCACCTTGGTTGTAACGGGTGGCGATTGAGTCACTGTTGCCTTTTATTAGCTTGAACCAGTCTGCCCATTCTCTCTGACCTCTGGCATCAACAAGGCATTTCGCCCACAAGAACTGCCGCTCACGGATGTTTTTTTTTTTGGGACCATCTCTGTAAACCCTAGAGATGGTTGTGGTGTGAAAATCCCAGTAGATCAGCAGTTTCTGAAATACTCAGACCAGCCTTCTGGCACACAACAACCTGCCACGTTCAAAGGCACTCAAATCACCTTTCTTCCCCATACTGATGCTCGGTTTGAATGCAGGAGATTGTCTTGACCATGTCTACATGCCTAATGCACTGAGTTGCCGCCATGTGATTGGCTGATTAGAAATTAAGTGTTAACCAGCAGTTGGACAGGTGTACCTAATAAAGTGGCCGGTGAGTGTAGAATATCTGATGTCCCTGTCTATTTTCACTGCACATGCTCTTTATGCTTTAGGTTTTTTGGGGACCATGGAGCTGTGCCTGATCTGACCTACAGACCATGTTGACTTGTAATAGGGGCCTATGAGTTATGTTATTGTCATTGGTGACAGAAACCTGGAACGATACAGAATGTTCTCAATACAAGTGTGTACAGAGCCTAAACTGGCAGCAAATGATAGATGCTGTAGATATTCTCTGAAGAAAAGCGACATTACTTTTTGTGACTTGATGTATGCTGCATGTGTACAAAAATGTGATATAGATACAAAGGATGACAGATATTTAGGACAGAGTACTAACTTAGACAAACCTATCACAGTGTCTCATTTAGATGGATAGTGGTTCCAGTATAGGCATTCTGTCTAACTTCATATCACCTTACTGATGGACCTTCTTTGCGCCAACATTTGGGCAATCAAATTCCATATCTAAAGTTACTCACTGTTCTAAACAGTTTTCGAGTCCAGAAATAAAAATGCAGATGAAAATGTTTACTTGGTGTCCTCAGGCGCTGGTATCAATGAAAACTGTGACAGAGAAGGAAGTATAAATCACAAATTAAATTCTGTGTTGGCACTTTGTAATAAATAATCGGGTCTTTGTTGTAGTTTGGGCACTCGGTCTCGAAAAGGTTCGCCATCACTGTCCTAGAATATAAATGCTACTAAAACACACAGACGTATATTTACTTATAGATGATAGAACTGATACTGATAGAACAAAAGATGGCAATTGCTTACAGTTTCCCTTTAATAAAACAAATTACATAATTAAACATTTTCATCTGCAATTTTTATTTCTGGACTCGAAAAACATGTTTAGAACAGTTGAGGTAAGCTTTAGGATATGGAATTTGATTGCCCAAATGTTGGCGCAAAGAAGGTCCATCAGTAGGTGATATGAAGTTAGACAGAAGTGCCTATAACTGGAACCAATATTCCATCTAAAATGAGACACTGCGATAGGTTTGTCTAAGTTATTACTGTCTAAATCAGTGGTTCTCAACCTTTCTAATGCTGTGACCCCGCAATACAGTTCCTCATGCTGTGGTGACCCCAAACCATGCAACTCGCAGTAAAAAACACAGTAAATTTCAGCTCCGATGGCTTTAGGCGACCCCCGGTTTTGGTCGTTCGACCCCCGCTGGGGTCCCGACCCACAGGTTGAGAACCACTGGTCTAAATATTAGACAGGATTATTAAACCCTGTCTAAATATCTGTCACTTTGTATCTATATCAAATTTTGTACACATGACAGCATACATCAAGTCACACAAAAGTAATGTCGCTTTTCTTCAGAGAATATCTACAGCATCTATCATTTGCTGCCAGTTTAGGCTCTGTACACACTTGTATTGAGAACATTCTGTATCAGTTCCAGGTTTCTGTCACCAATGACAATAACAATAACTATAGGCCCTATTACAAGTCAACATGGTCTGTAGGTCAGATCAGGCACAGCTCCATGGTCCCCATAAAAAACCTAAAGCATTAAAGAGCATGTGCAGTGAAAATAGACAGGGACAATCAGATATTCTACACTCACCGGCCACTTTATTAGGTACACCTGTCCAAGTGCTCGTTAACACTTAATTTCTAATCAGCCAATCACATGGCGGCAACTCAGTGCATTTAGGCATGTAACATGGTCAAGACAATCTCCTGCAGTTCAAACCGAGCATCAGTATGGGGAAGAAAGGTGATTTGAGTGCCTTTGAACGTGGCATGGTTGTTGGTGCCAGAAGGGCTGGTCTGAGTATTTCAGAAACTGCTGATCTACTGGGATTTTCACACACAACCATACTCTTAGGGTTTACAGAGAATGGTCCCAAAAAAAAAAAACATCCAGTGAGCGGCAGTTTCTGTGGGCGGAAATGCCTTGTTGATGCCAGAGGTCAGAGGAGAATGGGCAGACTGGTTCAAGCTGATAGAAAGGCAACAGTGACTCAAATCGCCACCCGTTACAAACCAAGGTAGGCAGAGAGAGCATCTCTGAATGCACAGTACGTTGAACTTTGAGGCAGATGGGCTACAGCAGCAGAAGACCACACTGGTGCCACTCCTTTCAGCTAAAACAGGAAACTGAGGCTAAAATTTGCACAAGCTCATCGAAATTGGACATAGAAGATTGGAAAAACGTTGCCTGTTCTGATGTCTCGATTTATGCTGCGACATTCGGATGGTAGGGTCAGAATTGGCGTCGACAAACAGGAAGCATGGATCCATCCTGCCTTGTATCAACGTTAAAGGCTTGGTGGTGGTGGTGTCATGGTGTGGAGAATATTTTCTTGGCACTCTTTGGGCTCCTTGGTACCAATTGAGCATCGTTGCAACGCCACAGCCGACCTGAGTATTGTTGCTGACCATGTCCATCCCTTTATGACCACAATGTACCCTGTAACATCTGATGGCTACTTTCAGCAGGATAATGCACCATGTCATAAAGCTGGAATCATCTCAGACTGGTTTCTTGAACATGACAATGAGTTCACTGTACTCAAATGGCCTCCACAGTCACCAGATATCAATCGAATAGAGCATCTTTGGGATGTGGTGGAACGGAGATTCGCATCATGGATGTGCAGCCGACAAATCTGCGGCAACTGTGTGATGCCATCATGTCAATATGGACCAAAATCTCTGAGGAATGCTTCTAGCACCTTGTTGAATCTATGCCACGAAGAATTGAGGCAGTTCTGAAGGCAAAAGGGGGTCCAACCCGTTACTAGCATGGTGTACCTAATAAAGTGGCCGGTGAGTGTATGTCTACATACTTTACCTTCGTTAATACTAAGTAAAAATTAAAATAACTAATGGAAATGTTTATATTTTATGCAGTCAGTATAGTTTTTTGCATACAGCAACAAGGATCAAGGGTCAAGGCTGTATTACCTGTACACTGTGGAATTTAAAGGGGTTGGTCACTTTCAGCAATAATTGACTTGTTTATTTAAGGAAAAGTTTTCCAATTTTCCAATATACTTTCTGTATCTATTCCTCTCAGTTTTCTAAATCTCTGCTTGCTGTCATTCTATAGGAAGCTGTATGTCTTCTTTAGTGGATAGAAATCTGTCCATAGTGATGTGATGGACACAAAGGTGCACGAGCCACCATTATCACTGAGAGTAATAGGAGCTGTGTGATAATAATGACCAGTTCCATCACATAGAAGGACAGTAACAGAGATCTAGAAATCAATACGAACTGATACAGAAAGTATACTAGAAACTTGCATAACTTTTCATTACACAAACAATATCAAATAATTGCTAAAAGTGATCAACCCCTTTAATGATTACTACATCTACTTTGCCATTCTGGACAGCTTCTTCTTTGTTCTGGATCCAAACAAGTTTAACTATTTCGTTCAACACTGAAAAAAACCTTTGTGACAATTAAAGTAATTATTACGTTATTGAAAAAATGTCTTTGTTATGGAGGTGTACCAAATTATGGGGGGGGAGGTGCAGATAAATAAGAAATGGTTAAAAGGCTTATAAAATTAAAAATGGACCTGCTATTTTTCACTCTGGAGACGATCCGTCTATGGAAGCAGACCAAGTATGCATATTGTATAATTTTGCGCTGTTTCCCGTTTGTTTTCTTCTCCTATATGTGGGGTTGCAAGACCACCATTTATGTGCTGTACTCATTGGGGCAGATTTACTTGTGGGGTCCTGTCGCGATCCAGCGGCGCGTTCTCTGTGGAGGATTCAGGTCTTCCGGCGATTCACTAAGGTACTGCGCCCGATGTCCACTAGGTGTCGCTGTTGCGCTGAAGTCCTTCGGAGTTCACTGGAGTTCACGATCCTACCCTGTGTGCAGGTAAGCGCGTGTCAAGCGACACTTTTTTTTAAAAAATGCAGCAGTTTTTCCGAATCTGTCGGGTTTCCTTATGGCCATGCCCCCCGATTTCCGTTGCGTGCATGCCGGCGCTGATGCACCACAATCCGATCGCCAAAACCCGGGGCAATTCAGGAAAATCGGCTCAAAACGGTAAGATTTGGGTAACCTGTTGGAAAAACGCGATTTGGGCCCTTAGTAAATGACCCCAGTATGTACATTGTATCTTCAACTTTAATAAAGTTTTATTGTTGATTTAAAAAAATTGGACCTGCTTGTTTGTATACTTGGATATGTTGTACACGATAGAGAATTGGGGAATTATTTTTCTCCAATAAACAAAACCTTATTTATAGTGAGGATAGTTATTGCCAGGTTTTGGTTGTCAAACAAATGTCCACATGTTAAATATTGGGAGTTATAAATGATTAGAATATTAACGTACGATATGATAAAAGTAAACAGAACAGGAAACTAAATTATTTCCTTCGACAGTGGGACCCTTAGTTAAATATGTGAATAATGTACAAGGGTCAGGAAGTAAGGGTTCTCCTGAGACCTTACTAATTAAGGGTACATTTAACGGCCGTCTGTGGGGATGTATATGCGACACAAATTTGAAGAATGGGAGTACGCGGAAACAATTAGTAATATTTTGGAAATTTCTTGTTCTCTTATTTTTCTTTCTTTCCCCTCCTCCTCTTGGACTTGAATGACCACTTACTGTCTTGTGGGAAATGGGGTGGGGGACGTGAGTTATAAGGAAAAATGTGGAAAACATGCTGGGAATGTATGTTGATTACTTTCGTATTATATAAAAAGTTTTTCAATTGAAAAAAAAAATTACCTTATTAAATTGAGTCCAGGACACCATGCGCTCTTTTTGATCATCAAAGCTCAGGCAGTTGTCTCCAAAGATCTTCTGAGCAAGAAACCAGAAATGATCAGCGTGAGTTCTTGTTTGTTCCAACTCTCGACATGAATTTCATTTTCAAGGTCTTACACATCTTATCCATGGCACTTTCTCTTCTACATAGAATGGACGTCTTACCTGTGATACAACAAGGAACCTTGGTCATTTAGATTTCAGACTTGTGAAAACAAATAACTTAAAGGGGTATCTCATCGGACATTCACGTTTTTTAAAATTCATCTGCCATATATATACATTCCTTAATTGAATACAAATAAAAAATGTACTTATGTCACTATAATTCTCATAAATGGTACCTTAGAAATGGAGGTCAGCTGTCCTTAGATAGACCACGCTGCTGGAGCGATTGAGCAATGAAACAATAGTTTTTGTATATTAAATCTCCGGGAGTTACTGCATGTCCCACAGTCATCCTATGGTAAGATGGCTGAATCCAGGAGGTTGAGCATGGTGGTCAAATCCAAGGATGACTATCTCGTTTCTAAGGAACAACATGGCTACATTCATTGGAAATTATCATCACAAAGGTAAAATTTTTATTCATGCAATTGAAGAAATATATATATATATATATATATATATATATATATATATATATACATACACATATGGTAGATTATATTAAATGTGAAGTGCAGGGGAGAATACCTATTTATACCGGTAACATTACCTATGTTCATATACAAAATCATCCTTACCGGTATGTACATTCAGTGTCCGACTGGCCCACCAGAGAACAGAGGATCCTCCGCTGGGCCAGAATCTAACCCAATACAGGAACCTAGAGGTCTGGCAGAAGACATTCAAATTTGAAGGCTACTAGGGTTTATTTTTAGGGTTGATGAACGGTAGGCCCCTATAATAATTTTATCTGGTGGTCCACGGAACTCCAGTCTGACACTGTGTACATTAGTCATACAGAAACATTATTCATTGTGTTTTTTAATTATTCAGTTTTACAGCATTGATGGTAAAGCCGGTTACCTGTGGGTTTTAAGGTTCTACATTTAAACCAAATAAACAAGTAATCACCTTCTATAGCAATTTTGTCATTTTTGTCAATTTTGTCAATGTTAAACCTTAAGGTTTAACATTCTAAACCGTTTCTATGAATGTAGCTGTTTGAGGACTTGATGGGATCAGTTTCGATTATTACCATAATTAATTTATTGACTAAGCTTATAAAAGCTTTATTTGGGGTGGAGCACTGTAATATTAAATAGTATACCTTTCCTCATACGGGAATGATAAAATTACCATTCAGTGGATCAGTACAACTGTAACTACATAGATTATTTTTCATTTTCCATCAATGCAACTTTGAGAGCTTGTTTTTTGCATGATGAGATATGCTTTTCATATACCTTTATTGCTGCATAGTAGAATATGTGTCATTTTATAACATAAACAGAAGGGGTAAGACCTCTATGGCACCTGAAGATTTATTGCAATAGCATTTGAAGTAACATTGCTGTTCTTATTCCATTGAAAATGAAGACATTTATTCCATAACAAGACACTAGTTATGACATCTTTCACAGTTTAAATATTACTTGTATTGTAAATTTCTTTTACACTTACAGTTTCAGAGAAAGCATGTCCCACAGAATTGTGGCCTTTGCGTTGTTGTCTTGATTTCCATGAACTATTACGACCACCGGCAAAGACAAGGCCTATGAGAAAAGTCAATACTTAAAGGAACACTCCAGTCAAATTTAATCAATGAATTATACCTTGTGCAGGGCCTGAAGTAAGGAGCATGACTTTTAGAACACTCTTAGCTTGACTGGAGTGTTCCTTGAAATGCAAACAAGATATAACATAACTATTTAATGAATATGCATAACAATAGAGGAAGAACCATACACATCCAATCTTAAAATATGCTGCTTTAAGGAAAACTCCACCAGGCTCAAGGATTGTTAACCAATACATTTACATGCTAGTGTGTGCCACCTCTGGCAGGATCAATCTTCTTATAGCTCCTTATGCTTTTGTTTTTTCAAAAAAAGACTTTAAAAATCATGCAAATGAACCTAAGGGGCTCTGGGCTCCATTAACAGCTTGGAGCCCAGAGCCGCTCCCGCTCATTTGCATACTTTTAATAATTTTTTTATAAAAATACAAGAACATAAGTGTCACAGGTGCTCCTGCGACCCATGTCCCAGGCTCACCCATATTCCCTTACGTATCCATGTGGTCCCTTATGTGTCCATGTCGTCTCCTCGCTCCAGCCTGTGCGTCCCTGCCTCCGAGGGAGCATGCGAGCTGGTGTTCTGAGATTTAAAGGGCTAGCGCGCAATAATTGGCACTTCCCTGTTAAATTCCAACATATACCAACCACATAAGTACATATGCATTAACATATACAAAAACAGAGAATACTAAAATGCCAATCAATCAGCAAGGTTATCAAATCTGGAGCCGCAGTAGATAAAACAGTGTACCAAATATCCAAGTATACAAGATAGTGTAATCCCTAAATCCTCACCTGTAATCATGGTTATTACCTTAACAAGTAAAAAGCTTAAATAAGGAGATAGATAGAGATTTTAAGGAGTAAATTCCTTATCAGTGGGGGTTCCAGTGGTGGATCACAAGAGCGGGGTCCATTGTGCCCCCCAAATAATGGAGCAGCAGGTCAGACATGAACACTATTGCACCATTTACCTTCTAGTGCCCTGATGGAAGTAGTCAAGTTCACACTCAGCTACCCCCATTAAGATGAAAACAGAGGAAGGCACATGAGTTTCTATTGGGGATAAACAGACCCCCTTTTTCTTGATCAGTGAGGCGTTTCACCACTAGGACCCCTTCTTGTCAGATGGCACAGAAAAGAAGTTCAGCATTTGCAAAATTAGGTTTTTATTGATGACGATGATAAATAGTGAGGGCAGAAGCTATGCACCTGTATAGTGTAAATGGAGCCTCTGAAGTGTATATCAGCAGAGAACAATATGGCACATTTCTCCTCCGTCACAGATTCTGACCCTTTCCTCTCACAACGCTTTATCTTTTTCAGTAACTGAAAATGAGAAATATAGGAGTTAATTGTATTTGTGAATAACACAATACAATATACAAATGGATTATAAATGAACTTTTAAGGTATTTAAATGACCTTGAGGCAGATAACTTCAAAAGGAATTATGAATTAGGAATTATCATAATAGAGGGGTTCTTTTAAAGGTGATGAGTGGGAAAAGACCTTGTAGCATCTATTGTATTGAGCATTAATTCCACTTCAGGTTGTGGGGGTGATGAGTTAGTTGATGGGATTTAAACAAATGTGAACAGGCTGGACTGGCCCACATGTGGATTCAGCGGTGGGCCCCTGAGCTGGAGGGCTCCCAGGCCCTATTTATTCCCATTAGAGCAAATTAATGTCATTCTTTTTATGATAAAAATTATTACATTTCCAATATAGTTTCTGATTAATTCCTTACAGTTTTCTAGATCTCTGCTTGCTGTCATTCTTTGGAAAGCTTTAGTTTACTAGTGGACAGAAATCTGACCATGGTCACACAGGTGCACGGCTTGTTATAACACACAGCTCTGATTACTCTCTGTGATATACGAGCCGCGCACCTGTGTGACCATGGTCAGATCTCTATCCAGTGGAAGTAAACAATGATGATTTTATAGAAGGACAGCAAGCAGAGATCTAGAAAACTGTGATTAATTGATACAGAAAATATATTGGAAATTGAATAACTTTTTATCATAAAAACATAACAATAATTTGCTGAATGGGACTACCCCTTTAAAGGAAAAGACCAGTCAGCAGATTACTGACAGAGCTCCAAAGACCATAACTGACCAAGGCAATGGCTAAAAGCAAGCTACAGTGGGCCCCATTAAAATATGTTACTGGTGGGCCCCAGGTGCTCAGTGAGACACTGAATGTGAATTATTGCTGTGGGTTGCACCTGCACCTTTGCTTGAAGCCCAATAGCTCCAAGAGCAATGTACTGATAGACAATAGGAAACTATTGAAAAATGGTGCAAGTGACCATGTGCCAAAATGGACCTCTTGTGCTAGTAAGCGGCTTATCTTTTGTCATAATTCCCCATCATTTTTTGCGACCTTTCCACCAAACACAACCAGTTGATTCATACCATATTTTTAAATACAGCTCCACAGGTCCTTGTGGCTTGTTGAATTCAAACAGAGAACGTCCATTTTCGATTTCGCTGGCACCTTCACTGTGATCAAAGACACAAATCCAAATATAAATCTCATAGGAAGAGCACACCCATTCTACCATCCCTTCCTATCCAACTTTACCCTCAAGGAGGAGCAGGAGAATAGTGTAAAATAATTTACATTGACATACTACTAATTGCTGAAAAATTCCAGAATCATTGTGGCTTAAATTGTATTCAATATTTTCTTATGCACACAAATTTTTATTTAGGGTATGGGTGATGTTGAAGCCAACCATTTCCTGGTTCTATACAAATATAGACCTTTTAATTGGTGAAGATATTTTACTCCTGTCTTCAAACAAACATTTAGAAGCTTTTGAAAAGATAAAGGGAATCTGTCACCACACTAACAACCCAAAGAAAACAAACACTACCTTGTTCTGTAATATGTACGTCCCCTGGTGGTCTTTATAGCAATTTCTAGGTGGCAGCATGAATGAAAAATCATCTTTTTTCTTTTGTATGATGCAATTAGGCAGTCGTTAACCCCACCTCCTGCAGTCAGGTAACTCCGCCTCCTGTATTCAGGCTGCTCTTCCCACTCCATGCATGTGGCGTCCAAGCTCTGCTCCTAGATTCCAGATAGCCAGAGAATATCATCACAATTAGTAAGCATGGCTGGGAAGCCGGTGTATGGAGTGGGCACAGCAAACAGACTGCTGGAGGCGGGGTTACCTAATTGCAGAAGACTGACTGCCTGATTGCATTGTACAAAAGAATAAGATGATTTTTCATTCATGCTACAACCTTGAATATACTAAAAAGACCTCCAGGTGGCGTACAAATGGGGGGGGGGTTTAGTGTGATGACAGGTTCCCTTTAAAGGGAATCGGCCATCTGATTTGTGATACTAAACCACTCAAGAGTCCTTATAGTTACTCTTCCAAATAGCCCTATATAAACTCTGCCCTCATTAAAAAAATAAAAAAAAACACACTAATCTCGGTCCACAGCTCTCAGCAGCTACTCTGTCATTCCATAAGGCCAGGGAAGTGAAACCCATGCACAATGAACCTGGGTTGTACTATACCGGCTTCATTGAAGCATAGCACAGTATAAAGCACCCAATTCATGTCATGGACATCTCTAGGTAAGTGTGTGTTTCTTTACTAAGTCCACAGACTGAAATCATATTTGCAAGTTTGGACACTAATCAGGGAAGACTTGTAGTTGGTGTACAAATTGCCCTTAAGGTTCTCCCTAAAGGTTTTAGCCTTATATTTAGAGAGACCTGTCAGGACAGCAGGTCTTCAAGAACCTCTCGCTTTGTTTCTAAAATCACCAATATAATCTCCGTCTGTGGGCATCATTATAGAAACAACCCTAGAGATGAGTCCCGTAAGGCGAATTGGACTCCTTGTTGCTCTATTGTGCGAAATGCATCAGTGAAGCCGACATAGTACACCCCAGGTTCATTGCACATGGTTTGTTTTACTTCTCCGACCTCTTAAAATGACTGCATAGCTGGTGGAGGTGCAGACTGATCTTGGTACAATTGCTATTGAGTTTCTGGGTCCCTCGCCTCTGCAGGTGCTGTACTGGTGGCACCTGATAAAGAAAGGTTGTTGTGAGGATGATACAGATGTAAATGGATATTAGCAATCTTATGGAGAACTGAAGACCTCCCGGTTTACTTAGTGTTGCAATGACTATATCTATATTTTTTACTTACTTTTGTGACTCAATATTACTACTGGCAGATGGTACAAACAGCTCTTGCGCCTTTTTCTCCGTAATAATAATGCCTCTATCAAGCTCTTACATAGATTTTGTTGATGCCAGTAAGGATTGGAGCCCAGCAAGACGCTGACATGGCATGAAACTTGGTTTGGTCTTGAGTACTTGAGGTGGCTGCTTGTCAACCAGGAACGAGCTATGGAGATGATGGGAGATGGTCAGTGCCAATTTCCTTTTACAACAATAGTAATAAAATGTTCTTATATTATCACACCAATACAATATTATCACTACAGATGATTTAATGAAAGTCAGCCTTACCTCTTTACAAGTGCACTCAATCCAGTGTCATTTTACTGAAAAAGTCCTGCTGTGTACCCATCTCTCATCTATCGTCTTGATTTTAGCATCATAGGATGAAGCTCACTGTATATGCCAAAAATGAACTCCACCCTGAAAAAATTACGTTGAAACTCAAATTTTAATATTGTCAAACCTCCAATTAGCAGCATGTAATCGAACATACAGGTTTAGGGAAACAACTTTAGGAACCAAACTTTTTAGTATATTACATTATATTTCAATCTACTAGAGCAAACACATTTAATTTCACATCATAGAGAAGAAATTTTATGTAGTGTTTCAGGTTTACCCTATCCAAAGTCATTGCCAAAGTCAGGCCAATGTTTTGGCTCAAATTTTTTAGGCAACTATTAACTACGGTTAACTTCCCCTTGACATGAGGGATTAGCAATAGACATATGTGTTTCTTTCATAAATATAATAGAATTTGACACAAAGCTTGCTTTCCAAATGAGATGCTAGATAAGCACCTAGTATGGTGGGCATATTTACTAGAAATGTGTTCCATGAACCAACAACTAGGCGCCCCCAATGCAGATGTTGCATCAGGGTGTATGGCAGCCTTCAGCTCTTACAATTGTAACAGATACACAATTGGCTCAGGCAAATGTGCTTACATATGGTGGGACTGGGGAAGGAAAAAGCCATGCTGACAGGCATTTTGTGTTTATGACACCAGCATATAGTCCTGGTTTTGGGTGACTTGTGTCTGTTGTGAATCAGAATACTTAACAAATGTAGTGATAAGTGGTATTGCCATTTGTTTGCCCATATTATGTAAAAAGGTACCTCTCCTGCAATGGAAGCAAATTCTCATCAAAGTAAGCTCCCATTGGCGGCCAGGTTGTTGCTTCCTCCAGATTATGATCTTTTAACGTGTATCTTGAAGAGCTGACAATGGGCTAATGATTCCTCAGTCAGAATAATCCATCTGCCAATGAAACAGTTTGAAGATCATCATTCTTAGAGCTGCACCCATTCTCTGGAATCTCTGCCCCGGACTACAGACTAACACCCAATCTCCAAAGTTTCCACGTGCTCTTAAAACCCATCTCTTAGCCAAGCCTATGACACACATTAACTGCATGAAGTTTAACTCCCTTTAACTCTCTATCTCCTCCTCCCATCTGTTATCTCAGCAACCTCCAGATCAAGCTCCCAGACTTCTCTGCAGTCCTATTCACCTTGGACTTTGTATATAAGATGACGGTTGATGAGGGTCAAGCGACAGCATTCTATTTATTATTATATTTGTCTATCCGGCTGGACCATATATAAGCTTTTACCTCTTGTTTTCACACCCGATTCTTCCTCATAGACGTAAGCTCTTGTGTCACCCCCTCATCTCATAGACTGTAAGCTCTGTGGTCAACCCCCTCATCCTCTAGATTGTAAGCTCTTGTGTCACCCCCTCAACCTCATAGGAATGGTAAGCTCTTGTGTCACCCCCCCCCCCCTCGCCCCCCCCTCATCCTCATAGACTGTAAGCTCTTGTGTAACACCCCTTCTCCTAATAGACTGTAAGCTCTTGGGTCACCCCCCTCTCCTCATACTGTAACCTTGTGTCACCACCCCTCATCATAGACTGTAAGCTCTTGTGTCACACCTCATCTCATAGATGTAAGCTCTTGGTCACCCCCTCATCCTCATAGACTGTAAGCTCTGTTTAGCAGGGACATCACCTTTTTTTCCATATGAATGTTTTTACTCTGTCATGTTTAATTAAATTTGTATTTGTCCCTATGATATGTAAAGCGCTACAGAATATGATGGAGCTGTATAAAAAAGATTATTATTATTAATTGAATTTATAATTCCATCTCTCCTGTACATATATTACCTTCTGGAGATTAGATACTCCTGGTACTGCCAGAGTCTTCACGCAAGTTTTTCAGCGTTTGTTTGCCGCCACTGAGGTCTGTTTCAGTTTTATGTTGCATTTGGGTTACTCTTGAAGTTATACTTCACTTCTTCCTGTCTTGATGTAAAGTTGTAACTCAACTGTGGAAACTAGAGATGGGAAAAAGCACAGTTTGAAGCAACTTTTTAAAAGTGGTAAATTTCATGGTGTATCGTTAGAAGAAGGTTTTTTGGGAATTAACCTAACTTAGGACATGTGATCAGATTGATGTATGAGTGAGTTTCAGCTTCCAGTGCTGCTGCATCACATCCATCTATCCATGACCTGTTAACAGTTTTTTTTACATGTACAGTATGTGTAATGGGACCCTGTCATTACATGTTCAAGTTCAATTGTGTCATGTAAAAATCATAAAAAGTAAATTTTATTTTTTCAATATTTATTTGATATTGGTTTGATCTATTTCACCGTCTAATCAGTTGGTTACTAGCGCACCAATTTAGCACCATTTTGTCTTCTACGCTACAACGTTTCTTACTAATCCATTGGATACCGGTCCAGGGGTGCTTGGGAGCTGCGTTCCTACCAATGACATAACATTAGATCTTCAAGTGAACAACACTTATTGTTTTCGCAACTTACAAGTGACCATCAGGTGAGCAGTTTCGCTTTTTCACCTGATCAATTACATAAACGCTTATCACACAAGGAACCGTCTCCTCTTGTGTCCTCTTTTTTTTCTCAACTCTTTTCTGTGTAAACCCCTAGTTACAGACGGACCCCTCTTCCCACTGTGACCTGTGATGAAGCTCTCTGGATACATTACTTTATCCCAGATTGCAATGATCAGCTGTAAGGTGCCTGTGAATGAAGCTTTATTGATATCCTTGGTCCCATTACAGCAAAAAATTTGAAACTCCAATAGTCACTGGGAAAATTTTTTTGTCTAGAACTTCAATTATAAAATATTACAGTTTCGACTTACATCAATTCAACTTAAGAACAAACCTCCGGACCCTATCTTGTACGTAACCTTCTGACTGCCTGTATTGCCAAAAAAAGATTAAACTTTTTTTGCAGCACTGCATCCCTGAACCCTCAATTGAGTTGCAAAGTACACATACGATGCAAGCGTGAGAGCCACTCATTTCACCTCTTATATAATGCACTGCACTACTTCTCGTCTGGGCACATCACATCAGTTTCATAATATGCCATATATAACATTTCTTCAATTAGATGTTATTAAAAATATGTTCCTTTGTGAAGATTAATTTCTCATAAATGTAGTTGATATGGTCCCTTGAAAAAGATACTTCCTCGGATATGACCACCTCTGCTGGAGAGATTGCACAAGAAACAGATTGTTTTTGTATATGAAATGTCCGGGAGTTACTGCATGTTACCCAGCCGTCCTGTGGTGAATGATCGCTGAATCTGTGGTCGCAGGGACTCTATAGCGCCACTGCTGCCAGAGTGTGACGTGGTCGTATCCGAGGAAGCTATCTCGCTTCTAAGGGTCACATGACTACATTTATGGGAAATTATCTTCACACAGGAACATTTTTTTTTATTAACATCCAATTGAGAGAAATGTTATATATGTCAAATTAATTTAATTAAATGTAAAATGCCCTGATGGGAATCCCCTTTATAGTAATAAGCTGTAAAAAGACGATATAGCAGGTCATTAAGGGGTTAACACCTTACGGACAGGCTAAGATGACCTTCAGCGACACAGTATTTTTTTAGAATTAACCCTGCTCAAATTCCAATATTTTTATCTTACATGGACATTGAGAGCTTGTTTTTTGCAGAAATATGTATTTCCAAGGGTTTTGTTTTTTAATTTTTTTTTACTATTATTTTAGCCCTATGGTGCTTGAGGCCTGGGGGGTCTGATCACGTATACAAAAGAGGATTATTAGAACTTGTTTATTATGGGAAACGTAAAAGTTAGACTGGTCCCATTATAGTGTCCAGCTGACCTTTGTTTGCTTTCTATTACAATTTTTGGAGGTAGGAAGCACTAAAATTTAGTATTTTTAAATTTTATTTTTAAACTCTTCCTAGTACAGCAGTCCCTGGGGTTACATACAGATAGGGTCTGTAGGTTGGTTCTTAAGTTGATGTTTGTATGTAAGTCGGAACCGTATACTTTATTATTGTAACCACAGTCAAAATTTTTTTGGTTCTGTGACAATTGGATTTTAAAAATGTTGATTGTCACAGAAACCAGGAATAACAATAATCTTAATTAGAGGACACCACTGATAACTATATGCTGTTTATTGTAGCCTTAGGGCTAAAGACAGCAAATTACCAAAATCCAGAGGTCCGTTTGTAACGTAGGGTCGTAATGTTAAGTAAGGTGTTCTTAAGTAGGGGGATCCGCCTGTATAGGTATATATAAAGGTATAGCTGCTTGGCCAGTTCAATACGGACGGACAATACCATTTTTTTTATTTGATTTTTTTAACATAAAACTTTTATTATACTCGGCAAATGAGTGGTTTGTGGGGTTAATTTTTAAAGTATTTTAAAATGTATTAATTTTATAAACTTCATCCTGCCTGCGGGTTGCAATGTCAACCCACTGGCCCACCCGTGATTGCGTTGCAGTGATGTTCTCTCTCTCCTTAGCTGCCGAGATGCGATTGATTGCGTCCTGATAAGGGGGGATATTTTATCATTACGCGCGATTCGGCGCCAGCGTATGATCGCCCTGCCGCTGCCAATTCACCCCCCAGCCCAATACATCAAAAGGCTTCTGGCCTCTTGATGTTATCGGCTGCCAGCAGCGCCAGCACTTATCCAAAAAACGCTAGCGGACTTTTCACGTATAAAAGTCCCGGCAGCAGCGAGTGCGCGAGGCTGCGGGGACAGTAACGCCCCGCAATGCACCCCCGCTCGGCCGGCCATACCCCCCCCTTCACGCCAGTGTGGGGATTGGGGAAATAATGCAAAGCTAAGCATTTGCGATTATTTCAGGCCTCTGAGCCACTGGCGGTGCGCAGAGGTCCTGATAAATATGCCCCAAGGAGTCAAAAAGATCTTCCTGATGAGCAGATGCAGCAGGGACAGACGGTAGTAAATAGATATACTGGGGATCATTTACTAAGGGCCCGTGAGCGTTTCTCCGACAGGTTACAAAACGAACGATTTCCGATTTGCGCGATTTTCTCCTGCAACGCGATTCGCATTGTGGCGTGTCGGCGCTGGCATGCACGTGACGGAATCGGGGGGCGTAGCCGGAACGAAACCCGACGGATTCGGAAAAAAACTAAAAAAAAGTGTCGCGGGGACCTCTCGCTTACCTTCACCAAGATAGGCCGGGTGAACTTCAGGGCATTCCGGGGCCTCAGGGAATTAGAAGCGCAGCCCACCGCCACTCGTGGTGGACCATGGAGGAACTACCTTGTTGAATCCGGCCGGACCGAGAACCAGCAAGAACGCGCACTGGGATCGCGAATGGACCGGGGGTGGTAAGTAAATCTGCCCCACAGTCTTGTCCTGCCTGCTGAAGGCAGTTCATTTGAATCAATTATTTTAATAAACCTGCCTCAAATGTTTGTTCTAAATGTGTTATCCAGTGTCTTTTGGTCTGATCTGAGGAGGTTACAAACAAGTAAATCTATAAGATGTAATAGAACTTTTGGCAGACCTGCATAATCTGATTAACTGTAATAAAAACCTCAACCTTGGCCTGATTCTGTGCATATAACCTCTCTGGATGGTAACGGAACGCAGGGCTGTGGCATGGTGCAGGATATGTGTAAAGAGCTGTGGTTTTCCATGAGAATACTGGTGGCCTTCACAGTAAATTCAAAGACAGAGCTGGTATTCACTACCAGTGAAATCTAAAGGGCAGGTTTACTCATGTGTTTATACCCTAGTGGCTGATCTGTTGATTTGCACACCTTGCACAGATCGAGTTCGTGCATTTATACAGTAAGTCTCAGCACTTGTAGAGTTAATACTGTGCCAGTCTGCAGTACTGTGGGTAACAGCAGTAATGCGCAAGACTCCCGTTCATATGCAGAGTGGGCAGTCCTGAGGAAACGCCAAACATCGAAGCCTGTTTCCACGCGTGCATCAGCCCTCGAAAAAGAGATGTGCCGAAGAAAAAAGTTGTGGTTTACTGGATGCAAGAGTATCCAATGTATACATATCAATCCCAGGCACAAAAAAAAGACTGCAGCTATGACAAGCGCACCATTTGCAGAAAAAGTAATCTTTACATTGCGGGCAGATGCAGTTTTGTTTTTTCTACTTGCTTTAAAGCATTTATCTGATGTTCGTGTTTGGGGTTGGGTGGGTGTACCCCTGGCCATCATAGCCCACGGCTACTTGGGTCGTGTGTAAATTACCGGATTGGTTGTTCCTTATCTTTAATTCCCAGCCATTCAAAGAACTTTATTTTGTGACCTTAGGACTTTGGACACCACTTATGTTTTTCTGTTTTTTTATAAACAAAGTTAATTTTAATATCAACAATATCACAACAACATTTGCCCAAGAATAAAGACACACTTTCTTACAACACAAGCACTAGTCGGGTGCCGCACGTTCCCAACTCTAGGGTGCACGTTGCTATGGCCTTCCAGAATGCCTTTATTACCCAGCCTCTCCCTGCCTCACAACGCTGGATCTTTGTGCCTCACAGCTTTAAAAAAAAAAGCTTGTTTGAGCTTTGTGCCTATTGTTCTTGTATTCCCGTTGTGACCCCGATTCGCGTGTTTTGAATTTGATCCTGTTTTGCCTGCCTTGACCTGTTGCTACATCCCCACTCTGGTGCTGTGCTGCCGTCTGACCTCTGCCTGTCCCTGACGATGATTCTGCCAACCGTCTTGTTATCTCACCTTTGGCCGCCACCGCAGACAAAGTGCAAACTGTGGAACAACCTGGTGGTAGCACTCGCAGCAAGTCCACGCCACTTTGCGCGGGTGAAAACCGGGGTGCCCCTTTATTCTGGTTCCCAGGTGTCAACATCGGTTCATCGTCCATGGTGGCCTAGTGGGTCCCCCTACCCCTGGAGCCTGACAATGTATAGTAGTATCAAAATCATGGCTGTTTGAGACCGATACCTGTTTCTGTTTCAAACAACCTATCCATTCTCCTTTACAAATTGCCTTGAATGATTGGAAATGTTCATGGGTCACGTTGAACTGACCTATCTGTATATAAAATGTAAGAAAATAATAAGTCACATTATATAATTACAATAAATAACATTCATATAACCTGCATATAATTATCACTGAGAATTGTAAGTAATGTACAGTCTTGGACTGCTTTTTTGTATAAAGGATTTTTTATCCAGTGGGATTTTGGTTGCCAATTACATAGTTTAAGTTGTAGCTACAAAAGCTTGTAAAAAAAGATGAGAGAGCCAACAGAGCAGATGGGGTGGAACTAGAGATGAGTGATATAATCATTGCGAGCTGATGCTCGTTTCGATTATTAGCGTACTCGAAACGGCTTGTTGCCTCGGACGAGTACTCGCCGGCTCAAGAGTCGAGCATTACTTAACGAAACACAAGTGAGACAGTGAACGAATACAATGAAAACAGTGAACACAGTGAACACAGGATCTATTAAGATGAAGAGAAACACATTGAAAGAACACAGTGAAACACATTGTCAGATGTCCGTACATCTGCTAATTATCGGAAGACACTTGGCCGAACTGTGTTCTACAAATATGTGCAGAACAAATGGTGTGAATAACACATTGCAGATGTATGGAAACATCTGGCAATGTGTTCTTCCCACATACTGTTCTTCACATACTATTGTGAAGAACACCGTTCGGCATCACGTGTTTCCGATAAGTTAGCAGATGGTAGAACATCTGCAATGTTGTTCTTCACAATAACGTTCTTTCATATACTAGTGTGAAGACACCGTTCGGCCACACTTGTCTTCCGATAAGTTATCAGATGTAAATGGAAACTCGCAATGTTTTCTTCACACATACTGTTCTTCACATTACTTTGAAGAACACCGTTCGGGCACACGTGCTTTCCGATAAGTTATCAGAGTTGGAAAATCTGCAATGTTTTCTTCACACATACTGTCTTTCAACATACTATTGGAAGAACAAACCGTTCGGCACACGTGTCTCCGATAAGTTAGCAGAGTATGGAAACATCTGCAATGGTCTTCACTGTGGTTCTTTCAATGTGTTCTTTTCAGAGAAAAATGCTCGAGTCTCCCATTAACTTCAATGGGGCTCGTTTTCGAGACAAGCATCACTCGAGAATTGAGAAAAGTTCGACCCGAGTAACGAGCACGGAGCATTTAGTGCTCGCATCTCTAGCTGGAACCCATCCCTACATTGTGCGGGTTGCAGTGCCTTCAGTCCATGTTCGTATCATTTTCTCTCTCTGCCACAGTAAGTTACTGTAAACCAATGGATGTTTTTAAAAAACTTTTTGACCGATTGGCTAGATTTCTCTCCCCCACTGTCCCAGTCGGAAGCTTGCATCGTCTCCTAGACCTTTAGTAGTGATAGTGAGCCAAGTACAACAACACGATCTGAGGCCAGAGAAGTACTAGAACAGAAGACCTTCACAACGAGGAACCAGAGCAGCAGAATGGAATGAGGCGCACGCATTGAATAGCACCTCTTTATGTTGTGGTTATACAGTGTTTCGTTTGCCATAGAAGTCATTCTTCATTTTCCTGAAACAAAAAGTTTGACATTTTTTCAATATATGGTTTGTTTTTATTAACCTCAGGGGTGTAACTAGAGCTGGGCTCTGTTGGTCAATTATTCTTGGGCTTCCCTCCACATAACTCACCAGTTTATAATTTGGTAACTCTACACTCACCTAACTAACCGGCATAGATTGCCTGTTAAATGTGCCAAGAATTTTGAGCGGCATTGTTTGTTTTAACTCTCCAGCACTTGTTTATTATAATTTGTATGAAAGTAGTGAAAGAGCGATTTACTATTAGGCAAGGCATTGTTTTTTGTGCAAATAATTTGTGGGGTAATTACGAAAGAAAGATTACGACGTTCCCTGAAAATATGATATTCTTATAATCAATATGATACCAAGATTTATATTTCTAAGCACATTGCTCCAAGATAATATGCTTCGGAAGTGAATGCTCCTCCTGCGCCTCTTAAAAGTGACTCATCCTCGGCAATAATGACACTTCACTTTGGAAATTATTTTTATAGCTAGATGGGCAAAATTGTTAATAAAAGACATACCCTGGCGAAAGAAAATACGTACTTGAGGGTGCTGGTGGCTTAGTGTGGAAATGCTGTTGACAGGTTCCTTTAAAGCATTTCTTGTAGATTAGAAATTCCTTGTTCATTTGTAAGGGAAACCGTCCCATTAGTTACAATGTATTTCTACATTGCTATGGAAAAATCTGTCTGACAGGACTGAAGATGGGTCTCACTCTCCTGCTCTGTTTGTTACAACAGATGTGATTATTAAATTTTTGTGTTCTCCCTAGCTGTAGTATGCTCAGGAGCATTATTTTTAACTTCACGCTGAGAGTTAAGGATTCATCTGCCCTTCCCAGAGCTGTTCAATCAAACACATGGAGATTAATGTGGAGCCTGCAGCCTCCATAGACACACATTGTACAGGTGCTAAATTAGCATCTCTATGGGAGGGAATAGCTTGACTTATTTTTTACAAACTAGGCGAGAATTTGTTAATGAAAAAACGTAAAACATGTTTGCACGCAACCACCACATTTAAAAAAATGATCTAATATGACAAAACTATCATCAAAATCATGCATATAAATCAAGACATTTATCATGGGTCCGACACTTGGACTAAGGTAAATCTTCTGTGTTCTCTTTCATTGTCACCTTCTTTTAAAATCAACTTTTGAAAATTAATCAAATAAGCCTGAAGGGTTTTCAAGGTGTTTCTGAGAGCCCTCAGTGCTGCAGCTTCACAAGCGTTACAATGAGCAGGGAGGGTTCTCTCTCCTGCCCTATCTATGCTTGCCTAGATTACACAGGCGGGGAGGGAGGAAAGCTGGCGGGACAGGGGAGCATGTTCTGATTATTGTCAAAACCGTGAATCTCATATAGCGCCTCTGCTACCATCCCCTGAGAGCCCTTCAATTTTCATATACATAATTATAAAGTTGATTTTAGAGGAAGGAGAATCATGGGATAGACAAATATTAGAAGATTACCCACAGCCACAATGTCCTGGATCTAGATAAGTGTCTGGTTTATAATGCATACATTTTATGGTAATTTCATTTAAGCTGATTGTAAGTGTAGGTACCCCACTGGCGGAATTTATTTTCAGCTTATTTAAAAGTGTGACTATTGACGGATTTGTGCCAGTGTGGGCCACTTTTCAGAAAAGTGACACTGTCACGGTTGTGGCCTAGTGGAGGGACATGATTAGATCACCTATTCTCTTAGCCAGTGGTGTAATGTTGAGGCTTAAAGGTCATGATAGAGTCACGGATCTTCGTGATAATGCTTGGCGCTAGCCATGTATGATTGTTCCATTCCATAATATTGTCCATTGATTCTCTTTTCAACAAGAGAACAAAGGAGTTATCCTACAAAAATATTATCAGAGGCCACATATACTTGAGGCCAAAATTCTTCTTGCTGGGGCTTTTTGCACTATTCCTGTTCCTCCCCGAAAATAAGACAGTGTCTTATATTGGATTTTTGCTTCCCTAAATAGCACTAGCGTCTGATTCTCAGGGGATGTCTTATTTTTCCATGGAAACAATTTACCTTTATCATTGAACAAAAAATCAACTTTTCTAAACATCCTTATACTCTCCAAACTCTGAATTTGCCATGCTGTATTTCTATTAGAATCATTGGACCCAATCTCAATGTTAGTAAAAGCAACCTTTCCATAAATGACCCCTTCTTATCATGTGATGGTATCACTTTGCAGCACAACAGCATGTCACAACCTTCTGCACGCAGCGTCTAAAAGATTCCTACTAACTAATGTAGGAGTTGGGGGAGCTGCTGCATGGCTGACGCTAGGGTCTTATTTTCAGGGGAGGCCTTATATTTATATAGCCTGAACAAAGTGTACAGGTCTTATTTCGGGGGATGTCTTATTTTAGGGGAAAGGGTAGTTAATGTAGAATAACGAACTCCGAGTTAAGAACTATCACCAGACATGTGATACATGCTATTATAACTTACACTAAAACTTCCACCCACTAACAAATGTGAGTCACTTCCCACTGCCATTGCCCCCTTCTGCAGTTCTTCCACTAATTTATTAAGACAGTGTTAGCCATTTCAGCATTACAAATGGGTCAGCTCCTGTGAGATGTCCCTCAGGAAAAATCACAAATTGGAAAAGTTCCAGAATATACTAGTCAAAATTTAATAGGTAGTCAAGTACAAGTCAACAGTCCATATTGTATACAGTATTTAGAAAGAAATTGACAAAGAACAGGCCCATCCGATCAATCCAAGAAATCTGAAAAAACAGTATCAATGTAGTAAAAATACCCAATGCACTTTAAGGTTTTTTTTGCCTCTAAAAAACATCAATGCGTCTTTGCTATTTCCTGAAGTGACCAATCTCTGAGGAAGGCTGATATGCAGATCCACATATCTTTGGTATGCAAACCACTTTTAAACAACTTTAGAAACAGCTATTCCATAGTGTGGTAAACAGGTCGGCGTAGGGGGCGGCCAAAATGAAATCTGCCTGGGGCCCCCTGTCCTAAAGAGGCCCCTGCATGTGGCTTTGTGGGGAAGGATGTATTGCACTTTCAATTCGTGCTTGAATGTCTGGGTGGAAGAGATTCTTATCATCTTCTCCTGTCCTATATATCAATATCTATCTCCTATTAATTTGTCTATTTTCTATCTAAATAATCAACCATTTTATCTATTTATCTTTTGTCTATCTATTTATCTTATTATCTATTATTGCTATCTATCTATAATCTAAATTTATATTCTGCATCTACATCCTATGTCTATCTATGAAATCTATATCATCTTCATATTTTATCTTATTTATCAATCTACACCTCTCATCGTTCCTCCTATAAGGTTACTCTACATCCCAATTACGATTGCCTTAACCCCCTACTATGTGTGTACTACAAAGATGTTATGATTGTGAAGGGATCATTTACTGAATGGACTGTTCAAAAATAGTTTTATTTTGGGTCCCACTTTTAGTTTTGCCCGAGCCCCACTTTGTCTTTACTGGATTAATCTCCAGAATTTAAGTTGACAGGAATCCTTGTTTCCTGGTCTGACCCATTACAGGGTCAATATACCTTAACCTCCAGCTCCCAGTGGTGCAGAGGACAAGGAACAGGGTTGCTGTGTATCTGGTCTTAAATGAAACCAAATTCATAGAGGCTAAAGTTTACTCTACACAGAGAAAGAAAGTTTGGTGTAAGTCACTGTAGTAATCCTTTTTGTGCGAAAATTAAATATATGGGCTTCATCACATGGCGCCTGCGGGGACGGTACATGCGGCGCAGGGGATACGGTGGCCAACGTGGTGGCACTGATCCGGGCCCGCACACCGCAAAAATACGAGCTTGCCTCTATCTTTTGGCGGATGTGCGCGCTGCGCCGCTATTCTCTGATGGAGGGAGGAGGGGTCACCTCCTCCCTCACCTCCAGCACACAAGCGGTATCGCCTGCACGGCGGGCATACGCTGGGTTGAAGGACCCTAAGCCTGTTTAAGATTCCTGTTGGACTATGTTAAATAAACCGGACCATTAACCTGGGATTACATTGTATTACTGAAGAGTTCTGTTACAACACAATGAATGTTTTGCAACACCAATGAGTTGTAATTATAAACAAGTGCTTCTAAAGATTAGATATCAGCAAAGTTGTTTTTTTTTCAGTTAATTTAATCAATTCAAAGAGGGAAAACTCGTATATAGTCATTGGCCCTCATTTATCAAAACTGTATGTCAAAACTGTACTATGTGCAGAGTTGCCTGTGTAGTGTGCGGGTGCGGTGGGCGCCAGAGTCATCAATCTTCATTAATCGGGGCCCCTGGGCACCATTTTTGGTGCAATTGGTTCAGCTGCAGAATTATGGACACATCAGTAATAAATGTGGAGCAAAATCTGTCTAAGCGCTAACAACGCCCCTTTAGCTGCACAGTTTATGTCTGTCGGATACAGGCATATGGACACAAAAAATGGGCGCAGACACTTTATAAAGACATGTGCAACCAGTTGCATGTTTTTCGAATGCAAAGTCAAGACCGAAAACTGTTGCAAACGCTTTATAAATAAAAAAAGTTGTCAGTCCGTGAGTAGGACTGAATAAGAAAGTCCAAAAGAATAGATCTTTTGCCCGGGGATCATGCAAGACGTTTCTCTAGATTTAAATAGTTGGAAATAAACTTACAATATTTGAAAGAAATGGGACTAAGGGGGCCTTTGTGGATTATAGGTTGTCTGACAAGATCATTCAATTCTGTGATCGGGTTTTCTACAGCAGAATGCTATGACCTGTCTTGTGGAGAAAAACCGGAGTGAAGGAGTGTGCGGTAGCGTTTTCTTTATCTGTCCAATATACTTTAGGAAATACATTTGCAAGCAGTTTGCATGTTCTTTCTAGTGCAGATAGTCAGACACAAAATGGCGCTTTAATAAATGTAGCCCCCCACTTTAAAGGTCAGAAGCACAATCTGGGATCACGCTTATTGATAGTATATGACAATGAGGCCACATTTCTTAAGTGTTTGCACCAGTTTTTGTCTAGAGTGTCTGCACAAGTTTTGTGTCGCGGAATGCCTGTGTCTGACCCGACAGACAGAAATGTGCACATGGAGGGGCTGTTGTGTTACTGCTTAAGATGGAGTTGTTGCCGCCATATTATGACTGACGTGCTCCACAATTTGTCAGTTACCAACAATTCTTCAGCATGAACAAAGTGCACCGAGAATAATGGTGGCCACTTCCCGAGCGTGGCAGGTCAGATCAATGAAGACCATGCGCCAGTTTTGATGAATCTGACGCAATCGCACCCTCCACAGGTACACGCACATAGTACTGACTGCACAAGTATTGAAAATGTGGGCCCAAGTCTCTAAAATTTGTTGAACACAGAAATGTTTTGCATAATGACAAGGTATGTATAGTACATTCCTTTTGCACAAATGACTGCATTCAATAATCACCTGATGGGCGCTGGAGGAGACATTTTCACTTGTCGCCTCAGGCAGCAAAAAATACTAGAATTCAGCCCTTGTCTGTCCAATAGTTCAGGTGCTGCCAGGGCGAACATAGTTGAGGAAACTGTTATATAGCCCAGGAGCCCAAAAAGCATGTTATATAGTTTATGAGCTGATATGATATGCAGAAGATTTTTCTCACCTTTGCTCTATAACAGGTCTGCCTGCAGATAGGACCCTATGTACAATTCTGCTAGCTCCTTCTGAGTCTATAATATGATGCCCGGTTGAAGAACCACTGTATACAATAGTGCCAGGTCATTTTGCTCTATAACAATGCTATTACAGATTGGACACAATCTGCCTCAGCTCCACCTGCTCCATAAATACAGAAAACACTGCATTTTCTGCTGGGACAAGTACTGTAAGGTATTGGTAGGAATGGGTAGCTATAGTATCCAGTACAGCATAGTGTACAGCATTTTTTTAAACAATAGAAGTGACCAGAAGAGGGGACAAGCTCTTGACAAGGAATGATTGTCTTTGGGGCCAAAGAGTAATAAAGGATCAGGAATTTAAATATAAACGGTCTACACTATCTACAATATCTACGTACTGTAATTATCCTGAATGATTAGACTTACAGTAATGACTGGCTTTCCCCGTGATTGAAGGGGGGGTCCCATTCAGTGATGCAAATACCATAAAATGCTGGAGCAGTATTGCTTGGCACAGTGGGTGAGAACCATTGAGCTGCCATTGATACATGGCTAATAATCACATTACCGCATCTGGATTGCCGGGATCATATAACAGGAATTTGTACTACGCCGGCACAGGGGTTAATCCCGACTCAACACTGCTAGATTTTTATACAATTGTACCTTCTCTTAAACTTATATCATATTAGCCAAAAAAAAGTTGTTTAACTTATGTAACAATATCTAATATATAAAGCTTCGTGTGTGTGTATGTATGTATATGACGTATGTCCGTAAAGGGAACTAAAGGAATCTACACCGTCACATTACAAATTTGCACAGCGCTCTGTGTAAGTCAGGGAAAGTAAAGAATAGGTTTTGAGCAGAAATGTGAAGTAATATGATGTGAAAAGATGTGAAGTAATATGTGAGGTAAAAGACAACCACAATATATAGAGCATTGTCTGCTGTGGCCAAAAACAACCAATCAAAACTCAGATTCTATTCTGCCACAGTTCATGATATGAGCCTCTGAGCTGTTATTGGTTACATATATATAATCATTTGTATAATATAGCTTTATGAGTTGAGGTTAATCTGTGAAGTACTATGTGAGGTAATATGAGGTATTATGAGAACCACCATTTAAACAGGAGCAATTGTATGGCTGCTGCTGTGGCAGTTAGAAGAATGAGCCGTAATGGTTTGCTGTTCTGCTACAGGTCATTAATATGAGCTCGGAGTTTTCATAGGTAATGAATATGGTTCACAAAGTTGCATTTCGTTGCAGTAAAGCAGGCATTTTTAAAAACGACATCACACAGGTGAGGAAGATGAAATTTGCAATTACATTGTTGTCAACATGCATTTACAAAAACCACAAGCATTAATGTGATGTTAAAAGCTATTTAACAAATGTTAACACATATATGTTAACATTAGAAACATGTGTTAACATTGTGTTAGTGCACAGATTGGTAAAGTGCAATGTTTCTGTCAGCAATGCAATTAGGAAAATCTCATCTTCTCAAGCTGTTTGTGATTTGTTTAAAAATTCATGCATTAACACAAATGAAAGGAACGTGTGAAAATCAGTCTAGGTGTGAGGTTAAGATGGGAAGTAATATGTGGGTGTAATATAATAACCACCATATACAGGACCCATGTCTAATGTGAGCAATAACCAACCCAATGCACAGCTCAGCCTTCTATTTTGCCACTGGCCATTAAATATGAGATCTGAGTATTACAATCCCGTGTCAAACGCTGGGATCTACAGCATAGTTGTTCACACAACTAATACATTGTTATTGATGAGATTCTGATGGTGGCTGTGCAATGAAGGGACCATAATAGTTGGCTTACCATGGTTTGATTTTCCAGCCAATCACCAAGGGTGGTTTCGGACTTTCTGGGGGTAATCCACTATACGTTTTTAAAGTGTTCATGAGGAAGGAAATCTGGACACATAACTCCAGATGGATAGAGCTATTGGCATATTTTCAGATTGGGCCTCCTGAATATATATGAAAAATAATTCCATTAAAAAATGATGAGTCATAATTTAACATACTGTATTCATAATCAAACCATGCCCTATTGTATTAGATAATATGTCTACTGAAAAAAACTTTTCAAGTCTGTCTTTCTCGTGAAATCTTATAATCTGCAACATTTCAGATGGGATTTGGAATTAAGGATCAGTGAACTTAGAGATGAGCGAACATGCTCGCGAGCTTGATGCTCGTCGAGCATTAGGGTACTCGAAACTGCTCGTTACTCGACGAATACTTACAGCTTCCCCACGTCTCACCCTCTCTATCGTGTGTCCCTCCCCCTTCCTACTCCCTCCTTCTATCTCTCAGTCCCCCGCTCGAAGGAGGAAATGGAGCTCCCGCCGTTTTGCTTTTTGGCGGCCAGAACAGAGCCAATCACAAGCCAGGAGATCTGCACCTCAACCAGCATGACGTGGTACCCTTACACGTCGGATAGCGTGGTTGGCTGCCCAGGATCAGGTGACCCTGGAAGACTAGCAGATGGACGCGCTGCTCGGATCATTCGTCTCTGGAGTGCGCTAGGAGAGAGCTGCTGTGGTCAGGGAAAGCGTTAGGGTGTTCTATTAGCTTACTGTAGGCAGGAGTGATTCTCAAAGACCCAACAGCCCTTCTAGGCGACAATAAGTTTCTACTTTTTGATTTTAATTGCATCTTTTACCATTTTGTGAGGAATTAGCAGGGGGAATTGCTACCGTTGTGTCCATAGTATTAGTGGCACACATATCCATAGAAAACCGAAAGTGGGAAAATTCAGTAGGGGTTGGATGTCTATTAGGCATAAACTCAGTGTCACCATCTAGGCATAGTAGTTGTGCTTCCTTGATACTTGCTAGAAAAGCCATAGGAGAATACCAAACAGCTGCTTGAAGCCTACAGTAGCGTTCTATATAGTGATTCGGGTTGATCTGTGGTGGCTGGCTGTGTAGTTTCTGCAGGGAATGTATTGCCAATTCTGGCAATTTGTAGTGAGACTTGCGACCCGCTGTGTTGTTCTGCGCTTAGTGGCGCACAATCCATAGCAAAGGCGAAGTGAAAGTGGCAAAATTCAGTACGGGGTTGGAATTTATATTAGGCAATAACTCAGTGTCATCTCAGCTGGCCTAGTACTGTGCTTCCTTTGAATACTTGGGTGGGGACTAGAAAATAGCCATAGGAGAAGACTACAAACAGCGTCTTGAGCCATAAGTAGCGTTCCTATATATGTGATTTATGGTTGATCTGCTGGTGCTGTAGTTTCTGCAGTGCATGTACTTGCCAATTCTGAGCATTTGTTTAGTGAGACTTGCGACCGCTGTGTTTGCGCGTAGTGGCGCACCATATCCATAGACAAAGGCCGAGTGGCAAAATTCAGTAGGGGTGGAATTTCTATTAGGCAATAACTCAAGTGTCATCTCAGCTGGCATAGTAGTGTGCTTCTTGAGACTGGCTAGAAAATAGCCATAGGAGAATACAAACAGCTTTTGAAGCCTACAGTAGCGTTCTTATATTTGATTGGTGATCTGCTGGTGCTGAGTTTCTGCAGGGGGCATGTACTTGCCAATTCTGAGCAATTTGTAGTGAGACTTGCGACCGATGTGTTCGCGCTTAGTGGCGCACATATCCATAGCAAAGGCCGAAGTGAGAACGGCAAAATTCAGAGGGGTTGGATTTCTATTAGGCAATAACTCAGTGTCATCTCATCTGGCAATAGTACTGTGCTTCCTTTGATACTTGGGACTAGCAAATAGCCATAGAGATACAAACAGCTTCTTTGAAGCCTACAGTAGCGTTCGAATATTTGATTTCTGGTTGATCTGGCTGGTGGCTTTAGTTTCTGCAGTGCATGTACTTGCCAATTCTGAGCAATTTGTAGGCGACTTGCGACCGCTGGGTGTTCTGCGCTTAGTGGCGCACATTATCCATAGCAAAGGCAGAAGTGGCAAAATTCAGTAGGCGGTTTGGATTTTATTAGGCAATAATCTCAGCTCAGTGTCCAATCTCATATGGGCATAGTAGTGTCTTTGATACTTGGCTCGAAAATAGCCATAGCAAAGGATAGCATTGTTTGTTTTAAAAAACTCAAAAAAAACAAAAACACAACAAAAAAAAAAACACAAAAAAAAACAAAAAAAAAGTAAAAAAAAAATAAAGTTATAAACTCTCATTTAAAAATGTTAACCCGCGGGCTAGGGGGTAGAGGACGAGGGACGGGGACAGTGGGCGTCCAATACTGCAGGGGTCCGAGTGGCAGTGGTCCTGGGCGGGGTGAGACACCACATGCTGAGAGGGAGCAGGGGCAAAACGCCGCAGAGCTACACTCCCTAGGTTTCATGTCCTGAAGTACTGGGGACTCGTGGTAGAGCACTGTTGAGGCCAGAACAGGTGTGCGAACAGGTGAGTCGTGGAGCTGACAAATGCTTGAGCAAGTTGTCCACCCCCAGTCAGGTCGTCCACGCAGTCCACCATGTCACGAAATCGCCACTCCTCCAGCTCCGCCCTCAGCACTCCTCCCCCCCAGTCTGCCCCCTCCCAGGAAAAATTTGGATTTGAACCGGCATACTATGAGGAACGGTTTTCTGGACCCTTCCCACAGCACAAACACTGTCGGTTGATGCTCTGAGCAATTTTCCGATGCGCCAGGTTTTTTTCCACCAGTCACAGTCTGCGGGTGATGATGACCTTCTTGACGTAGTGGATGGGAAGTGTGGAAAGAGGTGTCCGACGATGAGGAGACACGGTTGTAAGACGGGGGAAGTTGTTGTCAGGGCAGAAGTCCGAGGAGGGAGCAGACTGAGGGATCGGAGGATGATGAGGTGACGACCAAGCGGGGTTGAGAGGACCGGTGTGTGAAAACAGGCTTCGAGAAGGAGGAGAGTCCTCGACCTGACCAAGGTTGGAAGAGGCCCAGTGTGGGGCCAGACGGTAGAGGCAGGGCCCTAGAGCTGGTGCAATCAGCGCCACTGTCAACTAGTGAAGCTTCCCGTGGTGAGGGCTTTTGCCGGAGAGGGCTTAGATCTTCAGAAAAGTGTGGAGGTTCTGAAGGAAACACCGGATGACCGACGGACTGTGGTGTTGCTGCAACATGCCAAAAACAAGGCTCAGCAAGGCGGTTAAACACAACGAACTAGCATTAAATAACAACAAGTATAGAGCAGGAATTATGATGCTAAGCACAACCACCACTCAGTGGCAACAAGCCAGTTCACCTACGGGGCCGTGGCACACCACTGCTCCTTCACCCCTGTGTCAGCTGCTAGTCAGCACCCTGCCCAGGACCCTGGACACAAAAACCCCCTCGTCGCCTCCACGAATCCTCCACAGCATCCCAGAGTTTCGCTTCCATACCCCAGACGCTCGGAGCGGAAACGCACAATATAGTGCAACCCACCAGCACGCCCAAGCCCTTAATGTGCACATCTCCCAGCTGCTTAGAAGGGAGAGTGAGGAAATAGAGGATAGTAGATGAAAGAGGACTAGGTCGAAAAAACTAAGGGAGGATAGGCCCCGCCCCTCGGGATTCGGTCCCCAGCGCCTACTACTTTTCCGATTGTGCCGTTTCACAGACCTGCACCAGCACGGGTCAGACAACATCATCCGTGCCATCGAGAACCAAACGCACTCCTGGGGGAGGCAAAAGGGAAAACCAGGGGCAATTGCTTACAGTTTCCCTTTAATAAAACAAATTACATAATTAAACATTTTCATCTGCAATTTTTATTTCTGGACTCGAAAAACATGTTTAGAACAGTTGAGGTAAGCTTTAGGATATGGAATTTGATTGCCCAAATGTTGGCGCAAAGGAGGTCAATCAGTAGGTGATATGAAAAATAGAACGAGACACGGGCGGCGCCCCTAGTGCAATAGGTCACGGTCGCGTCATATCTAAGGACAGCTGACCTCCTCTTTCAAGGTACCATTTATGGAAATTATTGGACATAAGTACTTTTTTATTTGTATTCAATTAAGGAAATGTATATATATGGCAGAGTGATTTTAAAAGTGATGTCCGATCTGTCCCCTTTAGTATTTGTTTTCAAATCTGAAATCTAAATGACCAAGGTTCCTTGTTGTATCACAGGTAAGACGTCCATTCTATGTAGAAGAGAAAGTGCCATGGATAAGATGTGTAAGACCTTGAAAATGAAATTCATGTCTGAGGTTGGAACAAAACAAGAACTCACAGCTGATCATTTCTGGTTTCTTGCTCAGAAGATCTTTGGAGACAACTGCCTGAGCTTTGATGATCAAAAAGAGCGCATGGTGTCCGGACCAATTTAATAAGGTAATTTTTTTTTTCAATTGAAAAACTTTTTATAATACGAAAGTAATCAACATACATTCCCAGCATGTTTTACATTCTTCTTATAACTCCCCACCCACCATTTCCCACAAGACAGTAAGTGGTCATTCAAGTCCAAAGGAGGAGGGGAAAGAAAGAAAAATAAGAGAACAAGAAATTTCCAAACTATTACTAATTGTTTCCCGTACTCCCATTCTTCAAATTTTGGCGCATATACATCCCCACAGAGGCCGTTTAATGTACCCTTAATTAGTAAGGTCTAGGAGAACCCTTACTTCCTGACCCTGTACATTATTCACATATTTACTAAGGGTCCCACTGTCGAAGGAAATAATTTAGTTTCCTGTTCTGTTTACATTTATCATATCGTACGTTAATATTCTAATCATTTATAACTCCCAAATTTAACATGTGGACATTTGTTGACAACCAAAACCTGGCAATAAACTATCCTCACTATAAATAAGGTTTTGTTTATTGGAAAAAATAATTCCCAATTCTCTATCGTGTACAACATATCCAGTATACAAACAAGCAGGTCCAATTTTTTTTAAATCAACAATAAAACTTTATTAAAGTTGAAGATACAATGTACATACTGGGGGTCATTACTAAGGGCCCAAATCGCGTTTTTCCAACAGGTTACCCAAATCTTACCGTTTGGAGCCGATTTTCCCTGAATTGCCCGGGTGGCGATCGGATTGTGGTGCATCGCGCCGGCATGCACGCAACGGAAATCGGGGGGCATGGCAATAGGAAACCCGACAGAATTCGGAAAAACTGCTGCATTTTTTAAAAAAAAGTGTCGCTTGACACGCGCTTACCTGCACACAGGGTAGGATCGTGAACTCGCAGGACTTCAGCGCAAGCAGCGAAACCCCTAGTGGACATCGGGCGCAGTACCTTAGGAATCGCCGGAAGACCGAATCCTCCACAGAGAACGCGCCGCTGGATCGCGACAGGACCCCACAAGTAACTGCCCCAATGAGTACAGCACATAAATGGTGGTCTTGCAAGACCCCACATATAGGAGAAGAAAACAAACGGGGGAAACAGCGCAAAATTATACAATATGCATACTTGGTCTGTTCCATAGACGGATCGTCTCCAGAGTGAAAAATAGCAGGTCCATTTTTAATGTTTATAAGCCACATTTCTTATTTACTTCTGCACCTCCCCCCAATAATTTGTACACCTCATAACAAAGACATTTTTTCAATAACGTAATAATTACTTTATTGTCACAAAGTTTTTTTTCAGTGTTGAACGAAATAGTTAAACTTGTTTGGATCCAGAACAAAGAAGAAGCTGTCCAGAATGGCAAAGTAGATGTAGTAATCATTAAAGGGGTTGATCACTTTTAGCAATTATTGATATTTTGTGTAATGAAAAGTTAGCAGTTTCTTATACTTTCTGTATCAGTCATTGATTTCTAGATCTTGTTACTGTCCTTCTATGTGGGAAAGCGTCATTATATCACACAGCTCCTATTACTCTCAGTGATAATGGTGGCTCGTGCACCTGTGTGTCCATCACATCACTGGACAGATTTCATCCACTAAAGAAAAAACAAGCTCCTATAGAATGACAGCAAGCAGAGATTAGAAAACCGAGAGGAATAGATACAGAAAGATATTGGAAAATTGGAAAACTTTTCCTTAAAAAACAATGTCCATATTTGCTGAAAGTGACCAACCCCTTTAAATTCCACAGTGTTACAGGTAATACAGCCTTGACCCTTATCCTTGTTGCTGTATGCAAAAAACTATACTGACTGTAAATATAAACATTTCCATTAGTTATTTTAATTTTTACTTAGTATTAACGAAGGTAAAGTATGTAGACATACACTCACCGGCCACTTTATTAGGTACACCATGCTAGTAACGGGTTGGACCCCCTTTGCCTTCAGAACTGCCTCAATTCTTCGTGGCATAGATTCAACAAGGTGCTAGAAGCATTCCTCAGAGATTTTGGTCCATATTGACATGATGGCATCACACAGTTGCCGCAGATTTGTCGGCTGCACATCCATGATGCGAATCTCCCGTTCCACCACATCCCAAAGATGCTCTATTCGATTATGATCTGGTGACTGTGGAGGCCATTTGAGTACAGTGAACTCATTGTCATGTTCAAGAAACCAGTCTGAGATGATTCCAGCTTTATGACATGGGCATTATCCTGCTGAAAGTAGCCATCAGATGTTGGGTACATTGTGGTCATAAAGGGATGGACATGGTCAGCAACAATACTCAGGTGCTGTGGCGTTGCAACGATGCTCAATTGGTACACAAGGAGCCCAAAGAGTGCCAAGAAAATATTCTCCACACCATGACACCACCACCACCAGCCTTTACGTTGATACAAGGCAGGATGGATCCATGCTTTCTGTTGTCGACGCCAAATTCTGACCCTACCATCCGAATGTCGCAGCATAAATCGGAGATCATCAGAACAGGAACGTTTTTTTCAATCTTCTATGTCCAATTTCGATGAGCTTGTGCAAATTTAGCCTCAGTTTCCTGTTTAGCTGAAAGGAGTGGCACCAGTGTGGTCTTCTGTGCTGTAGCCCATCTGCTCAAAGTTCACGTACTGTGCATTCAGAGATGCCCTCTGCCTACCTTGGTTGTTGTAACGGGTGGCGATTGAGTCACTGTTGCCTCTTATTAGCTTGAACCAGTCTGCCCATTCTCCTCTGACCTCTGGCATCAACAAGGCATTCGCCCACAGAAACTGCCGCTCACTGGATGTTTTTTTTTTGGGACCATTCTCTGTAAACCCTAGAGATGGTTGTGGTGAAAATCCCAGTAGATCAGCAGTTTCTGAAATACTCAGACCAGCCCTTCTGGCACCCAACAACCATGCCACGTTCAAAGGCACTCAAATCACCTTTCTTCCCCATACTGATGCTCGGTTTGAACTGCAGGAGATTGTCTTGACCATGTCTACATGCCTAAATGCACTGAGTTGCCGCCATGTGATTGGCTGATTAGAATAAGTGTTAACCAGCAGTTGGACAGGTGTACCTAATAAAGTGGCCGGTGAGTGTGTAGAATATCTGATTGTCCCTGTCTATTTTCACTGCACATGCTCTTTAATGCTTTAGGTTTTTTATGGGGACCATATGGAGCTGTGCCTGATGACCTACAGACCATGTTGACTTGTATGGGGCCTATGAGTTATTGTTATTGTCATTGGTGACAGAAACCTGGAACTGATACAGATGTTTCAATACAAGTGTGAAGAGAGACTAACTGGCAAGAATGATAGATGCTGTAGATATTCTCTGAAGAAAAGCGACATTATTTTGTGACTTGATGATGCTGTCATGTGTACAAAAATTGAATTATAGATACAACAGTGACAGATCATTGACAGTAAAATTAAACTTAGACAAACCTATCACAAGTGTTTCATTCACTGAAGATTGGAATATGTTGCCAGTTATAGGAATTCTGTCTACACCCTGAACCCTGGCGCTCAAGCAATTATCACGGACCTGAGGAAGGGGGTAGACCACCCCCGAAACGCGTAGTCCTTTTTATCCTCTAAATAAATAATATCTTGCACTCCACTACCGTGTTGGATATAACTCAATTGGGGCAGCGCGTCTTATACCAACCCGGTTTTTTCAAACCTATACATCTAGGTGATATGAAGTTAGACAGAAGTGCCTATAACTTGAACCAATTTTCCATCTAGAATGAGACACTGTGATAGGTTTGTCTAAGTTATTACTGTCTAAATATTAGACAGGATTATTAAACCCTGTCTAAATATCTGTCAGTCTAAATCAGTGGTTCTCAACCTTTCTAATGCTGTGACCCCGCAATACAGTTCCTCATGCTGTGGTGACCCCAAACCATGCAACTCGCAGTAAAAACACAGTAAAATTTCAGCTCCGATGGCTTTAGGCGACCCCCGGTTTTGGTCGTTCGACCCCCGCTGGGGTCCCGACCCACAGGTTGAGAACCACTGGTCTAAATATTAGACAGGATTATTAAACCCTGTCTAAATATCTGTCACCCTGTCTAAATATCTGTCACTTTGTATCTATATCAAATTTTGTACACATGACAGCATACATCAAGTCACACAAAAGTAATGTCGCTTTTCTTCAGAGAATATCTACAGCATCTATCATTTGCTGCCAGTTTAGGCTCTGTACACACTTGTATTGAGAACATTCTGTATCAGTTCCAGGTTTCTGTCACCAATGACAATAACAATAACTCATAGGCCCCTATTACAAGTCAACATGGTCTGTAGGTCAGATCAGGCACAGCTCCATGGTCCCCATAAAAAACCTAAAGCATTAAAGAGCATGTGCAGTGAAAATAGACAGGGACAATCAGATATTCTACACTCACCGGCCACTTTATTAGGTACACCTGTCCAAGGACCAAAATCTCTGAGGAATGCTTCCAGCACCTTGTTGAATCTATGCCACGAAGAATTGAGGCAGTTCTGAAGGCAAAAGGGGGTCCAACCCGTTACTAGCATGGTGTACCTAATAAAGTGGCCGGTGAGTGTATGTCTACATACCTTACCTTCGTTAATACCAAGTAAAAATTAAAATAAACTAATGGAAATGTTTATATTTTATACAGTCAGTATAGTTTTTTGCATACAGCAACAAGGATTCAAGGACTAGGTCCAATGCTTGTATATATATGTTACTGTGGTCCGGACAGTATTAGTGCATAGTGCCAGAGGGATTTGGCTTTTTTGTGAACAAGGATTCAAGGGTCAAGGCTGTATTACCTGTAAGCACTGTGGAATTTAAAGGGGTTGGTCACTTTCAGCAAATAATTGACATTGTTTATTTAAGGAAAAGTTTTCCAATTTTCCAATATACTTTCTGTATCTATTCCTCTCGGTTTTCTAAATCTCTGCTTGCTGTCATTCTATAGGAAGCTTGTATGTTTTCTTTAGTGGATAGAAATCTGTCCATAGTGATGTGATGGACACACAGGTGCACGAGCCACCATTATCACTGAGAGTAATAGGAGCTGTGTGATAATAATGACGCATTTCCATCACATAGAAGGACAGTAAGCAGAGATCTAGAAATCAATGACGAACTGATACAGAAAGCATACTAGAAACTTGCAAAACTTTTCATTACACAAACAATATCAAATAATTGCTAAAAGTGATCAACCCCTTTAATGATTACTACATCTACTTTGCCATTCTGGACAGCTTCTTCTTTGTTCTGGATCCAAACAAGTTTAACTATTTCGTTCAACACTGAAAAAAACTATGCCACGAAGAATTGAGGCAGTTCTGAAGGCAAAAGGGGGTCCAACCCGTTACTAGCATGGTGTACCTAATAAAGTGGCCGGTGAGTGTATGTCTACATACTTTACCTTCGTTAATACTAAGTAAAAATTAAAATAAACTAATGGAAATGTTTATATTTTATGCAGTCAGTATAGTTTTTTGCATACAGCAACAAGGATTCAAGGGTCAAGGCTGTATTACCTGTAAGCACTGTGGAATTTAAAGGGGTTGGTCACTTTCAGCAAATAATTGACATTGTTTATTTAAGGAAAAGTTTTCCAATTTTCCAATATACTTTCTGTATCTATTCCTCTCAGTTTTCTAAATCTCTGCTTGCTGTCATTCTATAGGAAGCTTGTATGTCTTCTTTAGTGGATAGAAATCTGTCCATAGTGATGTGATGGACACACAGGTGCACGAGCCACCATTATCACTGAGAGTAATAGGAGCTGTGTGATAATAATGACGCAGTTCCATCACATAGAAGGACAGTAAGCAGAGATCTAGAAATCAATGACGAATTGATACAGAAAGTATACTAGAAACTTGCATAACTTTTCATTACACAAACAATATCAAATAATTGCTAAAAGTGATCAACCCCTTTAATGATTACTACATCTACTTTGCCATTCTGGACAGCTTCTTCTTTGTTCTGGATCCAAACAAGTTTAACTATTTCGTTCAACACTGAAAAAAAACTTTGTGACCATTAAGTATTATTAACTTATTGAAAAAATGTCTTTGTTATGGAGGTGTACAAAATTATTGGGGGGAGGTGCAGAATAAATAAGAAATGGCTTATAAAATAAAAAATGAACCTGCTATTTTTCACTCTGGAGACGATCCGTCTATGGAAGCAGACCAAGTATGCATATTGTATAATTTTGCGCTGTTTCCCGTTTGTTTTCTTCTCCTATATGTGAGGTCCTGCAAGACCACCATTTATGTGCTGTACTCATTGGGGCAGATTTACTTGTGGGGTCCTGTCGCGATCCAGCGGCGCGTTCTCTGTGGAGGATTCGGGTCTTCCGGCGATTCACTAAGGTACTGCGCCCGATGTCCACTAGGTGTCGCTGCTGCGCTGAAGTCCGTCGGAGTTCACGATCCTACCCTGTGTGCAGGTAAGCGCGTGTCAAGCGACACTTTTTTTAAAAAAATGCGGCAGTTTTTCCGAATCCGTCGGGTTTTCTTATGACCACGCCCCCCGATTTCCGTTGCGTGCATGCCAGCGCCGATGCACCACAATCCAATCGCGTGCGCCAAAATCCCGGGGCAATTCAGAGAAAATCGGCGCAAAACGGTAAGATTTGGGTAACCTATTGGAAAAACGCGATTTGGGCCCTTAGTAAATGACCCCCAGTATGTACATTGTATCTTCAACTTCAATAAAGTTTTATTGTTGATTTAAAAAAATTGGACCTGCTTGTTTGTATACTTGGATATGTTGTACACGATAGAGAATTATTTTTCTCCAATAAACAAAACCTTATTTATAGTGAGGATAGTTATTGGCAGGTTTTGGTTGTCAAACAAATGACCACATGTTAAAGATTGGGAGTTATAAATGATTAGAATATTAACGTACGATATGATAAAATGTAAACAGAACAGGAAACTAAATTATTTCCTTCGACAGTGGGACCCTTAGTTAAATATGTGAAATAATGTACAAGGGTCAGGAAGTAAGGGTTCTCCTTAGACCTTACTAATTAAGGGTACATTTAAACGGCCGTCTGTGGGGATGTATATGCGGCGCAAATTTGAAGAATGGGAGTAACAGGAAACAATTAGTAAATAGTTTGGAAATTTCTTGTTCTCTTATTTTTCTTTCTTTCCCCTCCTACTCTTGGACTTGAATGACCACTTACTGTCTTGTGGGAAATGGGGGTGGGGGAAAAATGTGGAAAACATGCTGGGAATGTATGTTGATTACTTTCGTATTATATAAAAAGTTTTTCAATTGAAAAAAAAAATTACCTTATTAAATTGAGTCCAGGACACCATGCGCTCTTTTTGATCATCAAAGCTCAGGCAGTTGTCTCCAAAGATCTTCTGAGCAAGAAACCAGAAATGATCAGCTGTGAGTTCTTGTTTTGTTCCAACCTCAGACATGAATTTCATTTTCAAGGTCTTACACATCCTTATCCATGGCACTTTCTCTTCTACATAGAATGGACGTCTTACCTGTGATACAAACAAGGAACCTTGGTCATTTAGATTTCAGACTTGTGAAAACAAATAACTTAAAGGGGTATTCTCATCGGGACATTCACGTTTTTTAAAATTCATCTGCCATATATATACATTTCCTTAATTGAATACAAATAAAAAAATGTACTTATGTCACTATAATTTCTCATAAATGGTACCTTAGAAATGGAGGTCAGCTGTCCTTGGATATGACCACCGCTGCTGGAGTGATTGAGCAATGAAACAAATAGTTTTTGTATATTAAATCTCCGGGAGTTACTGCATGTCCCACAGTCATCCTATGGTAATGATGGCTGAATCCAGGAGGTTGAGCATGGTGGTCAAATCCAAGGATGACTATCTCGTTTCTAAGGAACAACATGGCTACATTCATTGGAAATTATCATCACAAAGGTAAAATTTTTTAATAACATGCAATTGAAGAAATATACATATATATATATATATATATATATATATATATACATACACATATGGTAGATTATATTAAATGTGAAGTGCAGGGGAGAATACCTATTTATACCGGTAACATTACCTATGTTCATATACAAAATCATCCTTACCGGTATGTACATTCAGTGTCCGACTGGCCCACCAGAGAACCAGAGGATCCTCCGCTGGGCCAGAATCTAACCCAATACAGGAACCTAGAGGTCTGGCAGAAGACATTCAAATTTGAAGGCTACTAGGGTTTATTTTTAGGGTTGATGAACGGTAGGCCATTATAATAATTTTATCTGGTGGTCCCAAGGAACTCCAGTCCGACACTGTGTACATTAGTCATCCAGAAACATTATTCATTGTGATTTTTAATTATTCAGTTTTACAGCATTGATGGTAAAGCCGGTTAGAACCTGTTTTTAAGGTTCTACATTTAAACCAAATAAACAAGTTATCGCCTTCTAAAGCAATTTTGTCATCTTTTTCATTGTCTACCTTAAGGTTTAACATTCTTAAAACCATTTTCTATGAATGTAGCTGTTTGAGGACTTGATGGGATCAGTTTAGCTTAATTACCATAATTAATTTATTGACTAAGCTTTATAAACGCTTTATTTGGGGTGGAGCACTGTAATATTAAATAGTATACCTTTCCTCATACGGGAATGATAAAATTACCATTCAGTGGATCAGTAAAACTGTAACTACATAGATTATTTTTCATTCTCCATCAATGCAGCTTTGAGAGCTTGTTTTTTGCATGATGAGATATGCTTTTTATATACCTTTATTGCTGCATAGTAGAATATGTGTCATTTTATATACATAAACAGAAGGGTAGTAGCCTCTATGGCACCTGAAGATTTATTGCAATATGCATTTGAAGTAACATTGCTGTTCTTATTTCCATTGAAAATGAAAGACATTTATTCCATAACAAGACACTAGTTATGACATCTTTCACAGTTTAAATATTACTTGTATTGTAAAGTTCTTTTACACTTACAGTTTCAGAGAAAGCATTGTCCCACAGAATTGTGGCCTTTGCGTTGTTGTCTTGATTTCCATGAACTATTACGACCACCGGCAAAGACAAGGCCTATGAGAAAAAGCAATACTTAAAGGAACACTCCAGTCAAATTTAATTCAATGAATTATACCTTGTGCAGGGCCTGAAGTAAGGAGCATGACTCTTTAGAACACTCTTAGCCTTGACTGGAGTGTTCCTTGAAATGCAAACAAGATATAACATAACTATTTAATGTAATATGCATAACAATAGAGGAAGAACCATACACATCCAATCTTAAAAATATGCTGCTTTAAAGGAAAACTACCACCAGGCTCAAGGATTGTTAACCAAATACATTTACATGCTAGTGTGTGCCACCTCTGGCAGGATCAATCTTCTTATAGCTCCTTATGCTTTTGTTTTTTCAAAAAAAGACTTTAAAAATCATGCAAATGAACCTAAGGGGCTCTGGGCTCCATTAACAGCTATGGAGCCCAGAGCCGCTCACGCTCATTTGCATACATTTTAAATTATTTCTTTTATAAAAATACAAGAATATAGGTGTCACAGGTGCTCCTGCGACCCATGTCCCAGGCTCACCCATGTTCCCTTACGTGTCCATGTGGTCCCTTATGTGTCCATGTGGTCTCCTCGCTCCAGCCTGTGAGTCCCTGCCTACGAGGGCACATGTGAGCTGGTGTTCTGAGATTTAAAGGGCTAGCGCGCAATAATTGGCACTTCCCTGTTAAATTCCAACATATACCAACCACATAAGTACATATGCATTAACATATACAAAAAACAGAGAATACTAAAATGCCAATCAATCAGCCAAGGTTATCAAATCTGGAGCCGCAGTAGATAAAACAGTGTACCAAATATCCAAGTATACAAGATAGTGTAATCCCCTAAATCCTCACCTGTAATCATGGTTATTACCTTAACAAGTAAAAAGCTTAAATAAGGAGATAGATAGAGATTTTAAGGAGTAAATTCCTTATCAGTGGGGGTTCCAGTGGTGGATCACAAGAGCGGGGTCCATTGTGCCCCCCAAATAATGGAGCAGCAGGTCAGACATGAACACTATTGCACCATTTACCTTCTAGTGCCCTGATGGAAGTAGTCAAGTTCTACACTCAGCTACCCCCATTAAGATGAAAACAGAGGAAGGCACATGAGTTTCTATTGGGGATACAACAGACCCCCATTTTCTTGATCAGTGAGGCGTTTCACCACTAGGACCCCTTCTTGTCAGATGGCACAGAAAAGAAAGTTCAGCATTTGCAAAATTAGGTTTTTATTGATGACGATGATAAATAGTGAGGGCAGAAAGCTTATGCACCTGTATAGTGTAAATGGAGCCTCTGAAGTGTATATCAGCAGAGAACAATATGGCACATTTCTCCTCCGTCACAGATTCTGACCCTTTCCTCTCACAACGCTTTATCTTTTTCAGTAACTGAAAATGAGAAATATAGGAGTTAATATATTTTCATGGATGTGGAAACCATTGAAAAGGTGAATAACACAAATACAATATACAAATGGAATATAAATGAACATTTTAAGGTATTTAAATGACCTTGAGGCAGATACTTCAAAAGGAAAGTTATGAATTAGGAATTATCATAATAGAGGGGGTTTCTTTTAAAGGTGATGAGTGGGAAAAGACCTTGTAGCATCTATTGTATTGAGCATTAATTCCACTTCAGGTTGTGGGGGTGATGAGTTAGTTGATGGGATTTAAACAAATGTGAACAGGCTGGGACTGGCCCACATGTGGATTCAGCGGTGGGCCCCTGAGCTTGGAGGGCTCCCAGGCCCTATTTAATTCCCATTAGAGCAAATTAATGTCATTCTTTTTATGATAAAAAATTATTACATTTTCCAATATAGTTTCTGTATTAATTCCTTACAGTTTTCTAGATCTCTGCTTGCTGTCATTCTTTGGAAAGCTTTAGTTTACTAGTGGACAGAAATCTGACCATGGTCACACAGGTGCACGGCTTGTTATAACACACAGCTCTGATTACTCTCTGTGATATAACGAGCCGCGCACCTGTGTGACCATGGTCAGATCTCTATCCAGTGGAAGTAAACAATGATGATTTCTATAGAAGGACAGCAAGCAGAGATCTAGAAAACTGTGATTAATTGATACAGAAAATATATTGGAAAATTGAATAACTTTTTATCATAAAAACAATAACAATAATTTGCTGAAATGGGACTACCCCTTTAAAGGAAAAGACCAGTCAGCAGATTACTGACAGAGCTCCAAAGACCATAACTGACCAAGGCAATGGCTAAAAAGCAAGCTACAGTGGGCCCCATTAAAATATGTTACTGGTGGGCCCCAGGTGCTCAGTGAGACACTGAATGTGAATTATTGCTGTGGGTTGCACCTGCACCTTTGCTTGAAGCCCACATAGGCTCCAAGAGCAATGTACTGATAGACAATAGGAAACTATTGAAAAATGGTGCAAGTGACCATGTGCCAAAAATGGACCTCTTGTGCTAGTAAGCTGGCTTATCTTTTGTCATAAATTCCCCCATCATTTTTTGCGACCTTTCCACCAAACACAACCAGTTGATTCATACCATATTTTTAAATACAGCTCCACAGGTCCTTGTGGCTTGGTTGAATTCAAACAGAGAACGTCCATTTTCGATTTCGCTGGCACCTTCACTGTGATCAAAGACACAAATCCAAATATAAATCTCATAGGAAGAGCACACCCATTCTACCATCCCTTCCTATCCAAACTTTACCCTCAAGGGGGAGCAGGAGAATAGTGTAAAAATAATTATTACATTGACATACTACTCAATTGCTGAAAAATTCCAGAATCATTGTGGCTTAAATATTGTATTCAATATTTTCTTATGCACCACAAATTTTTAATTTAGTGGTCATGGGTGATGTTGAAGCCAACCATTTCCTGGTTCTATACACATATAGACCTTTTAATTGGTTGAAGATATTTTACTCCTGTCTTCAAACAAACATTTAGAAGCTTTTGAAAAGATTAAAGGGAATCTGTCACCACACTAACAACCCAAAGAAAACAAACACTACCTTGTTCTGTAATATGTACGTCCCCTGGTGGTCTTTATAGCATATTTCTAGGTGGCAGCATGAATGAAAAATCATCTTTTTTCTTTTGTATGATGCAATTAGGCAGTCAGTTAACCCCACCTCCTGCAGTCAGGTAACTCCGCCTCCTGTATTCAGGCTGCTCTTCCCACTCCATGCATGTGGCGTCCAAGCTCTGCCTCCTAGATCTCCAGATAGCCAGAGAATATGTAAGCATAGTAATATTAGTAAGCATGGTTGGGAAGCCAGGTGTATGGAGTGGGCAGAGCAAACAGACTGCTGGAGGCGGGGTTACCTGATTGCAGAAGACGGGGTTGCCTGACTGCCTGATTGCATTGTACAAAAGAATAAGATGATTTTTCATTCATGCTACAACCTTGAAATATACTAAAAAGACCTCCAGGTGGCGTACAAATTGGGGGGGGAGGGATTAGTGTGATGACAGGTTCTCTTTAAAGGGAATCGGCCAGTCTGATTTGTGATACTAAACCACTCAAGAGTCCTTATAGTTTACTCTTCCAAATAGCCCTATATAAACTCTGCCCTCAATTTAAAAAAATAAATAAAAAACACACTAATCTCGGTCCACAGCTCTCAGCAGCTACTCTGTCATTCCATAAGGCCAGGGAAGTGAAACCCATGCACAATGAACCTGGGTTGTACTATACCGGCTTCATTGAAGCATAGCACAGTATAAAGCACCAATTCATGTCATTGGACATCTCTAGGTAAGTGTGTGTTTCTTTACTAAAGTCCACAGACTGAAATCATATTTGCAAGTTTTGGACACTAATTCACGGAAGACTTGTAGTTGGTGTTACAAATTGTCCTGACAGGTTCTCCCTAAAAGGTTTTAGCCTTATCTTTAGAGAGAACCTGTCAGGACAGCAGGTCTTCAAGAACCTCTCGCTTTGTTTCTAAAATCACCAAATATAATCTCCGTCTGTGGGCATCATTATAGAAACAACCCTAGAGATGAGTCCCGTAAGGCGAATTGGACTCCTTGTTGCTCTATTGTGCGAAATGCATCAGTGAAGCCGACATAGTACACCCCAGGTTCATTGCACATGAGTTTTACTTCTCCGACCTCTTAAAATGACTGCATAGCTGGTGAGAGTTGCAGACTGATCTTGGTACAATTGCTATTAGGTTTCTGGGTCCCTCGCTCTGCAGGTGCTGTACTGGTGGCACCTGATAAAGAAAGGTTGTTGTGAGGAGGATACAGATGTAAAATGGATATTAGCAATCTTATGGAGAACTGAAGACCTCCAGTGTTTACTTAGTGTTGCAATGACTATATCTATATTTTTTACTTACTTTTGTGACTCAATATTACTACTGGCAGATGGTACAAACAGCTCTTGCGCCTTTTTCTCCGTAATAATAAATGCTCTTATCATAGGCATTTTGTTGATGCCAGTAAGGATTTTGGAGCCCAGCAAGAAGCTGACACTGGCATGAAACTTGGTTTGTGTCTTGAGTACTTGAGGTGGCTGCTTGTCAACCAGGAACGAGCTATGGAGATGATTGGGAGATGGTCAGTGCCAATTTCCTTTTACACAACAATAGTAATAAAATGTTCTTTATATTATCACTACAATACAATATTATCACTACAATACAATATTATCACTACAGATTGATTTACTGAAAAGTCAGCCTTACCTCTTTACAAGTGCACTCAATCCAGTGTCTATTTTACTGAAAAAGTCCTGTGGTACCCATCTCTCATCTATCGTCTTGATTTCTAGCATCATAGGATGAAGCTCACTGTATATGCCAAAAATGAACTCCACCCTGAAAAAATTACGTTGAAACTCAAATTTTAATTATTGTCAAACCTCCAATTAGCAGCATGTAATCGAACATACAGGTTTAGGGAAACAAACTTTAGGGAACCAAACTTTTTAGTATATTACATTCTATTTCATCTACTAGAGGCAAACACATTTAATTTCACATCATAGAGAAATTTTATGTTTAATGTGTTTCAGTTTATCCCTATCCAAAGTCATTGCCAAAGTCAGGGCCAATGTTTTTGGCTCAAATTTTTTAGGCAACTATTTAACTACCGGTTACTCCCCTTGACATGAGGGATTAGCAATAGACATATGTTTTCTTTTCATAAATATTAATAAAATTTGACACAAAGCTTGCTTTCCAAATGAGATGCTAGATAAGCACCCTAGTATGGTGGGCATATTTACTAGAAATGTGTTCCATGAACCAACAACTAGGCGCCCCCAATAACAGATGTATGCATCAGGGGTGTATGGCAGCCTTGGCTCAGGCAAATGTGCTTACATATGGTGGGACTGGGGGAAAAAGCCATCTGACAGGCATTTTGTGTTTATGACCAGCATATAGTCCTGGTTTTTGGGTGACTTTTTTCTGTGTGAATCAGAATACTTAACAAATGTAGTGATAAGTGGTATTGCCATTTGTTTGCCCATATTATGTAAAAAGGCTACCTCTCCTGCAATGGAAGCAAATTCTCATCAAAGTAAGCTCCATTGGCAGCCATTTGTTGTTGCTTCCTCCAGATATTGATTCTTTTAACTGTGTATTCTTGAAGAGCTGACAATTGGGCCAATGATTCCTCAGTCAAAAAAATCCATTTCTGCAATGAAAACAGTTTGAAGATCATCATTCTATAGAGCTGCACCCATTCTCTGGAATGCTCTGCCCCGGACTATCAGACTAACACCCAATCTCCAAAGTTTCCAACGTGCTCTTAAAACCCATCTCTTTAGCCAAGCCTATGACACACATTAACTGCATGAAGTTTTAACTCTCTTTAACTCTCTATATCCTCCTCCCATCTGTTATCCAGCAACCTCCAGACTCCAAGCTCCAGACTTCTCTGCAGTCCTATTCACCTTGGACTTTGTATATAAGATGACGGTTGATGACTGGGTCAAGCGACAGCACTTCTATTTATTATATTATATTTTGTTCTATCCGGCTGGACCATTATATAAGCTTTTTACCTCTTGTTTCACCCCATTCTTCCTCATAGACTGTAAGCTCTTGTGTCACCCCCTCACTCATTAGACTGTAAGATCTGCTGTCACACCTCAATCATAATAGATTGTAGCTCTTGTGTCACCCCCTCATCCTCATAGACTGTAAGCTCTTGTGTCACCCCTTCATCCTCATAGACTGTAAGCTCTTGTGTCACCCCCTCATCCTCATAGACTGTAAGCCCTTGTGTCACCACCTCCTCCTCATAGACTGTAAGCTCTTGTGTCACCACCTCATCCTCATAGACTGTAAGCTCTTGTGTCACCCCCTCATCCTCATAGACTGTAAGCTCTTGTTAGCAGGGACCTCACTCCTTTTTTCCATATGAATGTTTTTACTCTGTCATGTTTAATTAAATTTGTATTTGTCCCCTATGATATGTAAAGCGCTACAGAATATGATGGAGCTGTATAAATAAAGATTATTATTATTAATTGAACTTTGATAAGTCCCATCTCTCCTGTACAATATATTACCTTCTGGAGATTAGATAACTCCTGGTACTGCAGAGTCTTCACTGCAAGTTTCAGCGTTTGTTGCGCCACTGAGGTCTGTTTCAGTTTATGTTGCATTTGGTTACTCTTGAAGTTATACTTCACTTCTTCCTGTCTTGATGTAATGGTTGTACTCAACTGTGGAAACTAGAGATGGGAAAAGCACAGTTTGAATGCAAACTATTTAAAAGTGGTAAATTTCATGGTGTATCGTTAGAAGGGTTTTTTGGGATAACCTAACCTTAGGACATGTGATCAGATTGATGTAGTGAGTGAGTTTCAGCTTCCAGTGCTGCTGCATCACATCCATCTATCCCATGACCTGTTAACAGTTTTTTTTACATGTACAGTAGCTGTGTAATGGGACCCTGTCATTACATGTTCAAGTTCAATTGTGTCATGTAAAACATATAAAAAAGTAAATTTTATTTTTTTCAATATTTATTTGATATTGGTTGATCTATTTCACCGTCTAATCAGTTGGTTACTAGCGCACCCATTTAGCACCATTTTGTCTTCTACGCTACACGTTTCTTACGAATCCATTGGATACTGGTCCAGGAGTGCTTGGGAGCTGCTGTTCCTACCAACGACATACATTAGATCTTCAAGTGAACAACAACTTATTGTTTGTCGCAACTTTACAAGTGACCATCAGGTGAGCATTTTCTGCTTTTCACCTGATCAATTACATAAACGTTATCACACAAGGCGCCGTCCTCCTTTGTTGTCTCTTTTTTTCTCAACTCTTCTGTGTAACCCCTAGTTACAGACGGACCCCTCTTCCCACTGTGACCTCTGGTGAAGCTCTCTGGATACATTTCTTTATTCCCAGATTGCAATGATCAGCTGTAAGGTGTCTGTAATGAAGCTTTATTGATAATCCTTGGTCCCATTACAGCAAAAAAAATGTGAAACTCCAATAGTCACTGGGAAAAAATTTTTTGTCTAGAACTTCAATTATAAAATATACAGTTTCGACTTACATACAAATTCAACTTAAGAACAAACCTCCGGACCCTATCTTGTACGTAACCTGTCTGACTGCCTGTATTGCCAAAAAAAAAGATTAAACTTTTTTTGCAGCACTGCATCCCTGTAACCCTCAATTGATTGCAAAGTACACATAAGAGTGCAAAGCGTGAGAGCCACTCATTTCACCTCTTATATAATGCACTGCACTACTTCTCGTCTGGGCACTCACATTCAGTTTCATTAATCTGCCATATATAACAATTTCTTCAATTAGATGTTATTAAAAAATATGTTCCTTTGTGAAGATAATTTCTCATAAATGTAGTGATATGGTCCCTTAGAAACAAGATAACTTCCTCGGATATGACCACCTCTGCTGGAGCGATTGCACAAAGAAACAGATTGTTTTTGTATATGAAATGTCCGGGAGTTACTGCATGTTACCCAGCCGTCCTGTGGTAATGATCGCTGAATCCTGGTGGTCCGGCAGGACTCTATAGCGCCACTGCTGCCAGAGTGTGACGTGGTCGTATCCGAGGAAGCTATCTCGCTTCTAAGGGTCAACATGACTACATTTATGGGAAATTATCTTCACACAGGAACATTTTTTTTATTAACATCCAATTGAAGAAATGTTTATATATGTCAAATTAATTTAATTAAATGTAAATGCCCTGATGGGAATACCCCTTTAAGTAATAGCTGTAAAAAGACGATATAGCAGTCATTAAGGGGTTAACACCTTACGGACACAGGCTAAGATGACCTTCCGGACACAGTACTTTTTTAGATTAACCCTGCTCAAATTCCAATATTTTTATCTTACATGGACATATGAGAGCTTGCTTTTTGCAGAAAATATGTATTTTCCAATGGGTTTTTGGTTTTTAATTTTTTTTTTACTATTATTTTAGCCCTCCTAGGGTGCTTGAGGCCTGGGGGGTCTGATCACTTATACAAAAGAGGATTATTAGAACTTGTTTATTATGGGAAAGGTAAAAGTTGGACTGGTCCCATTATAGTGTCCAGCTGACCTTTTGTTTGTTTTCTATTACAATTTTTGGGAGGTAGGAAGCACTAAAATTTAGAATTTTTTTATTTTATTTTTAAACTCTTCCTAGTATAGGTATAATAAAGTACTAACAATGCAGCTGCACGCATGCACATACGGTGGAGGGAGTATAGCAACATATAATTTCAATCTATATTTCCTTGGGTTTCCTTCTCCTATTCCACTGTTGTAATAAACTCATACATATACATCGTGGTTAACTTCAATAAACACAAAACCTATCTACAAAAAAAGTTATTCCAACCAAAAAATTGCAAAATACAATTACATCTTTATTATAAATCAAATGACAAACAATTTAAAAGCAAAGAGAACAGGCTGGTCACATATAAGCGGAAGCGGAGACACTACACAAAATCAGACAAATCTTGCAGGGTGATGCATGGGGATAAGTGCTGCCCTCCTAAGGGAGGTGTGCCTGAGGAGATATGCTATGAATCCAGAAGGAGGAATGATCCTAAAATCGGTATACAATGTTTAAAGTGCATAGTGCCTGTACATCCAAATGGGGGGCATATCTTAATCTCAGAGCACACATTTCATTGTAGCTTATCGTGAAACAAATAGGACAGCTCTATTCTATATCTTACTCTAAAGGTAAACAAATGTATTTATCATGATAGCAGTAAATGTTGGATTGTCATAAGAACCAGGAATAACAATAAATCTTAATTAGAGGCACCACTGATAACTGTTATAGCTGTTTATTGTAGCCTAGGACTAAAGTACAGCAAATTACCAAAATCCAGAGGTCCGTTTGTAACTAGGGGTCGTATGTAAGTAAGGTGTTCTTAAGTAGGGGACCGCCTGTATAGGTATAATAAAGGTATAGCTGCTTGGCCAAGGTCAATACGGACGGGACAATACCATTTTTTTTATTTGATTTTTTTAACATAAACTTTTATTATAAATCGGCAAATGAGTGGTTTTTGTGGTATTTTTAAAGTATTTTAAAAATGTATTAATTTTATAAACTTCATCTGACCTTCGGTTGCAATGGCAACCCACTGGCACCCCGTGATCGCATTGCAGGATGTGTCTCTCTCCTTAACTGCCGAGATTGCGATTGATTGCGCCTGATAAGGGGGGATATTTATCATACGCTGGCGCTCGTGCGCCAGCGTATGATCGCCCTGCCGCTGCAAATTCACAGCCCAATACATCAAAAGGCTTCTGCCTCTTGATGTATCGGGCTGCCAGCAGCGCAGCACTTATCCTAAAAAAACGCAGCCGGCGACTTTTCACGTATAAAAAGTCACCGGCAGCAGCGAGTGCGCAGGCGCGGGGACAGTAACGCCCCGCAATGCACCCCCGCTCGGCCGGCCATACCCCCCCCTTCACGCCAGTGGCGGATTGGGGAAAATAATTGCAAAAGCTAGCATTTGCGATTATTTCAGGGCCTCTGAGCCACTGGCGGTGCGCAGAGGTCCTGATAAATATGCCCCAAGGAGTCAAAAAGATCTTCCTGATGAGCAGATGCAGCAGGGACCAGACGGTATGTAATAGATATACTGGGGATCATTTACTAAGGGCCCGATTAGCGTTTTCCCGACAGGTTACCCGAATATTTCCGATTTGCGCCGATTTTCCCTGCACGCGATCGCATTGTGGCGCGTCGGCGCTGGCATGCACGTGACGGAAATCGGGGGGCGTAGCCGAACGAAAACCCGACGGATTCGGAAAAAAACTAAAAAAAAGTGTCGCGGGACTCTCGCTTACCTTCACCAAGAATAGGCCGGTGAACTTCAGGGCATTCCGGCGGGCCTCAGGGAACTTCAGCGCAGCACCGCCACCTGGTGGACCATGGAGGAACTACATTAGTGAATCCCGGCCGGACCCGAATCCACCGCAGAGAACGCGCCGCTGGATCGCAAATGGACCGGGTAAGTAAATCTGCCCCACTACCTGCTCAAATGTTCATGTTCTAATGTTGTTATCCATGTATTTTGTCTGATCTGAGGAGATTACAACAAGTAAATCTATAAGATGTAGATAGAACTTCTGGCAGCAGACCTGTATAATCTGATTAACTGTAATAAAAACCTCAACCTTGGCCTGATATCTGTTGCATGAAACCTCTCTGATGGATAACGGAAGCAGGGCTGTGGTGTGCAGGATATTGTAAAAGGCTGTGGTTTTCCAGTGAGAATACTGTGGCTTCTAACAGTAAAATCAAAGACAGAGTTGTATTACCATCACAGTGGAAATCTAAAAGGGCAGGTTTACTAATGTGTTTATACCTAGTTGGCCTGATCTTGTTGATTGCACACCTTGCACAGCGCAGTTCTTGCATTATACATAAGTCTCAGCACTGTAAGAGTTAATACTGTGCCAGTAATGCAGTACTGCGGGTAACAGCAGTAATGCAAAAGACTCCGTCATATGCAGGAGTGGGCAGTCCATGAGAAACGCCAAACATACGAGCCTGTTTCCACGCGTGCATCCAGCTCGAAAAGAGATGTTGGCCGAGAAGAAAAAAGGTTGTGGTTAGCTGGAATGCAGAGTATCAATGTATACATTATAATCCCAGGCAAAAAAAAAGACTGCAGCTATGACAAGCGCATCCATTTGCAGAAAAGAATCTTTACAGATGGGGCAGATGCAGTTTTTTTTTCTACTTCTTTAGCAATTTCTGAGTTCGTGTTTGTTTGGGTTTGGGTTGTACCCCCGGCCAATCATAGCCACGGCTGCTTGTAGGGGTTGTAAATTACCGGATTGGTTGTTCCTTATCTTTAATTCCCAGCATTCAAAGAACTTTATTTGTGACTTAAGACTTTGGACAACCACTTTATTTTTCTGTTTTTTCTATAAACAAAGTTAATTTTAATATCAACAATATCACAACATGCCCAAGAATTAAGACACACTTACAACACAAGCACTATGCGGGTGCGCACGTCCAACTCCTAGGGTGCACGTGCATGGCCCTCCCAGAATCCTTTATTACCCAGCCTCTCCCTGCCACAACGTGGGATCTTTGTGCCACAGCTTTAAAAAAAAAAAGCTTGTTGGATGCCTTGTGCTATTGTTCTGTATTCCCGTTGTGACCCGATTCGAGTGAATTTGATCTGTTGTTGCCTGCCTTGACCTGTTGCTACATCCCCAAACTCTGGTGCTGTGCTGCCCGTCCTGACCTCCTGCCTGTCCCTGACGATGATTCTGTCAACGTTCTTGTATCTCACCTGGCCGCCACCGCAGGACAAAGTTGCAACTGTGGAACAACCTGGTGGTAGCACGCGGCAGCAAGTCAAGCCACTTGAGGGGTGAAACCGGGTGCCACTTAGATTCTGGTCCCAGGTGTCAAATGCACGTCATCGTCCATGGTGGCCTAGTGGGTCCACTACCCCTGGAGCCGACAATGTATAGTGAGTATCAAAAATCATGCTGTTTTAACTACCTGTTTCAAAAAATCATCATTTCTCCTTTACAAATTGCCTTGAATGATTGGATAATGTCATTGGGTCACGTTGAATTGCATCTGTATATAAAATGTAAGAAAATATAAGGCACATTATATATTACAATAAAAACATTCAATATAACCTGCAATATAATTATCACTGAGATTGTAAGTAATGTACAGTCTTGGACTGCTTTTTTTGTATAAAATTTTTTATCCAGTGGGATTTGGTTGCCAATTACAGTAAGTTTTAGCTTACAAAAGCTTGTAAAAAGATGAGAGAGCCAACAGGAGCAGAGGGGCTGGAACTAGAGATGAGTGAGTATACCATGCGAGGCTGATGCTCGTTCGAGTATTAGCGTACTCGAAACGGGTTGTTGCTCGGACGAGTATCTCGACCGGCTCAAGACGAGCATTTACTAACGAAAACAGTGAAGAACAGTGAAGAATACATGAAAACAGGAACCACAGTGAACACAGGATCATTTAAAGTGAAGAACACATTGAAAGAACACAGTGAAGAACAACATTGCAGATGTCCGTACACTGCTAACTATCGGAGACAAGTTGCCGAACTGTGTTCTTCACAAGTAGTGAAGAACAATATGTGTGAAATAACACATTGCAGAGGTATGGAAACATACTGCAATTTGTTCATTCACCACATACTGTTCTTCACATACTATTGTGAAGAACACCGTTCGGCACACGTGTCTTCCGAAAGTTAGCAGAGTATGGAAACATCTGCAATGTGTTCTTCACACATACTTTTTCATGATACTATGGTGAAGAACACCGTTGGCACACTGTCTCCGATAGTATTCAGATGTATGGAAACATCTGCAATGTTTCTTCACACATACTTTTCTTCACATACACTTGTGAAGAACACCGTTCGGCACACGTGTCTTCCGATAAGTTATCAGATGTATGGAAACATCTGCAATGTTTTCTTCACACATACTGTTCTCACATACTATTGTGAAGAACACCGTCGGCAACACGTGTCTTCCGATAAGTTAGCAGATGTATGGAAACCTCTGCAAGTGTTCTTCCACTGTGTTCTTTCAATGGTTCTTTCAGAGAAAAATGCTCGAGTCTCCCCATTAACTTCAATGGGGCGTGTTATTCGAGACAACCACTCGAGCATTGAGAAAAGTTCGACCCGAGTAACGAGCACATGGAGCATTTAGTGCTCGCTCATCTCTAGTGGAACCCATCCTACATTGTGCGGTTGCAGTGCCTTCAGTGCCATGTTCTATCAGTTTCTCTCCTGCACAGAAGTTACTGTGTAACCAATGGATGTGTTTTAAAAACTTTTAGCCGATTGGCATAGATTTCTCTCCCCCACTGTCCCAGTCGGAAGCTGCAATGTTCTAGAACTTTAGTGATAGTGGAGCCAAGTACAACACACGATCTGAGGCCAGAAGAGTAGTATAGGACAGAGACCACAACAGAGGACCAGAGCAGCAGCAATGGAAGAGGCGACAGATGAGCTAAACTCTTTTATTTGTGGTATATCAGTGTTCGTTTGCCATAGAGTCATTCTTCATTTTCTGAAAAACAAGTGTTGGAAAGGGTTAAAAGATGAGGGGTCCCTTGTCTCGGTCGTTGCTCTGAAGGATTGATATAAAAACGGAAATGAAGATTGCAACATTAAAAAAAATCATGAAATTAAGGCTCTGTTCACAACTGTTTCATCAATGTTTCTGGGGAAGAATGGTGAAACATAGACGTTCACTTAAGGAAACCCCACTTAAAGCGGTGGTTTTATACACATATACTGGCCACCACTCAGTGTGAGTGATGCTAAAGCATATTTTTGTTAGGGGAACATAGCCCCTATGCAGATTTATAAGTTATATCAACGTAAACTCGGCACACCGCAATTGGGCACGGCCGCACCATGCGCGAGCAAGGGAGGCAGGCAGCGTCTGTGCCTTATGGATCCTCTTCGGTTTCCTCATGTGGTTGCGCAGGATTTCCAAAGAAGTGGAGAGCCGGTGACGCACCGAGCTCTTTGGCACACATGCGCACTGCGCCAAAACCTAGGCACGGGGAAAACAGGACATGCTAAGGGGGGAAGGCGTGTGTGTGTGTGCGCGCATGTGCGACCGTGCCAAGGGCGGTTGCGCCGAGTTATAAGTTATTATAGTTATACATCTGCGATAGGGGCTGTGCCCCTACACAATATGCTCGGACAGCTCACCCTAGCTGGTGCCCTGTATGTTATGTGTATAAAACCCTACCACTTTTAGTGGTAGTTTACTTTAACATTCCATTATAGTTTACGTTACCCTCTACTAGACAGAGAGTGTAAAAAGAAACCCTTGACGGGTCACTGTGCTAAAGTGCAAAGGGACCATAATAAAGAATCTCATATCAGAGCTTCTTTCCATGTATAATTAAGTATACTGGAGTATAAGCAGAGTTTTTCAGCACCATGTGAAAACTACCAATCGGCGTATTATCGGGTACAGGAAACAAAAATAAACACAGTATCACCATTCTGACGCTCCAGGCACTCCTATTGTGTTTTCATGTCGATGCCAATAGCTCCAAGGATCGGAGCAGCGTCAGGCACTGAAAATAGAAGAGGAGCTGTCTGGGGCGTAGGCATGGTGAGAACTGTGTTTATTTTTATGTGCTGGCCATAATGTGGGATAGGTACTAAAGCGGGCTGGGGGCAGGATATATACTACAGGGCGGCTGGCGGTATATATAAAGGGGCTGGCTGGCAGGATATATATAAGGGCTGGCTGTAAGGACTATATATTATGGGCGGTTGGCTGGAAGGCTATACTAAGGGGCGGGCTGGCAGGCTATTATACTACAGGGAAAAAGGGGCTGACTATATAATAAAGGGGCTGGCTATATACTACACATGGCTAGCTATATACTACAGGGGGCGGCTGGACTATAGTTACTACAGGGGGATGGCTGGCTATATATAAAGGGGGATGGCTGGCTATATACTACAGGAGGCTGGCGGCACTATATACTACAGGGGGCTGGACTGGCTATACACACATGGAGGATACTATATATAATGGGGGCTGGCTATATACTCAGGGGGCTAGCATATATTACGGGGCTGGCTATATAATCAGGGGGCTGGTTATATACGACAGGCAGTGGCTGGCTGTTACTACTAGGGCCTGGCTGTATCTACAGGGGGGCTAGCTATATTACCCACAGTGGGCTGCGCTATATACACAAAGGGCTAGTAAATATACACGGGGGCTGGCGTGTATAAAACTAATGGGGGCTTGTTAGACATATACGGTGAGGCAGGGGCTGGCTGGCTTACTGGGGAGGCTGTGACCCGATTTTCCCCCTTTCACTGGCTTTATACTCCATCAATAGTTTTCCCAGTTTTGGTAGAATTTAGGTAACCCTCGGCTTATAACTCAGGTCGGCTATACGTTTGGTATATACGGTAACCTGCTTTCTCTCTGCAGGCAGCATGTTATAGAGCGAGTAGTGAGGCGGGGAATGCTATAAAACATTCTGCATACCGTCATTGATGTAGAGTCTACCTCGCTCTTTCTATGCAAAGTCCTTGGGGTGGGTGTCCCCAGTAAACAGACTGCCTACCCCTCATGACTGTGTCAAACAGGATAAACTGCCAATCATTGACACTGTGATGGTAACATCACATTGTATAGTATTTGTCGAAGACATCATCTTTTCCCTTTTTGTATCAGATATGTTAACTGTTTCAAATTTTAAGCGTGTCACCCAAGACAGGATCTGAAGATGCCTTGGGCTAAATGGGTGAATATTTTGAATCTGTCCAGTACCCTTAAAAACAAACAATAAAACAAGAGTTATTGTTACACAGAAAATTTTATCACCTGTGGCCCGTTCTTCATGACAAAATTCTATGAGTCTCTTTTTTATAATTTTATATTGTGACGTTGTCGTGATGCTCCTAGAATTTGTTAATACATTGAAACTGGATGATGAAATGCAGGATTTGCAGCTTTGATGTGTATTTGAATGAAACGAGCTACAATACCCCTCCCGCCCAAGTTGATATCTACGAGTGGATAGATTGATGAAGAATCTGTACCAGTGGGACTGCAATGCCATAGCCATTGCAGGTGATCACCAGTGTGCCAAAAATTCGGATACCTTGTAACCCTTTAAAGGGTCTGTCCGACGCTTTTAAAAATCCTTGCAGGTTGTGCTGGGGAGGTAAAAACAAAAGCTGTACTCACCCCTCCATTGCCCACTGTGTGTTACAGGTGGCACGGAAAAATTACCTCACTGATATCTGCCTCCGGCCAACTACTCCACCAGTCCGTATTCCAGCGCTGTATCACGTGCTAGATAGTGGTGACTGGTGACTGGACCAGAAGCCAACTCAGCGGAGCTTACGTGCCCTCTAAACACACAAGGGCACTGCTGTGTGAGACGGATGTTGCGGAGGTGAGTACAGCTTTGTTTTTTTTTAAAATATCTCGTCCAGCCATACATACATCCTCCCTGCACACATGTCATCTCTGGCATAGGGACACAGTCATAATTCAGATTGTTACTCCCCAACAAGCTATACTAAAATATATTTTATTAGTTGGTTACTTAGACCCTAGAAACTAGTTGGATTATAACAAGAAAGGGCATCTTGAGGTCTCAGGCCATTTAGGATGGCCCCGAAGTGGGTCAGGTTTCCCCAGCACTTACGGTGTTGAACTGTCGGCCACCACTCGGAATCGGGGAGTCAAAGACCACTTTCGTTATTTTGCGACCCACCACCTGGTCCCACAGTTCTTTAAGGAAAACGCTTATTCCAGGGGTGTAACTGGAGGCAGGGCCCTACGCAGGCTTCTAAATGGGGCCCCTTCTACTTTAAAACAATCTGCATATTTTATACTCACACATGCAAGTTACAATCACATATATGCACTCATGAGTTCACATATAGAGCATCTCACGTCACATAAGTGCTATAACAAATGTTCAGCATCTATACACACATATTGTAGTATACAGCAGCATACAACGTCAGCGCAATTCACATCACAGATAGAGATATAAACATCACATATATAGGTTATATACATAACTATGCTGTACAATTTGCAACTAATATGTATTAATGGTTGCACATCCTCCACTCTTTAGTGTGTAGGTCATATGCCGCGGCCCCCCTGACCACGGGCCCCATTGGGCGGCTGGCCGCTGTAGTTGTCATCTCTGGCTGTTACTATTATTGCTGCATTATAAATTCATGTAAAGGGGATTTACCATGGAATAAGGAATTATCCTTCCCCACGTCACTCACGCCAAATTAGCTAGGGATTTTAATATTAACCTGCCACCAGGTTAAAGCGATGCGCAAGCTCTTGATTAATTCCCATTCCCCCTCGGTTTGATAAAATATGTCATTCTCTATTTTGAATTATATCATTATAGAAAACTTTGTATATTAACCGTCTCTCCAACGGACAACATATGCATTGTGATGGCCACCAATCTCTGAGTCACTAAAAATCGCAAAAGGATTGTACCACTCGGCTCTCCGCAGAGAGATCTTGTGTACATATAGCTACTGACAAATCCCATGATGAGGCCCGGGACAAAAGAAATAACACCATATGGGTACAGGTGATGCCATGTACTTATTTTGTAGTTAATAGTCAATGACTCAATTTATGCATTTTTTAAAAACCAACACAACAAAGCTGCCCATGTAAGAAGATTTATTATCTATAAAAAATGTAAAATCCAAAAATATTGATAATTTTAAATTACTTGTGAATTAGAATACAATATAAAAAGTGATCAAAAGTAGTTTGTTCCATGATAGAATGGACCAATGCTAATTACTATACACTCTCACTGTTCTGTTTCAACATATATATAAAGAATATAAAAGAATAAAATGTATCTATGGCAACACACAAAAGTACAGAAAAGACATATTGCAGTATTTCACTAATTTTGCACAATCTGTATTATTGGCATGGCTGATAATCAATGCAATCAATAAAAGATAAATATAACCAAAAATATATATGTAACCAAAGATAGTGAAAGGAAACTCCACTAATAACGGGCCATGTGATGTTCAGGGACTCCCATACAGGATGTTTTTTAATTTCTGTCAAAGAAAATCCAAGCATAGCGTATAAATTCTCCAAATCCATACACACAGTGGGGCAGATTTACTTCCCTGGGTCCATTTCGCGTATCCAGCGGCGGGTTTCGCCGCTGATTTGTGTCTTTCCCGGCGATTCACTAAGGAGTGCTCCTGATGTTCCCCCAGGTGGCGCTGCTGCGCTGAAGTCCGCCGAGGTCGCTGGAGTTCCACCAAGCTAGGCTAGACACTTTTGTTAAAAACATACTGCCAATTTTCGCAAATCCGCCGGGTTTTCCGGGCCACGCCACCGTTTTCCGTCGTTGCATTCGGCGCGCCGATGCACACATCGATCGCGTGCCACCAGAAAAACCCGCGTCCACAGGGAAAAACTTGTAATATTTCGGGAAACACGCCGGGAAAACGACGATTCGGCCACTTGGTAAAGACCCGCATTGTGTCTAGTCCTATTTATTATCGATAGAATGATTTAGTTACTCGCCGCATAAATGCAGCTAATTTCACTAAATTTCGGTGACTACTGAATCACCGCTGGGGGTGAATCCTGCAGCCATGCTCTCAAACAGATCTAGGCACTGCCATCTCTTTTTTGTAATATTCTTAATCTTACCCATCTGACCAGTATTCTTTTAAATATTTTGTGTGAGGACCACAACTCTCACCAAACCTGCCAAAAAGTAACAATTTCTTTCCCGAGTGGTTTCTGAAATAAAGATTAAGTTCTTTTCAAACAATATCCATGTATGTAGTTCTGTATACAGGCGGGTCCCGGACTTACAACAACCCATTACAAACGGCCCTCTGGATGTGGAAATTGATGTACTTTAATTTTTTAATCCGGTTTTTATAACAACCCCAAAAGTTTTTAAAATCCAATCTCATCACAGACCAACAAAATTTTTGCTGGGGTTACATTAAAAAATATACAGTTACAAACTTGCAACAAATCAACTTAGAACAAACCTACAGAAACCTATTTTTAGTAACCCGGGACTGCCTGCTAGCCTACCTGATTCCATAGCTCACACACATCATTAAACTGGGACTGTGTTCAGTGTCAATGTTGACATATCTTTTGGAAAAATTCCACAAATTCAAGGAATCTAAATTGGCTTCCGACAAGTGTATTGGGAGTGGTTTTCCAGTGAATGGGAACTGAGTTGTAATACTGGTCAACTACACAGAGAAAAAAACCGATCTGACTCCTCATTCACTTGTATTTCGATGCTTGAGGAGTTGAGAAGAAAAGACGCCCTAGAGTACAAAGGTAATATAAGTTTCATAAGAGAAGTTATAGGGCGTATTTATTCATTATGAAGGCTCCTGGACAGTTCTAGTGTCTATTTAGAGCCCCGCTGCCCACTCAGGATTCATTACCCCTGTCCCGCCGACAGTCCTTTTGTCGTTTTGGCGTTTCAATTTTTCTCCTCCCCACACTTCAAAAACTTTTGCGTAATCAATTCACTTCATAGTGATGGTATTTAATATTTCATGCCGTCTGTACTGGGAAGCGGAAAAAAATTCCAAATGAATGGTAAAAAAAACGACATTTCTGCCGTATTTCTTGTGGGCTGGATTTTAACGGGATTTCACTGTGTGTCCCACATGGACATGTCTACTTTATTTGTTGGGTCGGGTATAACGATTAGGGGCGATACCAAATTTGTATAGGTTTTATAATGTTTTTCATACATTTAAAAATTTAAACAACCTCACTGTACAAAATTTTGGGGGGGATATTTTGCCATCTTTGGCGCTAATACTTTTTCATACTTTGGTGTATGGAGCGTGGGGAGGTGCCGTTTTTTTGGTGGATTTTGATGACGTTTACAATGTTATCCATTTTAGGACTGTGCGACCTTTATGACATCACTTTTTATAGATTTTTAATTTTTTTACATGGCAAAAAGTGCATTTTCGCACTTTGGGCGCGTTTTTCATTCGGGGTTAAACGCAGAATGAAAAAACATTGTCATATTTTTGACAGATCGGGCATTGTTCGAACCTAATGTGTTTTATGCTTTTTACTGTTTATTATTTTTATTTAGTTCTAGGAAGGGTGGGGGATGATTGAATTTTTCGGTTTTTTTATATTTTTTTTTACTTTTTTTAATTTAATTTTTACTATTTTCAGACTCCCTAGGGTACTTAACCATAGGGTGTCTGTACGATCCTATTCATATACGCGCCATACTACAGTAATGGCAGATATGTGCATTTTACTACTCTCATTCAATGTGCTGATAGCACATTGTGATGAATTGGGTTAACCCGATAGTCATTCGGGTCTACAGTGAGACCCGAGCTACCATGTGACGGAGTCGGGGGAGTGACCATGATGTCACGGGGAGCGACGATCCTTCAGAAAGGCGGCGATCTGCAGGAACACCCGTCGATCGGTGCCCGGTAGCCCTCTCCATGCACCGGGACCCAATGTGACGACTATTACGTCACACATGTCGTAAGGGGTAAAAGTTTCTTAGGCTCTACTTTCGTTATAGGTTTTTTTTTTTCAAAAAGCCAAAAAGTTCTTCAAAATGTCATAAAGTCTCAGCACAATACACCAGCAGGGGACTGTGTTGTGTAACGATGGAGACTTTTTATGGCATTTTTTTGTAAAAATCTAAGTTTTGGCACGGTGTTTGCACTGCAGTGAGTTCTATGTTTGCAACCAGATTAATGGAGGTGTGGAAATAGTCTGTGAGACTTTTTTAGCAGTGGAAAAGTCCCAAAAAAAACTCATGCCATCTTTTTGGAAACTTTTTTTTATGCTTAAATAGTTTCAAGAAAACTTATGATAAATAACCCATTTTATAACCCCATTGTATTATGGGGAAAAACTGCTGGAAAACTCCTTATTTTTCCATTATATAAAAAATATGCAAGGTTTTTAAAGAAGAATTCCTTTGTTCTTTATGTTGTCTTGGTTTGGGCTGTTATAAGAGTCATTTCCCTAATTCTCTGGAGGATACTAGTGTGGATGCACAGAGCGTTTTCGCTGTTCACCACGGCGACGTCATAGAACAACAGATATTTAGATTGCACTTCTCTTTTTACAGACACTAAACTTTAATCATAAGTCTACAGCAATACCAGATGCCTCCAGGTGAATGTAAATAATACAGTAACAGGTTAGAAGACTTGAGCTGTGGCAGCATTTCAGAATAAAAGCAGCCCGTTCCAGGTGCTGTTCCTTAGTGGAAGACCCTGATGACACTACTCTACATCATTTTATCTATGTGTCAGGGGTGTATAGAGGCAGGCCCTATCAGGCTTCTGAATGCCCCTCCCCTTCCACTTTAAATATAGATATTTATATACTCAGCAACAACAATTTTATGAGACAACATTTAAACTCATTGCGCACACATGTAAAGCATATACAACACAAACAGTGCCATATACAAACATACAGCATGTATAAATGCATACGTATTACACACACCATAAAACGTATACACAGAGCATTCACATCACAGATGCAATAAATAGCTGATATATAGCTATTATATACATCTTATGTTGACAATGCGCAGCCATAATGTGTTATAGAATTGTGCACATCCCAATCTTAGGGTGTGTCAGAATCGGATGAACGGGAGCCCCCTGAGACTGTTAGGCCCATAGTTAGCTTTATAGAACTATAAGAATATGGTAAAAATCTGTTTTTCTGTCAGTGCCACGAAATTGTATTTATATAGCTTTATACACTAAAAACCGAATAGGTAGCTGTCCGGTAATGAGTGTTTAACCATACTTGTGACTGTTTGTTAAGCACATGGACTGTGAAAAATGCAATTACATTCAAGGATACAGCTAGACTTGGAGCAGTCTGGTGCACTGTTCGAGAGATTTCATCAGGTATGACTCTTACCGCAAGGGCCATCCCAGTTGCTATAAATACAGCTATAGAAGGCTTCAGTCTGAATACTACAATGGTATAAATGGTGGAGAGGGGCTATGCTATGTTAGTGTAGAGATCTCACACATTAGAAGCAACAAATCCAGCTAGATTCAGAAACAGTGATGGCTAACCTATGGCACTGATGCCAGAGGTGGCACTCAGAGCCTTTCTGTGGGCACTCCAGGCCATCACCAGAGATGACACAGGTATCTTCCTGCAGTCCCAGACAGCCCAGGAGTGCTGTGCACAGAGGTATTTTAAGTAGACAGATCTACCTGGGACTATTTTCTGTTTATTGGTGTCTTCAGGTGCTGGTATCAATGAAAACGTGACAGAGAAGGAAGTATAAATCACAAATTAAATTCTGTGTGGCACTTTGTAATAAATAATCGGGTCTTTGTTGTAGTTTGGGCACTCGGTCTCGAAAAGGTTCGCCATCATGTCCTAGAATATAAATGCTACTAAAACACACAGACGTATATTTACTTATAGATGATAGAACTGGATACTGATAGAACAAAAGATGGCAATTGCTTACAGTTTCCTTTATAAACAAAATACATAATTAAACATTTTCATCTGCAATTTTTATTTCTGGACTCGAAAAACATGTTTAGAACAGTTGAGGTAAGCTTTAGGATATGGAATTTGATTGCCCAAATGTTGGCGCAAAGAAGGTCCATCAGTAGGGTGATGAAGTTAGACAGAAGTGCCTATAACTGGACCAATAGTCCATCTAAAATGAGACACTGCGATAGGTTTGTCTAAGTTATTAAGTCTAATCAGTGGTTCTAACCTTTCTAATGCTGTGACCCCGCAATACAGTTCTCATGCTGTGGTGACCCCAAACCATGCAACTCGCAGTAAAAAAACAGTAAATTTCAGCTCGATGGCTTTAGGCGACCCCGCGTTTTGGTCGTTCGACCCCCGCTGGGGTCCCGACCCACAGGTTGAGAACCACTGGTCTATATAGACAGGATATTAAACCCTGTCTAAATATCTGTCCATTTGATATATATCAATTTTGTACACATGACAGCATACATCAAGTCACAAAAAAGTAATGTCGGCTTTTCTTCCGAGAATATCTACAGCATCTATCATTGCTGCCAGTTTAGGCTTGTACACACTTGTATGAGAACATTCTGTATCAGTTCCAGGTTTCTGTCACCATGACAATAACAATAACTATAGGCCCTTATTACAAGTCAACAGGTCTGTAGGTCAGATCAGGCACAGCTCATGGTCCCCATAAAAAACCTAAAGCATTAAAGAGCAGTGCAGTGAAAATAGACGGACAATCAGAATTCTACACTCAACCGGCCACTTTATTAGGTAACCCTGTCCAACTGCTGGTTAACACTTAATTTCTCATCAGCCAATCACATGGCGGCAACTCAGTGCATTAGGCATGTGACAATGGTCAAGACAATCTCTGCAGTTCAAACCGAGCATCAGTATGGGGAAGAAAGGTGATTTGAGTGCCTTTGAACGTGGCGTGGTTGTGGGCCAGAAGGGCTGGTCTGAGTATTTCAGAAAAGCTGATCTACTGGGATTTTCACACACAACATCTCTAGGTTTACAGAGAATGGTCCCAAAAAAAAAAAACATCCAGTGAGCGGCAGTTCTGTGGGCGGAAATGCCTTGTTGATGCAGAGGTCAGAGGAGAATGGCGCAGTACTGGTTTTCAAGTGATAGAAAGGCAACAGTGACTAAATCGCCACCCGTTACAAACAGGTAGCGCAGAGAGAGCTCTCTGAATGCACAGTACGTTGAACTTTGAGGCAGATGGGCTACAGCAGCAGAGACCACACTGGGTGCCACTCCTTTCAGCTAAAAACAGGAAAATGAGGCTAAATTTGCACAAGCTCATCGAATTGACAGTAGAAGATTGGAAAAACGTTGCCTGTTTGATGAGTCTCGATTTATGCGCGACATCGGATGGTAGGGTCAGAATTTGGCGCGACAACAGGAAGCATGGATCCATCTGCTTGTATCAACGGTTAAAGGCTGGTGGTGGTGGTGTCATGGTGTGGAGAATATTTTCTTGGCACTCTTTGGGCTCCTTGGTAACCAATGTGAGCATCGTTGCAACGCCACAGCCGACCTGAGTATTGTTGCTGACCATGTCCATCCTTTATGACACACATGTACCCTGTAACATTGATGGCTACTTTCAGCAGGATAATGCACCATGTCATAAGCTGGAATCATCTCAGACTGGTTTCTTGACATGACAATGAGTTCACTGTACTCAAATGGCCCCACAGTCACCAGATATCAATCGAATAGAGCATCTTTGGGATGTGGGGGGAACGGAGATTCGCATCATGGATGGCAGCCGACAAATCTGCGGCAACTGTGTGATGCCATCATGTCAATATGGACCAAAATCTCTGAGGAATGCTTCTAGCACTTGTTGAATCTATGCCACGAAGAATTGAGGCAGTTCTGAAGGCAAAAAGGGGTCCAACCCGTTACTAGCATGGTGTACCTAATAAAGTGGCGGTGAGTTGATGTCTACATACTTTACCTTCGTTAATTACTAAGTAAAAATAAAATAAAACTAATGGAAATGTTTATATTTTATGCAGTCAGTATAGTTTTTTGCATACAGCAACAAGGATCAGGGTCAAGGCTGTATTACCTGTAGCACTGTGGAATTTAAAGGGGTTGGTACTTTCAGCAAATAATTGACATGTTTATTTAAGGAAAAGTTTTCCAATTTTCCAATATACTTTCTGTATCTATTCCTCTCAGTTTTCTAAATCTCTGCTTGCTGTCATTCTATAGGAAGCTGGATGTCTTCTAGTGGATAGAAATCTGTCCATAGTGATGTGATGGACACAAAGGTGCACGAGGCCACCATTATCACTGAGAGGTATAGGAGCTGTGTGATAATAATGACGCAGTTCCATCACATAGAAGGACAGTAACAGAGATGATAGAAATCAATAGACTGATACAGAAAGTATACTAGAAACTTGCATAACTCATTACACAAAACAATATCAAATAATTGCTAAAAGTGATCAACCCCTTTAATGATTACTACATCTACGTTGCCATTCTGGAACAGCTTCTTCTGTTGTTCTGGATCCAAACAAGTTTAAACTATTTGTTCAACACTGAAAAAAACCTTTGTGACAATTAAAGTAATATTACGTATTGAAAAAAATCTTTGTTATGGAGGTGTACCAAATTATGGGGGGGGGCGAAAGGGAGGTGCAGAAATAAATAAGAAATGGTGATAAAAGGCTATAAAATTAAAAATGGACGCGTATTTTTCACTCTGGAGACATCCGTCTATGAAGAGACCAAGTATGCATATGTAATAATTTTGCGCTGTTTTCCCGTTTGCTTTTCTTTGCTCCTATATGTGGGGTATGCAAGACCACCATTTATGTGCTGACTCATTGGGGAGATTACTTGTGGGGTTCCATGTCCGCGATCCAGCAGGCGCGTTGCTCTGTGGAGGAATCAGGTCTTCCGGCGATTCACTAAGGTTATGCGCCGATTCTCCACTAGGTGTCGCTGTTGCGCTGAAGTCTTCGAGGTTCCGGAGTTCACGATCTACACCTGTGTGCAGTAAGCGTGTCAAGCGACACTTTTTTTTAAAAAATGCAGCAGTTTTTCCGAATACTGTCGGGTTGTCCATATGGCCATGCACCCCCGAGTTTCCGTTGCGTGCATGCCGGCGCGAGATGCACCACAATTCCGGTATCGCCAAAAAGCCCGGGGCAAAAATAAGGAAAATCGGTCCAAAACGGAAGATTGGTGTAACCTGTTGGACAAAAACGCGATTTGGCCTTAGTAAATGAACCCCAGTATGTACATGGTATCTTCAACTTAATAAAGTTTTATTGTTGATTTTAAAAATTGGACTGCTTGTTTGTATACTTGGATATTTGTAACACGATAGAGATTGGGGAATTATTTTTCTCCAATAAAAAAACAAAACCTTATTTATAGTGACGGATAGTATTGCAACGTTTTGGTTGTCAAACAAATGTCCCATGTTAAATTGGGAGTTATAAATGATTAGAATATTAACGTACGATATGATAAAAGTAAACAGAACGGAAACTCGAATTAATGCCTTCGACAGTGGGACCTTAGTTAAAATGTGAACTATATGTACAAGGGTCAGGATAAGTAAAGGGTTTCCATGAGACCGTTACTATGTAATGGGTCATTTTAAACGGCCGTCTGTGGGGATGTATATGCGACCACAAATTTGAAGACAGGGGAGTACGCGGAAACATTAGTAAATAGTTTGGAAAATTCGTGTTCTCAATATTTTCTTTTCTTTCCCCTCCTGCCTCTTGGATTGAATGACCACTTACTGTATGTGGGAAATGCGGTGGTGGGGGACGTGAGTTATAAGAAAAATGTGGAAAATTGCTGGGAACGTATGTTGATTACTTCGTATATATAAAAAGTTTTTCAATTGAAAAAAAAAAATTACCTTATTAAATTGAGTCCAGGACACCATGCTGCGCTCTTTTTGATCATCAAAGCTCAGGCAGTGGTCTCCAAAGATCTCTCTGAGCAAGAAACCAAAATTGATCAGCCTGTGGTTCTTGTTTGTTCCAACATCGACATGAAGTCATTTTCAAGGTCTTACCATCTATCATGACTTTCTCTTCTACATAGATGGACGGTCTTACCTTGATACAAAAGGAACCTGAGTCATTAGATTTCAGCTTGTGAAAACAAATAACTTAAAGGGGTATCTCATCGGGACATTCCAGTTTTTTTAAAATCATCTGCCAGATATATACATTCCTTAAGTGAATACAAAAAAAAATGGACTTATGTCACTATTAAGTTCTCATAAATGGTACCTTAGAAATGGAGGTCAGCTGTCCTTAGATAGACCCAACGCTGCCTGGAGCGATTTGAGCAATGAAACAAATAGTTTTTGTATATTAAATCTCCGGGAGTTACTGCATGTCCACAGTCATCCTATGGTAAGATGGGCTGAATCCAGGAGGGTTGACATGGTGGTCAAAATCCAAGTGATGACTATCGCGTTTCTAAGGAACAAATGGCTACATTCATTGGAAATTATCATCACAAAGGTAAAATTTTTATTCACATGCAAATGAAGAAATAATATATATATATATATATATATATATTAATATATTATATATATACATACACATATGAGTAGGATTTATATTAAATGTGAAGTGCAGGAGAGAATACCTATTTATACCGTAACATTACTATGTTCATATACAAAATACATCCCTTACCGGTTATGTACATTCAGTGTCCGACTGGCCCACCAGAGAAACAGAGCCGATCTCCGCTGGGCCAGAATCTAACCCAATAACAGGAAACCTAGAGGTATGGCAGAAGACATCAAATTTGAAGGCTACTAGGGTTTATTTTAGGGTTGATGAACGGTAGGCCCCTATAATAATTTTATCTGGTGGTCCACGGAAACTCAGTCTGACACTGTGTACATTAGTCATACAGAAACATTATTAATGTGTTTTTAGTATTCAGTTGTACAGCATGGATGGTAAGCCGGTTACCTGTGGGTTTTAAGGTCTACATTTTAAACCAAATAACACAGTAATCACCTCTTAGCAATTTTGTCATTGTTTGTCAATTTGTCAATGGTAACCTTAAGGTTTTAACATTCTGAAACCGTTTTATAGGAATGTAGCTGTTTGAGGACTTGATGGGATCAGTTTCGAATTCATTACCATTATTAATTTATTGACTAAGCTTATAAACCTTTATTTGGGTGGAGCACTGTAATATTGAAATAGTAGTATACCTTTCCCATACGGGAATGTAAAAATTACCATTCAGTGGATCAGTAAATAAAACTGAACTAACATAGATTATTTTCATTCTCCATCAATGCAGCTTGAGAGCCTTGTTTTTTGATGAGAGATATGCTTTTTTATAGCCTTATTGCGCATAGTAAATATGTGTCATTTATATAATAAACAGAAGGGAGTAAGACCTCTATGGCACCTGAAGATTTATTGCAATAGCATTTGAAGTAACATTGCTGTTTCTTATTCATTAAAATGAAAGACATTATTCCATAACAACGACACTAGTTATGACATCTTTCACAGTTAAATATTACTGTATTGTAAATTTCCTTTTACACTAAGTTTCAGAGAAAGCATGTCCCACAAATTGTGGCCTTGCGTTGTTGTCTTGATTTCCCCTGAACTATTACGACCAACGCAAGGACAAGCCTATGAGAAAAGTCAATACTTAAAGGAACACTCCAGTCAAAGTTAATTCAATGAATTATACCTTGTGCAGGCTGAAGTAAGGAGCATGATCTTTAAACACTCTTAGCCTTGACTGAGTTTCCTTGAAATTCAAACAAGATATAAATAAACTATGAATGGAATATGCATAACCAATAGAGGAAGAACCATACACATCCAATCTTAAAATATGCTGCTTTAAGAAAACTCCCACCAGGCTCAAGGATTGTTAACCAAATACATTTACATGCTAGCGTGTGCTGCCACTCTGGCAGGATCAATCTATCTTTATAGCTGCCTTATGCTTTGTTTTTTCAAAAAAAGTCTTACAAAATCAGCAAAGAACCTAAGGGGCTCTGGGCTCCATTAACAGCTTGGAGACCCAAGAAGGCTCCCGCTCACTTTGCATACATTTTATCATAATTTTTTTATAAAAATACAGAACTATAAGTGTCACAGGTGCTCCTGCACCCTGTCCCAGGTCACCATATTCCTACGTACAGTGGTCCCTTATGTGTCCATGTCGTCTCCTGCTTCAGCCTGTGCGTCCCGCCTCGAGGGAGCATGCGAGCTGGTGTTCTGAGATTTAAAGGGCTAGCGTCGCAATAATGGACACTTCCCTGTTAAATTCCAACATATACCAACCACATAAGTACATATGCATTAAAATATACAAAAAACAGAGAATACTAAATGGCCAATCAATCAGCAAGGTATCAAATCTGAGCCGCAGTAGATTAAAACAGTTGTACCAAAATATCCAAGTATACAAGATAGTGTAATCCCCTAAATCCTCACGCTAATCAGGTTATTACCTTAACAAGTAAAAAGTTAAAAAGGAGATAGATAGAGATTTTAAGGTAATGTAAATTCCTTATCAGTGGGCGGTTCCAGTGGTGGATCACAAGAGCGGGGTCCATGTGCCCCCCAAACAAATAAGGAGCAGCAGGTCAGACATAGAAACACTATTGCACACCATTTACCTTTAGTGCCCTGATGGAAGTAGTCAAGTTCTCTACCCTCAAGCTACCTCCCATTAAGATGACAAACAGAGTGAAGGCACATGAGTTTCTATTGGGGATACACAACAGACCCCCCTTTTCGTGACAGTGAGGCGTTTCACCACTAGGACCCCCTCTGTCAGATGGCACAGAAAAGAAGTTCAGCATTTGCAAAATTAGGTTTTTATTGATGACGATGATAAAATAGTGAGGGGCAGAAAGCTTATGCACCTGTATAGGTAAATGGAGCCTCTGAAGGGATTCAGCAGAGAAACAATAGGCAATTTCTCCTCCGTCACAGATTCTGACCCTTTCCTCTCACAACGCTTTATCTTTTTCAGTAACTGAAAATGAGAAATATAGGAGTTAATTGTATTTGGTAATAACACAAAATACAATAACAAATGGAATTAAATAAAATAACACTTTTAAGGTATTTAAATGACCTTGAGGCCAGATAATTCAAAGGAATTATGAATTAGGAATTAATCATAATAGGAGGGGTTCTTTTAAAGGTGATGATGGGAAAGACCTTGTAGCATCTATGTATTGAGCATTAATTCCACTCAGGTTTGTGGGGGTGATGAGTTAGTTGAGGGATTTAAACAAATGTGAACAGGCTGGACTGGCCCACATGTGGATTCAGCGGTGGGCCCCTGAGCTGGAGGGCTCCCAGGCCCTATTTATTCCCATTAGAGCAAATTAATGTCATTCTTTTTATGATAAAAATTATTACATTTCCAATATAGTTTTCTGTATTAATTCCTTACAGTTTTCTAGATCTCTGCTTGCTGTCATTCTTGGAAAGCTTAGTTTACTAGTGGACAGAAATCTGACCATGGTCACAACAGGTGCACGGCTTGTTATAACACACAGCTCTGATTACTCTCTGTGATATAACGAGCCGCGCACCTGTGTGACCATGGTCAGATCTCTAATCAGTGGAAGTAAACAATGATGATTTCTATAGAAGGACAGCAAGCAGAGATCTAGAAAACTGTGATTAATTGATACAGAAAATATATTGGAAAATGATAACTTTTTATCATAAAAACATAACAATAATTTGCTGAAATGGGACTACCCCTTTAAAGGAAAAGACCAGTCAGCAGATACTGACAGAGCTCCAAAGACATAACTGACCAAGCAATGGCTAAAAAGCAAGCTACAGTGGGCCCCATTAAAATATGTTACTGGTGGGCCCCAGGTGCTCAGTGAGACACTGAATGTGAATTATTGCTGTTGGTTGCACCTGCACCTTGCTTGAAGCCCAATAGGCTCCAAGAGCAATGTACTGATAAGACAATAGGAAACTATTGAAAAATGGTGCAAGTGACCATGTGCCAAAAATGGACCTCTTGTGCTAGTAAGCTGGCTTATCTTTTGTCATAAATTCCCATCATTTTTTTGCGACCTTTCCACCAAACACAACCAGTTGATTCATACCATATTTTTAAATACAGCTCCACAGGTCCTTGTGGCTTGGTTGAATTCAAAACAGAGAACGTCCATTTTCGATTTCGCTGGCACCTTCACTGTGATCAAAGACACAAATCCAAATATAAATCTCATAGGAAGAGCACACCCATTCTACCATCCATTCCTATCCAAACTTTACCCTCAAGGAGGAGCAGGAGAATAGTGTTAAAAATAATATTACATTGACATACTACTCAATTGCTGAAAAATTCCAGAATCATTGTGGCTTAAAATTGATTCATATTTTCTTATGCAACACAAATTTTTAATTTAGGGGTATGGGTGATGTGATTTGAAGCCAACCATTCCTGGTTCTATACACATATAGACCTTTTAATTGGTGAAGATATTTTACTCCTGTCTTCAAACAAACATTTAGAAGCTTTTGAAAAGATTTAAAGGGAATCGTCACCACATACAACCCAAAGAAAACAAACACTCCTTGTTCTGTAATATGTACGTCCCACTGGTGGTCTTTATAGCATATTTTAGGTGGCAGCAGAATGAAAAATCATCTTTTTTCTTTTGTATGATGCAATTAGGCAGTCAGTTAACCCCACCTCCTGCAGTCAGGTAACTCCGCCTCCGTTATTCAGGCTGCTTTCCCACTCCATGCATGTGGAGTCCAAGCTCTGCCTCCTAGATCTCCAGATAGCCAGAGAATATCATCACAATTAGTAAGCATGGCTGGGAAGCCAGGTGTATGGAGTGGGCACAGCAAACAGACTGCTGGAGGCGGGGTTACCTAATGCAGAAGACTGACTGCCTGATTGCATTGTACAAAAGAATAAGATGATTTTTCATTCATGCTACAACCTTGAAATATACTAAAAAGACCTCCAGGTGGCGTACAAATGGGGGGGGGGGGTTTAGTGTGATGACAGGTTCCCTTTAAGAGGAATCGGCCAGTCTGATTTGTGATACTAAACACTCAAGAGTCCTTATAGTTACTCTTCCAAATAGCCCTATATAAACTCTGCCCTCATTTAAAAAAATAAAAAAAAACACACTAATCCCGGTCCACAGCTCTCAGCAGCTACTCTGTCATTCCATAAGGCCAGGGAAGTGAAACCCATGCACAATGAACCTGGGTTGTACTATACCGGCTTCATTGAAGCATAGCACAGTATAAAGCACCCAATTCAGTCATTGGACATCTCTGGTAAGTGTGTGTTTCTTTACTAAAGTCCACAGACTGAAATCATATTTGCAAGTTTGGACACTAATTCAGGGAAGACTTGTAGTTGGTGTACAAATTGCCCTTACAGGTTCTCCCTAAAGGTTTTAGCTTATATTAGAGAGAACCTGTCGGACAGCAGGTCTTCAAGAACCTCTCGCTTTGTTTCTAAAATCACCAATATAATCTCCGTCTGTGGGCATCATTATAGAAACAACCCTAGAGATGAGTCCCGTAAGGCGAATTGGACTCCTTGTTGCTCTATTGTGCGAAATGCATCAGTGAAGCCGAACATAGTACACCCCAGGTCATTGCACATGGGTTTTACTTCTCCGACCTCTTAAAATGACTGCATAGCTGGTGGAGTTGCAGACTGATCTTGGTACCATTGCTATTAGGTTTCTGGGTCCCTCGCTCTGCAGGTGCTGTAATGGTGGCACCTGATAAAGAAAGGTTGTTGTGAGGAGTACAGATGATAAATGGATATTAGCAATCTTATGGAGAACTGAAGACCTCCAGTGTTTACTTAGTGTGTGCAATGACTATATCATATTTTTTACTACTTTTGTGACTCAATATTACTACTGGCAGATGGTACTCAAACAGCTCTTGCGCCTTTTTCTCCGTAATAATAATGCCTTATAAGTCTTATCATAGATTTTGTTGATGCCAGTAAGGATTTTGGAGCCCAGCAAGAACGTGACATGGCATGAAACTTGGTTTGGTCTTGAGTACTTGAGGTGGCTGCTTGTCAACCAGGAACGAGCTATGGAGATGATTGGGAGATGGTCAGTGCCAATTTCCTTTACACAAACAATAGTAATAAAATGTTCTTATATTATCACTACAATACAATATTATCACTACAGATGATTTAATGAAAAGTCAGCCTTACCTCTTTACAAGTGCATCAATCCAGTGTGTCTATTTACTGAAAAAGTCCTGTGGTACCCATCTCTCATCTATCGTCTTGATTTTAGCATCATAGGATGAAGCTCACTGTATATGCCAAAAAATGAACTCCACCCTGAAAAAATTACGTTGAAACTCAAATTTTAATTATTGTCAAACCTCCAATTAGCAGCATGTAATCGAACATACAGGTTTAGGGAAACAACTTAGGGAACCAAACTTTTTAGTATATTACATTTATTTCATTACTAGAGGCAAACACATTTAATTTCACATCATAGAGAAATTTTATGTAAGTGTTTCAGGTTATACCCTATCCAAAGTCATTGCCAAAGTCAGGGCCAGATGTTTTGGCTCAAAATTTTTTAGGCAACTATTTAACTACCGGTTACTCCCCTTGACATGAGGGATTAGCAATAGACATATGTTTTCTTTTCATAAATATTAATAGAATTTGACACAAAGCTTGCTTTCCAAATGAGATGCTAGATAAGCACCCTAGTATGGTGGGCATATTTACTAGAAATGTGTTCCATGAACCAACAACTAGGCGCCCCCAATTGCAGATGTATGCATCAGGGTGTATGGCAGCCTTCAGCTCTTACAATTGTAACAGATACACAATTGGCTCAGGCAAATGTGCTTAATATGGTGGGGACTGGGGGAAAAAGCCTATGACAGGCATTTTGGTTTATGAACCAGCATATAGTCCTGGTTTTGGGTGACTTTTTTCTGTGTGAATCAGAATACTTAACAAATGTAGTGATAAGTGGTATTGCCATTTGTTTGCCCATATTATGTAAAAAGGCTACCTCTCCTGCAATGGAAGCAAATTCTCATCAAAGTAAGCTCCATTGGCGGCCATTTGTTGTTGCTTCCTCAGATTTGATTCTTTTAACTGTGTATTCTTGAAGAGCTGACAATGGGCTAATGATTCCTCAGTCAGAATAATCCATTTCTGCAATGAAAACAGTTTGAAGATCATCATTCTATAGAGCTGCACCATTCTCTGGAATGCTCTGCCCCGGACTACAGACTAACACCCAATCTCCAAAGTTTCCAACTGCTCTTAAAACCATCTCTTAGCCAAGCCTATGACACACATTAACGCATGAAGTTTTAACTCTCTTTAAACTCTATTCCTCCTCCCATCTGTTATCCAGCAACCTCCAGACTCCAAGCTCCCAGACTTCTCTGCAGTCCTATTCACCTTGGCTTTGTATATAAGATGACGGTTGATGACTGGGTCAAGCGACAGCACTTCTATTTATATATTATATTTTGTTCTATCCGGCTGGACCATTATATAAGCTTTTACCTCTTGTTTCACCCCATTCTTCCTCATAGACTGTAAGCTCTTGTGTCACCCCCTCATCTCATAGACTGTAAGCTCTTGTGTCACCCCCTCATCCTCTAGATTGTAAGCTCTTGTGTCACCCCCTCATCTCATAGAGTAGTTGTGTCACCCCCTCATCCTCATAGACTGTAAGCTCTTGTGTCACCCCCTTCATCCTATAGACTGTAAGCTCTTGTGTCACCCCCTCATCCTCATAGACTGTAAGCCTTGTGTCACCACCCCTCTCATAGACTGTAAAGCTCTTGTGTCACCACCTCATCTCATAGACTGTAAGCTCTGTGGTCACCCCCTCATCCTCATAGACTGTAAGCTCTTGTTAGCAGGGACTCACCTTTTTTTCCATATGAATGTTTTACTCTGTCATGTTTAATTAAATTTGTATTTGTCCCTATGATATGTAAAGCGCTACAGAATATGATGGAGCTGTATAAATAAAGATTATATTATTAATTGAAATTGATAATTCCCATCTCTCCTGTACAATATATTACCTTCTGGAGATTAGATAACCTGGTACTGCAGAGTCTTCACTGCAAGTTTCAGCGTTGTTGCCGCACTGAGGTCTGTTTCAGTTTAGTTGCATTTGGGTACTCTGAAGTTATACTCACTTCTTCCTGTCTTGATGTAATGGTTGTACTCAACTGTGGAAACTAGAGATGGGAAAAAGCACAGTTTGAATGCAAAACTTTTAAAAGTGGTAAATTTCATGGTGTATCGTTAGAAGAGGTTTTTTGGGATAACCTAACCTTAGGAAGGTGATCAGATTGATGTAGTGAGTGAGTTTCAGCTTCCAGTGCTGCTGCATCACATCCATCTATCCATGACCTGTTAACAGTTTTTTTTACATGTACAGTAGATGGTGTAATGGGACCCTGTCATTACATGTTCAAGTTCAATTGGGTCATGTAAAACATATAAAAAAGTAAATTTTATTTTTTCAATATTATTGATATTGGTTGATCTATTTCACGTCTAATCAGTTGGTTACTAGCGCACCAATTTAGCACCATTTTGTCTTCTACGTACACGTTTTATTACTAATCCCTTGGATACCGGTCCAGGGGTGCTTGGGAGCTGCTGTTCCTACCAATGACATAAATTAGATCTTCAACGTGAACAACAACTTATTGTTTGTCGCAACTTTACAAGTGACCATCAGGTGAGCATTTTCTGCTTTTCACCTGATCAATTACATAAACGTTATCACACAAGGAAAACCGTCTCCTCTTGTGTCTCTTTTTTTCTCAAACTCTTTCTGTGTAAACCCTAGTTACAGACGGACCCCTCTTCCCACTGTGACCTGTGATGAAGCTCTTGGATACATACTTTATTCCCAGATTGCAATGATCAGCTGTAAGGTGCCTGTAATGAAGCTTTATTGATAATCCTTGGTCCCATTACAGCAAAAAAATTTGAAACTCCAATAGTCACTGGAGGAAAAATTTTTTTGTCTAGAACTTCAATTATAAAAATATACAGTTTCGACTTACATACAAATTCAACTAAGAACAAACCTCCGGACCCTATCTTGTACGTAAACCGTTCTGACTGCCTGTATTGCCAAAAAAAGATTAAACTTTTTTTGCAGCACTGCATCCCTGAACCCTCAATTGATTGCAAAGTACACATAAGAGTGCAAAGCGTGAGAGCCATCATTCACCTCTTATATAATGCACTGCACTACTTCTCGTCTGGGCACATCACATTCAGTTTCATTAATGCCATATATAACATTTCTTCAATTAGATGTTATTAAAAAATTGTTCCTTTGTGAAGATAATTTCTCATAAATGTAGGTGATATGGTCCCTTGAAAAAGATACTTCCTCGGACTATGACCACCTCTGCTGGAGAGATTGCAAAAAAACAGATTGTTTTTGTATATGAAATGTCCGGGAGTTACTGCATGTTACCCAGCCGTCCTGTGGTAATGATCGCTGAATCCTGTGGTCGCAGGACTCTATAGCGCCACTGCTGCCAGGAGTGACGTGGTCGTATCCGAGGAAGCTATCTCGCTTCTAAGGGTCAACATGACTACATTTATGGGAAATTATCTTCACACAGGAACATTTTTTTTATTAACATCCAATTGAGAGAAATGTTATATATGTCAAATTAATTTAATTAAATGTAAATGCCCTGATGGGAATACCCTTTAAGTAATAGTGTAAAAAGACGAGATAGCAGGTCATTAAGGGGTTAACACCTTCGGACAAAGGCTAAGATGACCTTCGGACACAGTACTTTTTTAGATTAACCCTGCTCAAATTCAAATATTTTTATCTTACATGGACATATGAGAGCTTGTTTTTGCAAGAAAATATGTATTTCCAATGGGTTTTGGTTTTTAATTTTTTTACTATTATTTAGCCCTATGGTGCTTGAGGCCTGGGGGGTCTGATCACTTATACAAAAGAGGATTATTAGAACTGTTTATTATGGGAAACGTAAAAGTTAGACTGGTCCCATTATAGTGGGCAGCTGACCTTTTGTTTGCTTTCTATTACAATTTTTGGGAGGGTAGGAAGCACTAAAATTTAGTATTTTTAAATTTTATTTTTAAACTCTTCCTAGTACAGCAGCCCTGGTGTTACATAGATAGGGTCTGTAGGTTGTTCTTAAGTTGAGTTTGTATGTAAGTCGGAACCGTATACTTTATTATGTAAACCCAGTAAAATTTTTTGGTCTCTGTGACAATTGGATTTAAAAATGTTGGATTGTCTAAGAACCAGGAATACAATAAATCTTAATTAGAGGGCACCACTGATAACGTTATAGCTGTTTATTGTAGCCTAGGGCTAAAGTACAGCAAATTACCAAAAATCCAGAGGTCCGTTTGTAACGGGGTCGTATGTAAGTAAGGTGTTCTTAAGTAGGGGACGCCTGTATAGGTATAATAAAGGTATAGCTGCTTGGCCAGGTCAATACGGACGGACAATACCATTTTTTTTATTTGATTTTTTTAACATAAACTTTTATTATAAATCGGCAAATGAGTGGTTTGTGGTATTTTTAAAGTATTTTAAAATGTATAATTTTATAAACTTCATCTGACCTTCGGTTGCAATGGCAACCCACTGGCACCCCGTTGATTGCGTTGCAGGATGTGTCTCTCTCCTTAGCTGCCGAGGTGCGATTGATTGCGCCTGATAAGGGGGGATATTTATCATACGCGGCGCTCGTGCGCCAGCGTATGATCGCCCTGCCGCTGCAAATTCACAGCCCAATACATCAAAAGGCGTTCTGCCTCTTGATGTATCGGGCTGCCAGCAGCGCAGCACTATCCTAAAAAAACGCAGCGGCGACTTTTCACGTATAAAAAGTCACCGGCAGCAGCGAGTGCGCAGGCGCGGGGACAGTAACGCCCCGCAATGCACCCCCGCTCGGCCGGCCATACCCCCCCCTTCACGCCAGTGGCGGGATTGGGGAAAATAATTGCAAAGCTAGCATTTGCGATTATTTCAGGGCCTCTGAGCCACTGGCGGTGCGCAGAGGTCCTGATAAATATGCCCCAAGGAAGTCAAAAAGATCTTCCTGATGAGCAGATGCAGCAGGGACCAGACGGTATGTAAATAGTATACTGGGGATCATTTACTAAGGGCCCGATAGCGTTTTCCCGACAGGTAAACGAATATTTCCGATTTGCGCCGATTTTCCCTGCACGCGATTCGCATTGTGGCGCGTCGGCGCTGGCATGCACGTGACGGAAATCGGGGGGCGTAGCCGAACGAAAACCCGACGGATTCGGAAAAAAACTAAAAAAAAGTGTCGCGGGGACTCGCTTACCTTCACCAAGAATAGGCCGGGAACTTCAGGGCATTCCGGCGGGCCTCAGGGAACTTCAGCGCAGCACCGCCACTGTGTGGACCATGGAGGAACTACCTTGTGAATCCGGCCGGACCGATCCAACAGCAGAGAACGCGCCACTGGATCGCGAATGGACCGGGGGTAAGTAAATCTGCCCCACACTTGTCCTGCCTTCTGAAGCAGTTAGTTTGAATCAATTATTTTTAATAAAACCTGCTCAAATGTTATGTTCTAATGTTGTTATCCATGTATTTTGTCTGATCTGAGGAGATTACAACAAGTAAATCTATAAGATGTAGATAGAACTTTTGGCAGCAGACCTGCATAATCTGATTAACTGTAATAAAAACCCCAAACCTTGGCCTGATATCTGTGCATGAAACCTCTCTGATGGATAACGGAAGCAGGGCTGTGGTGTGTGCAGGATATTGTAAAAGGCTGTGGTTTTCCAGTGAGAATACTGTGGCTTCTAACAGTAAAATCAAAGACAGAGCTGGTATTACACTCACAGTGAAATCTAAAAGGGCAGGTTTACTAATGTGTTTATACCTAGTTGGCCTGATCTTGTTGATTGCACACCTTGCACAGCGCAGTTCTTGCATTATACATAAGTCTCAGCACTGTAAGAGTTAATACTGTGCCAGTACTGCAGTACTGCTGGGTAACAGCAGTAATGCAAAGACTCCCGTCATATGCAGAGTGGGCAGTCCATGAGAAACGCCAAACATACGAGCCTGTTTCCACGCGTGCATCCAGCCTCGAAAAGAGATGTGGCCGAAAGAAAAAAGGTTGTGGTTTAGCTGGAATGCAGAGTATCCAATGTATACATATAAATCCCAGGCAAAAAAAAGACTGCAGCTATGGACAAGCGCATCCATTTGCAGAAAAGTAATCTTTACATTGGGAGCAGATGCAGTTTTTTTTTTCTACTTCTTTAAAGCAATTTCTGATGTTCGTGTTTGGGGTTTGGGTGTACCCCTGGCCAATCATAGCCACGGCTAGCTTGTAGGGGTGTAAATTTACCGGATTGGTTGTTCCTTATCTTTAATTCCCAGCATTCAAAGAACTTTATTTTGTGACTTAAGACTTTGGACAACCACTTTATGTTTTCTGTTTTTTCTATAAACAAAGTTAATTTTAATATCAACAATATCACAACATGCCCAAGAATAAAGACACAGTTTACAACACAAGCACTAGGCTGTGTGCGCACGTTCCCGACTCCTAGGGTGCACGTGCATGGCCCTTCCCAGAATCCTTTATTACCCAGCCTCTCCCTGCTCACAACGCTGGATCTTTGTGCCTCACAGCTTTAAAAAAAAAAAGCTTGTTTGGATGCCTTGTGCTATTGTATTCTGTATTCCCGTTGTGACCCCAATTCCGTTATTTAATTTGATCCTGTTTTGCCTGCCTTTACCTGTTGATACATCCCCAACTCTGGTGCTGTGCTGCCCATCCTGACCTCCTGCCTGTCCCCGACTATGATTCTGCTCAACGTCCTTGTATCTCACCTTGGCCGCCACCACAGACAAAGTTGCAACTGTGGAACAACTTGGTGGTAGCACACGGCAGCAAGTCCAACCCACTATGCGGCGGTTGAAAACCGGGTGCCACTTAGATTCTGTTCCCAGGTGTCAACATGCATCATCGTCCATGGTGGTCCATGGGTCCACTACCCCTGGAGCCTGACAATGTATAGTAGTATCAAAAAATCATGCTGTTTTACACAGGCGATCACCAAATAATACACATACTACAAATAGATAAAGGAAACACACGCATACTACAACATATCTAATTTGGATGGATGCCACAACGAATTACATAAATTAGGGTTAGTAACCTACCTGTTTCAAAACGATATCCATTTCTCCTTTACAAATTGCCTTGAATGATTGGATAATGTTCATTGGGTCACGTTGAACTGCTATCTGTATATAAATATAAGAAAATATAAGTCACATTATATAATTACAATAAATAACATTCAATATGTTATGACCTGCAAATAATTATCACTGAGAATTGTAAGTAATGTACAGTCTTGGACTGCTTTTTTTGTATAAAATTTTTTATCCCAGTGGGATTTTTGGTTGCCAATTACATAAGTTTTAGCTTACAAAAGCTTGTAAAAAAGATGAGAGAGCGAACAGGAGCAGAATGGGCTGGAACTAGAGATGAGCGAGTATACTCATGCGAGCTTGATGCTCGTTCGAGTATCAGCGTACTCGAAACGGCTCGTTGCTCGGACGAGTATCTCGCCAGCTCACTCCTAGGGTGCACGTGCATGGCCCTTCCCAGAATCCTTTATTACCCAGCCTCTCCCTGCTCACAACGCTGGATCTTTGTGCCTCACAGCTTTAAAAAAAAAAAGCTTGTTTGGATGCCTTGTGCTATTGTTCTGTATTCCCGTTGTGACCCCGATTCCGTTATTGAATTTGATCCTGTTTTGCCTGCCTTGACCTGTTGCTACATCCCCAACTCTGGTGCTGTGCTGCCCGTCCTGACCTCCTGCCTGTCCCTGACGATGATTCTGCTCAACGTTCTTGTATCTCACCTTGGCCGCCACCGCAGACAAAGTTGCAACTGTGGAACAACCTGGTGGTAGCACGCGGCAGCAAGTCCAAGCCACTTTGCGGCGGTTGAAAACCGGGTGCCACTTAGATTCTGTTCCCAGGTGTCAACATGCGTCATCGTCCATGGTGGCCTAGTGGGTCCACTACCCCTGGAGCCTGACAATGTATAGTAGTATCAAAAATCATGCTGTTTTAACCTACCTGTTTCAAAACAATATCCATTTCTCCTTTACAAATTGCCTTGAATGATTGGATAATGTTCATTGGGTCACGTTGAACTGCTATCTGTATATAAATGTAAGAAAATATAAGTCACATTATATAATTACAATAAATAACATTCAATATAACCTGCAATATAATTATCACTGAGAATTGTAAGTAATGTACAGTCTTGGACTGCTTTGTCTTCCGATAAGTTATCAGATGTATGGAAACATCTGCAATGTGTTCTTCACACATACTGTTCTTCACATACTATTGTGAAGAACACCGTTCGGCACACGTGTCTTCCGATAAGTTATCAGATGTATGGAAACATCTGCAATGTGTTCTTCACACATACTGTTCTTCACATACTATTGTGAAGAACACCGTTCGGCACACGTGTCTTCCGATAAGTTAGCAGATGTATGGAAACATCTGCAATGTGTTCTTCACTGTGTTCTTTCAATGTGTTCTTTCAGAGAAAAATGCTCGAGTCTCCCATTAACTTCAATGGGGCTCGTTATTCGAGACAAGCACTCGAGCATTGAGAAAAGTTCGACCCGAGTAACGAGCACTCGAGCATTTTAGTGCTCGCTCATCTCTAGCTGGAACCTATCCATACATTGTGCTGGTGCAGTGCCTTCAGTCCTATGTTCTATCAGTTTCTCTCCTGCACAGTAAGTTACTGTGTAACCAATGGATGTTTTTAAAAAACTTTTGACCGATTGGCATAGATTTCTCTCCCCCACTGTCCCAGTCGGAAGCTGCAATCGTCTTCTATACCTTTAGGGATAGTGGAGCCAAGTACAACACATGATCTGAGGCCAGAGAAGTACTAGGAACAGAGACCACAACAGAGGACCAGAGCAGCAGCAATGGAATGAGGCAGACAGATTGAGCTAAACTCTTTTATTTGTGTTATACAGTGTTCGTTGCCATAGAGTCATTCTTCATTTTCCTGAAAAAAAGTTTGACATTTTTCAAATATATGTGTGTTTTTATGACCTCAGGGGTGTAACTAGAGCTGGGCTCTGTTGTCAAATTATTCTTGGGCTTCCCTCCACATAACTCACCAGTTTATATTTGGTAAATCTACACCACCTACTAACCGGCATAGATTGCTGTTAAGATGTGCCAAGAATTTTGAGCCGCATTTACTCCAGCACTTTTGTTATTAATATATTTGTATGAAAAGTGTGAACAGGAGCAGATTTACTATTAGGCAAGGCATTAGTTTTTGTGCAAATAATTTTGGGGTAATTAGAAAGAAAGATTAGACGTTCCCTGAAATATGATATTCTTATATTCAATATGATACCAGAATTATATTTCTAAGCACTATTGCTCCCAAGATAATATGCTTCGGAAGTGATGCTCCTCCTGCAGCCTCTAAAAGTGACTCATCCTCGGCAATATATGACACTTCACTTTGGAAACTATTTTTTATAGCTAGATGGGCAAAATTGTTAATAAAAGGACATACCCTAGGAAAGAACATACTGTACTTGAGGGTGCTGGTGGCTTAGTTGTGGAAATGCTGTTGACAGGTTCCCTTTAAAGCATAAACGTTATTTGAGATTTTCTTGTAGATGAGAAATTCTTGTTCATTTGTAAGGAAACCGTGCCCATTAGTTACAATGTTATTTCTACATTGCTATGGAAAATCTGTCTACAGGACTGAAGATGGGTCTCACTCTCCTCTCCTGTTTGTTACACAGATGTGAGTATTAACCCTTTTTGTGTTCTCCCTAGCTGTAGTATGCTATGAGCATTATTTTTAAACTTCAAGCTGAGAGTTAAAGGATTCATCCTCCCTTCCCAGAGCTGTTCAATCAAACACATGGAGATTAGATGTGAGCTCCTGCAGCCTCCATAGACACACATGGTACAGGCTGAAATTAGCATCTCTATGGGAGGGAATAGCTTGACTTATTTTTTACAAACTAGGCAGAATTTGTTAATGAAAAAAAGTAAAAAAATGTTCACTGCAACACACAATTTAAAAAATGATCTAATATGACGAAAATCTATCATCAAAATCATGCATGATAAATCAGAGACATTTAATCATGGGTCCAGACACTGTGACTAAGGTAATCTTCTTGTTTCTTTTCATTGTCACCTTCCTTTTAAAATCAACTTTTGAAATTATGCAAATAAGCCTGAAAGGGTGTTTCAAGGTGTTTCTAGAGCCCCTCAGTGCTGCAGCTTCACAAGCTGTTACAATGAGCAGGGCGGGTCTCTCCCTGCCCTATCTACTGCTGCTAGATTACACAGGCGGGGAGGGAGAAAGCTGGCGGGACAGGGGAGACATGTTCTGATTATTGTAACAACCTGTGAATCTCTATCATTGAGCGCCTCTGCTACCATCCCCTGAGAGCCCTTCAATTTCATTAACATAATTATAAAAGTTGATTTTAGAAGGAAGGAGATCATGGATAACAAATATTAGAAGATTACCACAGCCACATTGCCTGGATCTATGAGTAAGTGTCCCTGGTTTATCATGCATACATTTTATGGTAAATTTCATTTAAGCTGATTGTAAGGTTAGGTACCCACTGGCAGGAATTTATTTTTCAGCTTATTTAAAATGTGTGACTATTGACGGATTTGTGCCATGTGGGCCACTTTTCAGAAAAGTGACATGTCAGGGTTGTGGCCTAGTGGGAGGAGCATGAATATAGATCACCTATGTCTCTTAGCCAGTGGTGTATCGTCTGCGGTTACAATGGCTCATGATAGAGTCAGGATCTTCGTGATATGCTTGTGCCTAGCCATTGTATGATTGTTCCATTCCATATATCTGCCATTGATTCTCTTTCAACAAGAGAACAAAGTAGTTATCCTACAAAAATACTTATCAGAGGCCACATATCTATGAGGCCAAAATTCTTCTTGCTGGGGCTTTTTGCACATTCCCTGTTTCCCCGAAAATAAGACAGTGTCTTATATTGATTTTTGCTCCTAAATAGGCACTAGGTCTGATTCTCAGGGGATGTCTTATTTTTCCATGAAAAACAATTTACATTTATCATTGAACAAAAAATCAACTTTTCTAACATCCTTATGACTCTCCAAACTCTGAATTTCATGCTGTATTTCTATTAGAATCATTGGACCCAATCTCTAATGTTTAGTAAAAGAACTTTCCATAAATGACCCCTTCTTATCCTGTGATGGTATCACATTTGCAGCACAACAGCCATGTCACAACCTTCTGCAGCGTCTAAAAGATTTCCTACTACTAATGTATGGAGTGGGGGGAGCTGCTGCAATGGCTGACGCTAGGTCTTATTTTCAGGGGAGGCCTTATATTTATAAGCCTGAACAAAATTGTACTAGGTCTTATTTTCGGGGGATGTCTTATTTTAGGGGAAACAGGGTAGGTGTATGTAGATAACTGAACTTCGGTTAAAGAACTATTCACCAGACAGGTGATACATGCTATATATAACTTACCTTAAAACCTTCCACCCACTGAACAAAATGTGAGTCACTTCCACTGCCATTTGCCCCCTTCTCAAGTTCTTCCACTAATTTAGTTAAGACAGTGTTAGCCATTTCATTACAAAATGGGTCAGCTCCTGTGAGATGTCCCTGCAGGAAATAATCACAAATGGAAAGTTCAAGATATACTAGTCAAAATTTAATAGGAGTAGTCAAGTACAAAGTCAAAGTCCATATTGTATACAGTTATAAGAAAAGAAACTTGACAAAGAGAACAGGCCTCCGATCATCCAAGAAATATTGAAAAAAGTATCAATGTAGTAAAAATACCCCAATGCACTTTAAAGTTTTTTTGCCTCTAAAAACATCAATGCGCTTTGCATTTTCTGAAGTGACCATATTCTGAGGAAGGCTGATATGCAGATCCACATATCTTATGGTACAAAACCACTTTTAAACAACTTAGAAACAGCTATTCCATAGTGTGGTAAACACGGGTCGGCGTAGGGGGCGGCAAACTGAACATCTGCCGGGGCCCCCTGTCCTAAAGAGGCCCCATGCATGTGGACTTTGTGGGGAGAGGATGTATTGCACTTTCAATTCTTGCTTGAATGTCTGGGTGGAGATTCTTATCATCTATCTCCTGTCTATATATCAATCATCTATCTCCTATAATTTGTCTATTTTCTATCTAAATATCAAACCCATTTACTATTTAGTCTTTTTGTCTATCTATTTCTTTATTACTATTTTGCTATCTATCTATAATCTAATTTATATTTTGCATCTATAACATCTATCGTCTATCTATGAAATCTATATCATCTTCATTTTATCTTATATTCAATCTACCTCTCAATCTGTTCCTCCTATAAGGTTTCCTACAGTCCCAAGATTACAGATTGCCTTACCTACTAATTGTGGTACTACAAAGTGTTATGATTGTGAAGGGATCAATTTACTGAATGGACTGTTCATAAAATAGTTTTATTTTGGGGTCCCACTTTTAGTTTGCCCAGAGCCCCACTTTGTCTTTACTGGATTAATCTCCAGAATTTATAGTGACAGGAAATCCTTGTTCCTGGTCATGACCCATTACAGTGGTCAATATACCTTAACCTCCAGCTCCCAGTGGTGCAGAGGACAAGGAACAGGCGTTGCTGTGTGTGGTCTGAAGATGAAACCAAATTCATAGGCTAAAGTTACTCTACACAGAGAAAGAAAGTTTGGTTTAGAGTCACTGTAGTTAACCTTTTTGTGCGGAAATTAAAATATGGGCTCATTCACATGGCCGTCTGCGGGGGACGTACATGCGGCGCAGATACGGTGCCAAACGTTGTGGCACTGATCCGGGCCCGCACACCGCAAAAATATAGAGCTTGCCTCTATCTTTTGGCGGATGTGCGCCGGCTGCGCCGCTGATTCTCTATGGAGGGGGAGGGGGTCACCTCCTCCTCACCTCCAGCACACAGCGGTATCGCCTGCACGGCGGGCATACGCTGGGTTGAAGTGACCCTAAGCCTGTTAAGATTCCTGTTTTGGACTATGTTAATAAACCCGGACCATTAACCTGGGATACATTGTTTACTGAAGAGTTCTGTTTTACACACACAATGAATGTTATTGCATCACCAATGAGTTGTAACTTATAAACACAAGTGCTTCTATAAATTAGATATCAGCAAAGTGTTTTTTTCAGTAATATCAATTCAAGAGGGAAAACTCGTATATTAGTCATTGGCCCTCATTTATCAAAACTGTATGTCAAAACTGTACTATGTGCAGATTGCCTGTGTAGTGTGCGGGGTGCGGTGCGCCAGAGTCATCAATCTTCATTAATCGGGGCCCCTGGGCACCATTTTTGGTGCAATTGGTTCATGCTGCAGAATTATGGCACACATCAGTAATAAATGTGGGCAAAACTCTGTCTAAGCGCTAACAACGCCCCTTTAGCTGCACATTTATGTCTTGTCGGATACAGGCATATGGACACAAAAAATGGCGCAGACACTTTATAAAGACATTGCAACCAGTTTGCATGTTTTTCAATGCAAAGTCAAGACCGAAAACTGTTGCAAACGCTTTATAAATAAAAAAAGTTGTCAGTCCGTGAGTAAGGACTGAATAAGAAAGTCCAAAAGATAGATCTTTTCCCGGGGATCATGCAAGACGTTCTCTAGATTTAAATAGTTGGAAATAAACTACAATATTTGAAAGAAATGGATAAGGGTGGCCTTTTGGATTATAGGTTGTCTGACAAGATCATTCAATTCTGTGCATCGGGTTTCTACATGCAGAATGCTATGACCTGTCTTGTGGAGAGAAAACCGGAGTGGTGTGCGTAGCTTTTCTTTATCTGTCAATATACTTTAGAAATACATGTTGCAAGCAGTTTGCATGTTCTTTCTAGTGCAGATAGTCAGACACAAAATGGCGCTTTAATAAATGTAAGCCCCCCACTTTAAAGGTCAGAAGCACAATCTGGGATCACGCTTATGTGATAGTATATGACAATGAGGCCACATTTCTTAAAGTGTTTGCACCAGTTTTTGTCTAGAGTGTCTGCACAAGTTTTGTGTCGCGGATGCCTGTGTCTGACCCGACAGACAGAAATGTGCACATGGAGGGGCTGTTGTGTTACTGCTTAGATGGAGTTTGCGCCATATTATACTGACGTGCTCCACAATTTGTCAGTCTACCAACAATTCTTCAGCATGAACAAAGTGCACCGGAATAATGGTGGCCACTTCCCGAGCAGTGCAGTCAGATCAATGAAGACCATGCGCCAGTTTTGATGAATCTGACGCAATCGACACCCTCCACAGGTACACTGCACATAGTACTGACTGCACAGTATTGATAAATGTGGGCTCCAAAGTCTCTAAAATTTGTTTGAACACAGAAATGTTTTGCATAATGACAAGGTATGTATAGTACATTCCTTTTGCACAAATGACTGCATCAATAATCACCTGATGGGCGCTGGAGGAACATTTTCACTTTCGCCTCAGGCAGCAAAAATACTAGAATCAGCCCTGTCTGTCCATATATTCAGTGTGCTGCCAGGGCGAACATAGTTGAGGAACTGTATAGCCCAGGAGCCAAAAAGCATGTTATATAGTTTATGAGCTGATATGTATTATCAGAGATTTTTCTCACCTTTGCTCTATAACATCTGCTGCAGATAGGACCCTATGTCACAATTCTGCTAGCTCCTTCTGATCTATAATATGATGCCCGTTGATAGAACACTGTATACAATAGTCCAGGTCTTTTGCTCTATAACAATGCTATCTACAGATTGGACACAATCTGCTCAGCTCCACCTGCTCCATAAAGTACAGAAAACACTGCATTCTGCATGGGACAAGTTACTGTAAGGTATTGGTAGTGAATGGTGTAGCTATAGTATCCAGTACAGCATAGTGTACAGCATTTTAAACAATAGAAGTGACCAGAAGAGGGGACAAGCTCTTGACAAGGAATGATTGTCTTGGGCCAAAAGTAATAAAGGGATCAGGAATTTAAATATAAACGGTCTGACACTATTCTACCAATATCTACGTACTTGTAAATTATCCTGAATGATTAGACTTACAGTAATGACTGGGCTTTCCCCGTGCATTGAAGGGGTCCCATTCAGTGATGCAAATACCATAAAATGCTGGAGCAGTATTGCTTGGCACAGTGGGTGAGAACCATTGAGCTGCATTGACTAATGGCTAATAATCACATTACCGTCATCTGGTTGCCGGGATCATATAACAGGAATTTGTACTACAGCCGGCACAGGGGTTAATCCCGACTCAAACACTGCTAATTTTTTACAATTGTACCTTCTCTTAAACTTAATATCATATTAGCCAAAAAAAAGTTGTTTAACTTATGTAACAATATCTAATATATAAAGCTTGTGTGTGTGTATGTATGTATATACGTATGTCCGCTAAAGGAATCTAAAGGAATCTACACCGTCACATTTACAAATTTGCACAGCCGCTCTGTGTAGTCAGGGAAAGTACAAGAATAGGTTTTGAGCAGAAATGTGAAGTAATATGATGTGAAAAGATGTGAAGTAATATGTGAGGTAAAAGACAACCACCATATATAGGAGCATTGTCTGCTGTGCAATAAACAACCAATCAAAACTCAGCTTCTATTCTGCCACAGTTCATTGATATGAGCTCTGAGCTGTTATTGGTTACATATATAATATGTTAATATAGTTTATATTGAGGTTAATCATGTGAAGTATATGTGAGGTAATATGAGGTATTATGAGAACCACCATAAACAGGAGCAATTGTACTGCTGCTGCTGTGGCAGTTAGAAGTGAGCCGTAACTGGTTGCTGTTCTGCTACAGGTCATTAATATGAGCTCGAGTTTTCATAGGTAATGAATATGGTTCACAAGTTGCATTTTCGTTTGCATTAAGCAGCATTTTTAAACGCATCACAACAGGTGAGAAGATGAAATTTGCCTAATTACATTGTTGTCAACATTGCATTTACAAAACACAAGCATTAATGTGATGTTAACAGCTATTTAACAAATGTTAACACATATATGTTAACATTATTAACATGTGTTAACATTGTGTTAGTGCACAGATTGTAAATGCAATGTTGTCAGCAATGCAATTAGGAAAATCTCATCTTCTCAAGCTGTTGTGATTGTTTAAAATTCATGCATTAACACAAATGAAATGCAACGTGTGAAAACAGTCTAGGTGTGAGGTAAGATGGGAAGTAATAATGTGGGGTAATATAATAACCACCATATACAGGACCCATTGTCTAACTGTGGCAATAACCAACCAATCAAGCTCAGCCTTCTATTTTGCCACTGCCATTAAATATGAGACTCTGAGTTATTTACAATCCCGGTCAAAGCTGGGATCTACAGCATAGTTGTTCACACAACTAATACATTTGTTTATTGATGATGATTCTGATGGTGGCTGTGAATGAAGGACCATAATAGTTGGCTTACCATGGTTTGATTTTCCAGCCAATCACCAAGGTGGTTTCGGACTTTTGGGGGTAATCCACTATACAGTTTTTAAAGTGTTTCATGAGGAATCTGGACACATAACTCCAGATGGATAGAGCTTTGGCCATATTTTCAGATGTGGCCTCCTGAATATATGAAAAATAATTCCATAAAATGATGAGTCATATTTACATACTGTAATTCATACTCAACCATGCCCTATTTATTAGACTTAATACTTGTTACATGAAAAAAACTTTTTCAAGTCTGTCTTTCTTCGTGAAATCTTATAATCTGCAACATTCTCAGATGTGGATTTGGAATAAGGATCAGTGAACTTAGAGATGAGCGAACATGCTCGCCGAGCTTGATGCTCGTCGAGCATTAGGGTACTCGAAACTGCTCGTTACTGACGGACGTCACGCACTACTTCGCCCGCTCGAGAAAATGGCAGCTCCCGCCGTTTTGGCTTTTTTTGGCGGCCAGAACAGAGCCAATCACAAGCCAGAGAGACTCTGCACTCCACCCAGCATGACGTTGGTACCCTTACACGTCGATAGCGTGGTTGGCTGCCCAGATCAGGTGACCCTGGATAGACTAGCGACTGGCCGCGCTGCTCGGATCATTCTGTCTCTGGATGCCGCTAGGAGAGAGCTGCTGTGGTCAGGGAAAGCGTTAGGGTGTTCTATTAGCTTACTGTAGGCAGGAGTGATTCTCAAAGACCCAACACCCTTCTTAGGCGACCAATAACGTTCTACTTTTTTATTTTAATTTGCATCTTTTACCATTTTGTGAGGAATTAGCAGGGGGACTTGCTACCGTTGTGTCCTAGCTACTTAGTGGCACACATATCCATAGCAAAGACCGAAGTGGGAAAATTCAGTAGGGGTTTGGATTCTATTAGGCATAAACTCAGTGTCACCATCTAGGCCATAGTAGTGTGCTTCCTTTGATACTTGGCTAGAAAAGCCATAGGAGAATAACAAACAGCTCTTGAAAGCCTACAGTAGCGTTCTATATATTGATTCTGGTGTTGATCTGTGGTGGCTGGTTGTAGTTTCTGCAGGATGTACTTGCCAATTCTGAGCAATTTGTAGTGAGACTTGCGACGCTTGTGTTCTGCGCTTAGTGGCGCACATATCATAGCAAAGGCCATGAAGTGGCAAATTCAGTAGGGGTTGGATATTTCTATTAGGCAATAACTCAGTGTCATCTCATCTGGCCTAGTACTGTGCTTCCTTTGATACTGTGGCTAGAAAATAGCCATAGGAGAAATACAAACAGCTCTTGAAGCCTAAGTAGCGTTCTATATATTGATTTCTGGTTGATCTGCTGGTGGCTTGTAGTTTCTGCAGGCATGTACTTGCCAATTCTGAGCAATTTGTAGTGAGACTTGCGACCCGCTGTGTTTGCGCGTAGTGGCGCACATATCCATAGCAAGGCCGAGTGGCAAAATTCAGTAGGGGTTGGAATTTCTATTAGGCAATAACTCAGTGTCATCTCAGTCTGGCATAGTAGTGTGTCTTCTTGATACTTGGCTAGAAAATAGCCATAGGAGAATACAAACAGCTTCTTGAAGCCTACAGTAGCGTTCTATATATTTGATTGGTGATCTGACTGGTCGCTGTAGTTTCTGCAGGCATGTACTTGCCAATTCTGAGCAATTTGTAGTGAGACTTGCGACCGTGTGTTCTGCGCTTAGTGGCGCACATATCCATAGCAAAGGCCGAAGTGGCGGCAAAATTCAGAGGGGTTGGATTTCTATTAGGCAATAACTCAGTGTCATCTCATCTGGCAATAGTACTGTGCTTCCTTTGATACTTGGGCTAGCAAATAGCCATAGGAGATACAAACAGCTTCTTTGAAGCCCTACAGTAGCGTTTCGAATATTTGATTTCTGGTTGATCTGGCTGGTGGCTTAGTTTCTGCAGTGCATGTACTTGCAATTCTGAGCAATTTGTGGGACTTGCGACCGCTGGTGTTCTGCGCTTAGTGGCGCACATTATCCAAGCAAAGGCAGAAGTGGCAAAATTCAGTAGGGGTTGGATTTTATAGGCATAATCTCCTCAGTGTCCATCTCAATGCGGCCATAGTAGTGTGCTTTGATTACTTGGCTCAAAATAGCCATAGCAAAGGATAGCAATTGTTTTTGGTTTTATAAAAAACTCACCAAAAAAAAACAAAAACACACACAAACAAAAAAAACACAAAAAAAAACAAAAAAAAAGTAAAAAAAAAATAAAGTTATAGAACTCTCATTTATAAAATGTTATAAAGCCCCGGACGAAGGCTAGGGGTAGAGGACGAGGGGCGGGACAGTGGGCGTCCACATACTGCAGGGGTCCAGTAGGCAGTGGTCCTGGTGCGGGGTGAGACACCACACTGCTTTGAGGGAGCCATGGGGCAACGGCCGCAGAGCTACCCTCCCTAGGTTCAGTGTCCTGAAGTTACTGGGACTCGTGGTAGAGCACTGTTTGAGTGCCAGACATTGGCCGAACAGGTGAGTCGGGATTTGCTGACAAATTGCTTTCGAGCAAGTTTGTCCACCCCCAGTCAGGTCGTTCACGCAGTCCACCCTGTCACCGGAAATCGCCACTCCTCCAGCTCCGCACCTCAGCACCCTCCTCCCCCCCATTGCTGCCCCCTCCCGGAAAATTTGATTTGAAACGGCATACTTGAGGAACTGTTTTCTGGACCCTTCCCACAGCACAAACCCTGTCGCGTGTGCTCTGAGCATTTTTCCGATGCGCCATTGTTTTCCACCAGTCCACAGTCTGCGTGGTTATGATGACCTTCTTGACGTAGGGTGGGAAGTGTGGTAAAGAGGTGTCCGACGATGAGGAGACACGGTTGTCATACGGGGGGGAAGTTTGTTGTCAGGGCAGAAGTCCGATGATGGAGCAGACTGGGGATCGGAGGATGATGAGGTGACAGACCCAGCCGGGTTGAGAGGACCGGTGGTGAAACACAGGCTTCAGAGACGGAAGGAGAGTCCCTCGACCTGACCAAGGTTGGAAGAGGCCAGTGTGGGGCCAGACGGTGAGGAGGCAAGGGGCCCTAGAGCTGGTGCATCAGCGCCACTGTCAAACTAGTGAAGCTTCCCGTGTGTGAGGGGCTTTTTGCCGGCGAGGGCTCTAGATCTTCAATAGTGGTGGAGGTTCTCAAGGAAACACCGGATGACCCGACGACTGTGGTGTGTGGCAAACATTGCCAAAACAGGCTCAGCAAGGCGGTTCACACGACACTAGCGAGCTAAACTACCACCAGTATATTCAGCAGGATTGATGCTAAGCACACACCACTCAGTGGGCCACAAGCCAGTTCCACCTACGGGGCCGTGGCACACACACTGTTGCCTTCACTCCCCTGTGTCAGCTGCTAGTTCACACCCCCTGCCCAGGACCCGCTGGACACAAAAACCCCCATCGTCGCCTCCACATCCTCCACAGCATCCCCAGAGTCGTTCGCTTCCTCCATAACCCCAGAGCCTGAGCGAAACCGCACAATATAGTGCAACCCCACCACGCACGCCCAAGCCCTTAATGTTGCAACATCTTCCACTATTGCTTAAGCTGGAGAGTGAGGCCTGTAGTAGACTAAGAGACCGCTGTTCGACAACTATCAGGCAGGTAGCCCCGCCCCTCGGTATCGTCCCCCCACCGCCTACTACTTTTCCGATGTGCCGTTTCACCAGACCTGCACCAGCCGTTGTCAGACAACATCATCCGTGCCATCGAGAACCAAACGCACTCCTGGGGGAGGCAAAAGGGAAAACCAGGGGCCATTTGCCCCCTTCTCAAGTTCTTCCACTAATTTAGTTAAGACAGTGTTAGCCATTTCATTACAAAATGGGTCAGCTCCTGTGAGATGTTCCCTGCAGGAAATAATCACAAATTGGAAAGTTCAAGATATGCTAGTCAAAATTTAATAGGAGTCAAGTACAAAGTCACATGTCCATATTGTTAATACAGTTAAGAAATTGACAAAAGAAACAGGCCCATCCGATCATCCAAGAAATATGAAAAAAGTATCAATGTAGTAAAAATAAAGCAATGCACTTTAAAGTTTTTTTTTGCTCTAAGAAAACATCAATGCGCTTTGCTATTTCTGAAGTGACTCACTTCTGAGGAAGGCTGATATGCAGATCCACATATCTTATGGTACAAAACCACTTTTAAACAACTTTAGAACAGCTATTCCATAGTGTAAACAGGGTCGGCGTTAGGGGGCGGCAAACTGAACATCTGCCGGGGCCCCCTGTCCTAAAGAGGCCCCATGCATGTGGACTTTTGTGGGGAGAGGATGTATTGCCCTTTCAATTATTGCTTGAATGTCTGGGTGGAGATTCTTATCATCTATCCCCTGTCTATATATCAATCATCTATCTCCTATAATTTGTCTATTTTCTATCTAAATATCTAACCATTTATCTATTTAGCTTTTTGTCTATCTATTTATCTTCTATTATCTATCTATCTATAATCTAATTTATATTTCTGCATCTATACATCTATCATCTATCTATAAATCTATATCATCTTTCATATTTATCTTCTATTATCAATCTACCTCTCATCAGTTCCTCCTATAAAGTTCTCCTACAGTCCCACATTACAGATTGCCTTACCTTACTACTGTGTGTAACCTACAAAGTGTTATTATTGTGAAGGGATCAATCTTACTGAATGTGACTGTTCATAAAATAGTTTTATTTTGGGGTCCCACTTTTAGTTTTGCCCAGAGACCCACTTTGTCTTTACTGGATTATATCTCCAGGATTTAGATGTTAGAAAGAGAAGAAAGAAAAGTGATACAAGCGCCACATGTGTGAAAGCAGTTTCTGGCTTGGTAAAAAAAGTTATGATTGGTAATCTGGTCTATCTATTTATCTTCTATTATCTATTTTGCTATCTATCTATAATCTAATTTATATTTCTGCATCTATACATCTATCGTCTATCTATAAATCTATATCATCTTTCATATTTATCTTATATTATCAATCTACCTCTCATCTGTTCCTCCTATAAGGTTCTCCTACAGTCCCACATTACAGATTGCCTTACCTTACTAATGTGTGTAACTACAAAGTGTTATGATTGTGAAGGGATCAATCTTACTGAATGTGACTGTTCATAAAATAGTTTTATTTTGGGGTCCCACTTTTAGTTTTGCCCAGAGCCCCACTTTGTCTTTACTGGATTATATCTCCAGAATTTATATGTGACAGGAATCCTTGTTCCTGGTCATGACCCATTACAGGGTCATATACCTTAACCTCCAGCTCCCAGTGGTGCAGAGGACAAGGAACAGGGTTGCTGTGTGCTGGTCTGAAGATGAAACCAAATTCATAGGCTAAAGTTTACTCTACACAGAGAAAGAAAGTTTGGTTTAGAGTCACTGTAGTAATCCTTTTTGTGCGGAAATTAAATATATGGGCTCATTCACATGGCCGTCTGCGGGGACGTACATGCGGCGCAGATACGGTGCCAAACGTGTGTGGCACTGATCCGGGCCGCACACCGCAAAAATATAGAGCTTGCTCTATCTTTTGGCGGATGTGCGGCCGTGCGCCGCTATTCTCTATGGAGGGAGGAGGGGTCACCTCCTCCTCACCTCCAGCACACAGCGGTATGCCTGCACGGCGGGCATACCGCGTGTGAATGTACCCTAAGCCTGTTAAGATTCCTGTTTTGGACTATGTTAATAAACCCTGGACCATTAACCTGGATACATCTGTCTTACTGAAGAGTTCTGTTTTACACCACAATGAATGTTATTGCATCACCAATGAAATGTAACTTATAAACACAAGTGCTTCTTAATAAATTAGAATATCAGCAAAGTGTTTTTTCAGTAATTCAATTCAAGAGGTAAAACTCGTATATTAGTCATTGGCCCTCATTTATCAAAACTGTATGTCAAAACTGTACTATGTGCAGTTTGCCTGTGTAGTGTGCGGGGTGCGCCAGATTCATCAATCTTCATTAATCTGGGGCCCCTGGGCACCATTTTTTTGGTGCAATTGGTTCATGCTGCAGAATTATGGCACACATCAGTAATAAATGTGGCGCAAACTCTGTCTAAGCGCTAACACGCCCCTTTAGCTGCACATTTTTTATGTCTTGTCGGATACAGTGCATATGGGACACAAAACTGGGCGCAGACACTTTATAAAGACATGTGCAACCAGTTTGCATGTTCTTTCTAATGCAAAGTCAGACCGAAAACTGTTGCAAACGCTTTATAAATAAAAAAGTGTCAGTCCGTGAGTAAGGACTGAATAAAGAAAGTCCAAAAGGCATAGATCTTTTCCCGGGGATCATGCAAGACGTTTCTCTAGATTTTAATATGTTGGAATAAACTACAATATTTGAAAGAAATGGAATAAGGAGTGCCTTTTGGATTATATGGTTGTCTGACAAGATCATTCAATTCTGTGCATCGGGTTCTACAGCAGAATGCTATGACCTGTCTTGTGGAGAAACCGTGAGTGTGCGGTAGCTTTTTTTCTTATCTGTACAATATACTTTAGATATACATGTGCAAGCAATTTGCATGTTCTTTCTAGTGCAGAGTCAGACACAAAAATGGCGTAAATGGCGCTTTAATAAATGTGGCCCCCTCACTTTAAAGGTCAGGAAGCACAATCTGTGGATCACGCTTATTTGAATATTATATGACAATGAGCCACATTTCTTAAAGTGTTTGCACCAGTTTTCTGTCTAGAGTGTCTGCACAAGTTTTGTGTCGCGGATGCACTGTGTCTGACACGACAGAAAGAAATGTGCACATGGAGGGGCTGTTACTGCTTAGTTTGAGTTTGCGCCATATTTATTACTGACGTGCTCCACAACTTGTCAGTGCCACAATTCTTCAGCATGAACAAAGTGCACCATGAATAAATGGTGGCCACTTCCCGAGTGCAGTCAGATCAATGAAGACCATGCGCCAGTTTTGATGAATCTGACGCACTCTGCACCCTCCACAGGTACACTGCACATAGTACTGACTGCACTAGTATTGATAAATGTGGGCCCAAATGTCTAAAATTTGTTGAACACAGAAATGTTAGCATAATGACAAGTATGTATAGTAAATTCCTTTTGCACAAATGACTGCATCAATATATCAGCTGATGGCGCTGGAGGAACATTTTCAATTTTCGCCTCAGGCAGCAAAAATACTAGAATCAGCCCTGTCTGTCCATATATTCAATGTGCCTGCCAGGGGCTAACATAGTTTGAGGAACTGTAGCCCAGGAGCCAAAAAGCATGTTATATAGTTTATGAAGCTGATATGATTATTCAGAGATTTTTCTCACCTTCGCTCTATAACATTCTGCCTGCAGATAGGACCCTATGTACAATCTGCTCAGCTCCTTCTGCTCTATAATATGCTGCCCGTTGATAGAACACTGTATACAATAGTTCCAGGTCCTTTTGCTCTATAACATGCTATCTACAGATTGGACACAATGTGCTCAGCTCCACCTGCTCTATAAAGTACAGAAAACACTGCATTCTGCATGGGACAGGTTACTGTAAGGTATTGGTAGTGAATGGTGGAGCTATAGTATCCAGTACAGCATAGTGTACAGCATTTCAAACAATAGAAGTGACCAGAAGAGTGGACAAGCTCTTGACAAGGAATTGATGTCTTTGGGCAAATTTAGTAATAAAGGGATCAGGAATTTAAATAAACCGTCCTACACAGTTCTACAATATCTACGTACTTGTAAATGATTCCTGAATGATTAGACTTACAGTAATGACTGGCTTTTCCCCGTGCATTGAAGGGTCATTCAGTGATGCAAATACCATAAAATGCTGGAGCAGTATTTAGCTTGGCACAGTGGGTGAGAACTATTTGAGCTGCCATTGACTAATGGCTAATAATCACATTACCGTCATCTGGCTTGTAGGGATCATATAACAGGTACTTTGTACTACAGCTGGCACAGGGGTTAATCCAGACTCAAACACTGCAATATTTTTTATACAATTGTACCTTCTCTTAACTTTAATATTCATATTAGCCAAAAAAAAGTGTTAACTTATGTAACAATATCTAATATATAAAGCGTAGTGTCTGTATGTATGTATATACGTATGTCCGCTAAAGGAATCTACACCGTCACATTTACAGACACCAAATTTTGCACAGCCGCTCTGTGTCAGTCAGGGAACGTCATAGAATAGGTTTTGAGCAGAAATGTGAAGTAATATGATGTGAAAAGATGTGAAGTAATATGTGAGGTAAAAGACAACCACCATATATAGGAGGTATTGTCTGCTGTGGCAATAAACAACCAATCAAAACTCAGTTTCTATTCTGCCACAGTTCATTGATATGAGCTCTGAGCTGTTATTGGTTACATATATATATATGTATAATATAGCTTATGAGTGAGGTAATATGTGAAGTAATATGTGAGGTAATATGAGGTATTATGAGAACCACCATAAACAGGAGCCATTGTCTGCTGCTGCTGTGGCAGTTAGAAGCTGAGCCGTAACTGGTTGCTGTTCTGCTACAGGTCATTAATATGAGCTCTGAGTTTTCATAGGTAATGAATATGTGTTCACACGTTGCATTTCGTTTGCATTAAAGCATGCATTTTTAAACGCATTTAAAAAAGCTATTTAACAAATGTTAACACACATATAGAGGTTAAACAAATGTTAACACATGTGTTAACATTTTGTTAGTGCACAGATTTTGTAAATGCAATGTTGTCAGCAATGCAATTAGGAAAATCTCATCTTCTCAGCTGTTGTGATTTGTTTAAAAATTCATGCGTTAACACAAATGAAATGCAACGTGTGAACGCAGTCTTAGGTGTGAGGTAAGATGTGAAGTAATATGTGAGGTAATATAATAACCACCATATACAGGACCCATCGTCTACTGTGGCAATAACCAACCAATCACAGCTCAGCTTCTATTTTGCCACTGGTCATTAATATGAGCTCTGAGTTATTTACAATCCCGGTCAAAGCTGGGATCTACAGCTAGTTGTTCACACAACTAATACATTTGTTTATTGATGATGATCTGATGGTGGCTGTGAAATGAAGGACCATAATAGTTGGCTTACCATGGTTGATTTTCCAGCCAATCACCAAGGTGGTTTCGGACTTTTGGGGGTAATCCACTATACAGTTTTTTAAAGTGTTCATGAGGAATCTTGGACACATAACTCCAGATGGATAGAGCTTTGGCCATATTTTCAGATGTGCCTCCTGAAATATATGAAAAATAATTCCATAAAATGATGAGTCATTATTTACATACTGTAATTCATACTCCAACCATGCCCTATTTTATTAGCTTAATACTTGTATACATGAACAAACTTTTTCAAGTCTGTCTTTCTTCGTGCAATCTTATAATCTGCAACATTCTCAGATTGGATTTGGAATAAGGATCAGTGAACCTGCTTCTGGCGATATAATGGCATGTCATGGTTTTTAGACAGAAACATAACTCAAGCCTCAGGGAAACTTACCTACATTCCCACGAAGACAACATTCTTAAATATAATCAGAACAGCAAAATAGCACATTCTCTAATTTACTGTTATTAACAAAAAATGCAGCATTTCACAGATATAATTCCAACTTGTCTCTATCAGTCCTCGTGTACACAATTTTGGTTGCCCCCGGGTCCGACCATAAATCTTTTAACTTCAGACAGGTCAGATTCTTCTCATTGTGTGTTATAAGCATCTCATGGATTTCATCATCTCTGATCTGTGTCTCATTTCTCTTCCTATGTTTCAGATAAAAGTGTAGATAAACCTGTGCCCGGATAATGTAACTAGATTGTCAACACACTGCCTCTCACACAGCACTAGAGGGATCATAATGTGTCTGCTTAGAGAATCCCTGCTCACACTCTAGAATTTTACATTGACCATCACTGAGTTATAGGAGCTAAAACAGCAATAAAACTGAGTCAAATTGTAAAGTTAGCAGGTTAAAATGATGTTTATAGGGAATGAAAATTTGAGAAAATGTAAAATATAATATTTTGTGCTTTATCTGAAACCTTGAAATCACAAACTTTAACTACAGGGAGAATATATCATATATTTTAGTTTAGTTTCTTCCATAAAATGTCTGAGCTTGTAAACTGGCATCTGTTTCTGGACACCATTTGTGAATTATTGTATTTTTGTCCCCTAATAATAATAATACAGAAGGTATATACTTTACACAAGTACATTTTTATAGCAGCCATGTTTGGAATCAAGAGCTTGGTTTACACAACAAAAACTATTATATTGAAAATATAAGATTTTCCAAACGATAAGGAAATAGTAGCAAACATGGCACAAGTCCAGTACAATGCTAAAAGTAACTTATTAGCTTCCTGCTTTCAAAGCATACATAATGGGCACATACTGTATAAAGGTCATATAATGAGTCATAATGCAGTCAAAAAAAAGGAAAAATGGTAGGGCCATACAAAAAGCAAACAGACTCGTCCTATGCAAAATAATTGTACTGTACAGACTGAGGTAATAGACTCATACAGTACTAAAGGGTATAAACAGCAGAAACATGCAATAGGAACATTCAGGGCCAGAAATAACAAAGCAATGCAGTAAGCTGGTATAAAAATAAAGATAAGATAAGTATCTACTACATGTAGCATGTAACCTGTACAGCATTCACCCTGCCCTTCTTCCCCACCTTTTTCTAGGAAGACAAATGAGTAATAAGTGTTTATGGATGCAGGAGCATGTCCATTACTCATTAATTCCAGTACAACTTTGTTTTGTGGTGGTGTGATCTCAATCCCTGTGTAGTCAGTGTTACCTATTAGTGTAGCTGGACTTGTTACACTCCTGAATTGAGATCTGTCTGTTAAACGACTGAAGAGATCTCGCTCACACCAGTGCACCAAGTTCAGATACAATTCTTTAAAGGGCACCTACCACCACAAATCTACCTATAAAGGTAGATTGGGTGGTAGGTGGATCAATGGGACGTGAGGATAGCCCTTTTAAGGGCTAATCCTCGCGTCCCCGCACTTTTTTGGAAACTTTTATTACCCTAATATGTAAATTTTGTTATGCGGCTACTGGGGCGTGGAGTAGCCACATCTGAGGTAACACGAGGCGGCTACTCCACGCCCCGGTAGCCACTTTACCCCCTCCTACTACGCACATCTCGGGACGAGCGGCGACAAACTGCTCGTAAGCTGCGCTCCTCGTCGCACTTCCTGCCGTCTGCGCATGCGCAGAACAGCAGGCACGCGCCCTGGCAGCCCCGGCTTCGGAGTCAGTGAACCGCGCAGGCCGCGGCAGGCTGTTCTGTGATGCGCAACGGCAGGATCGTCGGACGAGGGGCGCGACAGCTACGAGCAGCTGACGCACCGAAGATGTGAGTAGGAGGTGGTAAGTGGCTAACCGGGGGTGGTTTAGGCCGCCCTCGTGTACCTCGATGCGGCTACTCTCGCCTCATAGCCGTTACTTACAAAATTTACTCTATTACGGGTAATAAAAGTTCCAAAAAAGTGCAGGGACGCGAGGATTGAGCCCTTAAAAGGGCTACTCATCCTTTGTCCATTGATTCACCGCCACCCGTATCCCTTTATAGTTTAGATTTGTGGTGGTAGTTTCCTTTAAGACTGTTGCAGACAACAACGGCTGGTAGACTCTCTTAAAGGACACCTGTCATCAGGCTCTGTGTCACTTGTCCTTCACTACTACCTGTTGGAGCAGCTCCAGGATCCCCATCCCCAGCCTTTATTCTAGTTAATTTCAATATCATTTATTCATTGTAAAATCATCTATTTTTTCGCATGTAAATGAGGCTGTCACAATGAGTAGAGGCAATTATGCACCCCTGTTCCCCCTCCCCCCTCCTGACCCCTGCTCATGTCTGTTGTAATGTATAGTGAAAGGCATTGTAGTGGGTGCCTGCATCTGCTGTCTGCTGCTATCCTCCTAATACACGAGACACAGACTCAGCTACACAAGTACCTGACATGTTTGTCTCTATAACATGGCTGCAGCCGGGAGCTGTCTGGTATTCTCTCCTATACCCCTAATCACACAACAGCACTGGCACGGGGCATGGATACCACCAAGCACATGGAGCAGCCATCAATAATTTATACAGCCTCACACATTACAACAGGCTGTCAGTACAAGACTGGGGGTGTGGCTGCGGCACTCCACTCATGAATAGCTGGACGCTTGAATATCTAGTGACTCTTGGACATTCAAAGGTTCATTTGCATTACAGACTTGAGGACCTCATTGCTTAAGTTTACCAAGGGCATTGTGAGGCGACTGACGGGATAGAGGCAATGCTCTCTAAGGCAGTATGATGAAACATATGTTTAGTTAGGGGGGTTCATTGTAACCTGACGGGTTTCTCTTTAATCGTCTAGGTAATATATGGACTAATTAAACTATCAGGGGTTTACATGTAACCTCGGAAAACTAACTTTAGTTCCTCTAATTATTAAATGTGATTTGAATCTTTGTGTACCCACTGACACATAGTGTTCAGGCCAATATGGCATGACAGATGTATAGAAGTAGTTCAAATACAACGACACTACCATTGGATCAGGACGAGGAGCTGTTTTAGTTCAGCCATGGTTTTTCAACCTCAGACAACCCTTTTAAATCATATCAAATTCTACCCACCTGCAAAAATTCATCAAGCCAATGTGTTGTGTAAAGTGTTCGCTGTTTCAGAGTTTTTATCTATGTTTGGGCTTAAACCGCCCTGACAGTTGTAAACGGTGACTTTCAAATTAAACTTAAGACTAATACTCTTTCATGGCTGCACCGGTTGGTTATGGGACCGAGAGCACAAAAACCAAGACCACAGTCCTTAGTAAAACTTTCGCTTAAATGCCCCCCAGTTTATTAGCGCCATCCGCATGTATCTAATTACAGAGTCATCGATACGGGGGCAAGTGTGTGACGCATACCATTGTTAGTGATTCTTGGCGCCAGTTCCCACGTTCTAGTATACTAGAGCAAAATATAGGAAGGACCAAATACGGGTCTCTCTCATTAAATGTTCACGGAGAAGCTGGCATGGTGTAGCAAACAGATTACATAAAACAGATAGTTTTGAATTATGGACATTAGCTGACAGTGCTTGGACCCCCCAGGCACCTCTTTAGTTGGCTAGTCCTTGCGGATGTCCAGACAGATGGCACTGACTGGACCCTGACAAGTTCAGCCTACCTACATAGTAACTAATTAAAGTACAAGTATTGGTATGAGCCTAGTACGCCTGCTAGTTAAAAGACAAAGAATTAGCCCCCCGACATGTTTCACCGGAGCACCGGCTTCATCAGGGGTCGGGCTAATAATGAACTTCATACAGACAGGGCCCTGCAAGCAGACATAGTGGGGAGAATAACATTCTTGTTATAGCCTTTAACAGTGTCATTCAAGAGTCCTAGGCACCTGTATTTTTAACACGTCGTTTCTCGAGTGGAGTAGCTATTCACACACTACCACTTTTTTTATTTCAATTACCATTAAAAGTGACGTTTTATCATTCGTTTCTGTCCGGATATGGGAATTTTTTGCGCTACCCTAGGTAGTGTTAGTAGTCAATAATCGTTTCTAAATCCCTGCCGTGACAGGTGGTCCTATCTCTATTTTTTGATACACATGTTATATATGATTTCCCCTACGGATTTGGTCGTGGATCATAGCAGATAACATTTCCTCACTCAAAAGATAAAGAAGAAAAGGGATGCGCAACGGCTAGTGACGTTACAGACCGATACAAATCATTACAGCAGTAAAGTTCTAGTCTTCAAAACTGAAGCATCATGGGTACTGTAGTCCTCTAGGCTCCAAACTATCCTGTTGTGTTAATAGAAGTTCATTCTTTGACCTGCCGCGGCAACTTCACAAAACGTCTTTCTTTCCCCTTGAACAATACCCGAGCCGTGTCCGAGCCGTTCCCGTGACTTCTCCCTCCACACTTAGAGCATAAAATGGGTCATAAGCTGGAGCTTAAGAAGCAGGTAATGCGGAGACAAGTTAGGACAGCTCTTTCATGTGCGGTGGCCAGTGATCCCTGGCTTTCTGAGGCATTGCTTCACTTCATCAAGGCTCCTGGGAATGCTTTTTGCACGTCAAAGACTTCCAGGATGAAAGGAGATCTGCAGGAACTTGCCGCTCCTCTCCAGCCCAGCTCAGCGCCTTTCAACAACCAGGTCTCAGTTTTGATGTCAGGTACAGAACCCGCGCTGTCTTCTCCGTCAGATTTGATGTGACAAACATGAAAAGATGATGAGGCGTAAACAAAATAAGCGTAACGTAGAAACGGAGCTCACATTCAGCATCATTTATGAGAGAGGAGATGTTCTCCGACATTCCCAGATGAAGGATCACTTACACATGGAATCGGCCAGGCCATGAAGAACGTTACTGGGTTCTTCATGGATGTACAAGATATTTTATTAGTTGTGGGCACATCATTGGAGGTCGTAAGATGGGATCTTCGCCACTTTTCCTTATCGAGAATGGCAATGCCCACCCAAGAACTTTAGGAGGCCAGTTTTGATGTCTGAAATGAGCATAAACTGCAGTCCATAAATCATTTGTAGAGGTGCAGTAGTTCCTCTTCATCTCATTGATGGTCAAAGTCAATCATGGACTCCGTAGTGACTTTTTGGAGAGGCTTGTGCTTGTACAAAATGAGGTAAAGTGGGCAAAACAGCAGCACAAGTTTAGAAATTGGATTCCAGACAATGGGGCACATTTACTAAGGGTCCGCGGAACGCATTTCCGTCGGGTCTCCCAAATTTTTCCATTTTGCGGCACATTTAACTAGGGTGGTTGGCATGTTTCGGATTTTGGTGCATCGGCGCCGGCTTTCCCACGACACAAATCGGGGGGCGGGCACCTGACAACCCGACTGATTCGGACTAACAGCGGGATTTAATATCTCAAATTGTGTTGCAAAACATGCATTCACATACATCGGGAAGGAGAAGGTGAACTCCGGTGGACCTGAGCGGGGAAGCGACACATGGAGAATCTCGGGCGCATGATCTTGGTGAATCGTGCCGGACTTCATCTTCGTCGGACCGTCCGGATCAGGGACCAGGTAAGTAAATGTGCCCATATAGCTTTTATATACATAACAGAAAAGTCATTGATTTAGGTGGACCTGGCCAACGACTACATGTAAGGGGCTTCCAATCCCTCCTAGTATGGAGGAGTGAATAGTTGGGTTCATTTTATGATGTCTGATCTGACGCAAAAAGCATCTAACTTTACCTTGCTGGAAAGAAATAATTAGTATGGGTATTGAGGAATCGGGAGCATTTGGCCAACAGATAATGAAGGTGTATGGACGTCATATCTCAGACCCTCAATCACAGCTCGACCCTAATGGAGCAGATCAATGACATAGCCAGAACTGCTGGAAATATATAGCAGAGGAGCATTGTCTAAACATAGTCACCAACGTATCCAAAGAAATAATGTGTTGGAACATCTGTGATAATAAGATGGTCATCAGAGGACCTGTACTGGTTCCCGGCAATATCCAAGCATTAGACTTTCTATCATTTTCCAGGCCATTAGATTGGATTGTTTGTGGATGTCCTCCTCACATAGATCTCTACAATTCTCCTGCGCTATCTCCTGCCTCTCCCGCAGCCCATTACTGTCTAACCTTCTGACCTTGTCTATGACATCTGATTGTCCATTCCTGATGCTAACCCCTTTCCTTCAACTCCTGTCAGGGCTGTACGTGGTTCAGCTGAGCGGAGCCTTCACCTCATCATTTCCACAGGGAATCTTAGAAGTGGGAGATGAAATCCTGGAGATAAATAGGCTACAAGCAAAGGATCTGCGTTTGGATGAAATCTATACTCTCCTTGAAGAAAGCAGCTGTGTCCTCCTCCGAGTGTCCCCAAACATCTCCACATCTTCCTAGGGTCCAATTGTATTAGAAATGTCATGTCTACTCCATGTTATGTCTTACATACATATCAAATGTATAAAAGTTATATATATTCTGTACAATATCAATACTCTAATATCATTATTGTGACCACAGTGTCCTCATCACAGTGCCCCTCTCCCCATAGTAGTCACAGGGCCCCCACCATTGTCATAGTGCCTCATCAGGTCCCCATTACACTAGTGTCCTCATCACAGTGCATCTCTCCCCATAGCCATCACAGTGCCCCCCACCATTGTCATAGTGCTCCATCAGGTCCCCAATTACACTAGTGTCCTCACCACAGAGCTCCCCTCCTCATAGTAGTCACAGTGCCCCCACCATTGTCATAGTGCCTCATCAGTTCCCCATTACACTAGTGTCCTCATCACAGTGGCCCTCTCCCCATAGCCATCACAGTGCCCCCACAATTGTCATAGTGATCCATCAGATACCAAATTATACTAGTGCCCCCATCACAGTGCCCCTCTCCCCTTAGCAGTCACAGTGCCCCCACCATTGTCACAGTGCTCCATCAGGTCCCCAATTACACTAGTGTCCTCATCACAGTGCCCCTCTCGCTGTATGCAAATGACCTGTGAAATGTCCAATGAGTCATTAGCATACAGCTTTAGGACCTCATTGCTTAAGTTTACAGGCATGTAGAGGGACAATGAAGGGATAGAGGCAATGCTCTCTAATGGCAGTTTATGAAAATATGTTTAGTTTAGGGGGGTTATTTTACCTGACGGGTTCTCTTTAATCTCTAGGTAATTATATGGACTATTAATACTATCAGGGGTTACATGTAACCTCTGGAAAGAATAATTTATTCCTAATTAAATTTTTTTTTTTATTTTTACTATTTTTCAGACTCCCTTGGGTACTTTAACCATAGGGTGTCTGTACAATCCTATCATATACTGCCATACTACAGTATGGCAGTATATGTGTATTTTACTACTCATACATTACAATGTGCTGATAGCACATTGTAATGAATGGGTTAACCCGAAGTAGCTTCGGGTCTTCGTGAGACCGGAAGCTCCCCGATGACGCCACGGGGAGAAACGAGCCTCAGAAACGCGCCGCTATCCTTTTGAAGCCGCCGGCAACTTTGCCGGCGAAGATTAGCAGGGAAACACCCTGTGCCGGCACCGTTCGCGGATGTTACCAGTATGCCTTTGCTGCAATATGCAGCAAAGATTTACCGGCTATGGAGAGGGCTTGGCCCGCGAGTCCTCTCTATGCATCGGGACCCGACATGTGACGTACTATTACATGTGGGTAAGGGGTTAAACACCTTATCTTTCTCGCTTATTGCTTTCCTAACAAGACTAGTTAGCCACAATGGCTGTTTCTTATTCCTCTTATGCTTTTTCCCATAAGGTATGTGTTTCTCACAGGACTTTTTAAGAGTATTTGAGAAAAGGTCCCATTTTTACGTGCAATTGAGCTTGAGCTGAACATTGCAGTTCATGTCTGGCACTCTTTGGGCCCCTTGGTACCAATTGAGCATCGTTGCAACGCGACAGCCTACCTGAGTATTGTTGCTGACCATGTCCATCCCTTTATGACCACAATGTACCCTGTAACATCTGATGGCTACTTTCAGCAGGATAATGCACCATGTCATAAAGCTGGAATCATCTCAGACTTTTTTTCATGAACATGACAATGAGTTCACTGTACTCAAATGGCCTCCACAGTCACTAGCCATATAGTACGGGGCGCTGGCTATATAATACAGGGGGCTGGTTATATACGACAAGGCAGTGGCTGGCTTTACTACTAGGTGCCTGGCTGTATACTACAGGAGGGGGCTAGCTATATTACCACACGTGGGGCTGCGCTATATACACAAAGGGCTAGTAAATATACCACGGGGGCTTGGCGGCTTATAAATACTAATGGGGGCTTGTTAGAAATATACGGGAGGCAGGGCTGGCTGGCTATACTGGGGAGGCTGTGACCCTGCATTTTCCATTCCTTCCACGGCTTTATACTCCCAATCAATAGTTTCCCAGTTTTGGGTAGATATTTAGGTACCTCGGCTTATACTCAGGTCGGCTTACTTGAGTATATACGGTAACCTGCTTTCTCTCTGCAGGCAGCATGGTTATAGAGCAGGAGTAGTGAGGCGGGATGCTATAAACATTCTGCATACCCGTCATTGATGTAGATCTAACCTCTGCTCTTTCTATGCTAAGAAGTCATTGGGGTGGTCCTACCAGTAACGACTGCCTACCCTCCATGACTGTGCAAACAGAGATAACTGCCAATCATTGACATGTGATGGTAACTCACTTTATAGTATTTGTCGAAGACATCATCTTTCTCCCTTTTTGTATAGATATGTTAACTGTTTCAAATTTTCAACGCGGTCACCCAAAGACAGGATCTGAAGATCTTTGGCGCTAAATGGTTGAATATTTTGAATCTGTCCAGTACCTTAACAAACAATATAAAATGATTATTGTACACAGAAAATTTTATCCACTGTGCCCGTTCTTCATGACAACATTCTCTGAGTATCTTTTTATAATTTTATATTGTGACGTTGTCTGTGATGCCTCCTAGAATTTTTTAATACATTGAAACTGGATGATGAAATGCAGGATGTTGCAGCTTTGATTTGTTATTTGAATGTAACGAGCTACAATACCCTCACCGCCACAGTTGATATCATACGAGTGGATAGATTGATGAAGAATCTGTACCAGTGGACTGCATGCCATAGCCATGCAGGTGATCCACAGGTGCCAACAATATTCGGATACCTTGTAACCCTTTAAAGGGCTGTCCGACCTTTTAAAAATCCTGCAGGTTGTGCTGGAGGTAAAAACAAAGCTGTACTCACCTCCTCCATTGCCCTGTTGTTTACAGTGCACGGAAAATTCACTGATATCTGCCTCCGGCCAACCTACTCCACCAGTCCGTATTCCCAGCGCTGTATCACGTGCTTAGATATGGGACGGTGTACCTGACCGAAGCCGAACTCAGCGGAGCTTCGTGCCCCTCTAAACAACAAGGCACTGCCTGGTGAGACGGATGTGCGGAGGTGAGTACAGCTTTGTTTTTTTTTAAAATATCTCTCCAGCCATACATACATCCTCCCTGCACACATGTCATCTCTGGCATAGGACACATCATAATTCAGAATTGTTACTCTCTCCCAACAAGCTATACTAAATATATTTATTAGTTGGTTACTTCAGACCCTAAAACTAGTTTTGATATAAAAGAAAGGGACATCTTGAGGTCTCAGGCCATTGGATGGCCGAAGTGGGTCAGGTTTCCCCAGCTTACGGTTGAACTGTCGGCACAACTCGGAATCGGGGAGTCAAAGACCACTTTCTTATTTTTGCGCCTCTACCCTGGCCCCACAGTTTCTTTAAGGAAAACGTTATTCCAGGGGTGTAACTGGAGGCAGGGCCCTATGCAGGCTTCTAAATGGGGCCCCCTCTACTTTAAAATATGCATATTTATATACTCACACATGCAAGTTACAATCACACATATATGCACTCATGAGTTCACATATAGAGCATCTACACGCATATAGTGCTATAAACAAATGTTCAGCATCTATACACACATATTGTATATACAGACAGCATACAACGTACAGCATATTCACATCACAGTAGAGATATAAACATCACATATATAGTTATATACATATATGCTGTACAATTGCAATAATATGTATATAATGTGTGCACATCCTCCACTCTTTAGTGTGTCAGGTCAATGCCGCGGCCCCCTGACCTAACGGGCCCCATGCGGCTGCCGCTGTAGTTGCATCTCTGGCTGTTACTATTTGGCTGCATTATAATTCATTGTAAGGGGATTTACCATGGCATAAGGAATTATGCCTTCCCCACGTCACTCCACGCCAAATTAGCAGGGATTTAATATTACCTGCACCAGGTTAAAGCGATGCGCAGCTCTTGATTAATTCCACCTCGGTTTATAAAATATGTCATTCTCTATTTGAATTAATCATTATAGAAACTTTGTTATTAACCGTCTCTCCACGGACAACATATGCAATTGTGATGCCACCAATCTCTGAGTCACTAAATCGCAAAAGGAATGTACCACTCGGCTCTCCGCAGAGAATCTTGTGTACATATAGCTTACTGACAAATCCCATGATGAGGCGGACAACAGAAATAACACCATATGGTACAGATGCCATGTACTTATTTTGTAGTTAATAGTCAATGACTCAATTTAATGCATTTTTTTAAAACCAACACACAAAGCTGCCCATTAAAGAAGATTTATTATCTATAAAAAATGTAAAATCCAAAAATATTGATAATTTTAAATTACTTGTAGAATTAGAATACAATATAAAAAGTGATCAAAAGTAGTTTGTTCCGTAGAATGGACCAATGTAATACTATACATCTCTCACCTGTTCTTCAACATATATATAAAGAATATAAAGAATAAAATGTATTCTATGGCAACACAAAAAGTAAAAAAGAATATTGCAGTATTTCACTAATTTTGCACAATCTGTATTAATTGGCATGGCTGATAATAAAATGCAATCAATAAAATATAAATAACCAAAAATATATATGTAACCAAAAATAGTGAAAGGAAAACTCCCACTTAATAAGGGCAATGTGATGTTCAGGGACTCCCATACAGGATGTTTTTTTAATTTCTGTAAAGAAAATCCACAGCATAGCGTATAAGATTCTCCAAATCCATACACACAGTGGGGCAGATTTACTTACCTGGTCCATTTCGCGATCCAGCGGCGGGTTTCGCCGACTGATTTGTGTCTTCCGCGCGATTCACTAAGGAGTGCTCCTGATGTCCCCCAGGTGTCGCTGCTGCGCTGAAGTCCGCCGAGGTCCGCTGGAGTCACCAAGCTAGGCTAGACACTTTTGTTAAAAAAATACTGCAATTTTCAAATCCGCCGGGTTTTCCGACGGCCACGCCCCCGTTTTCCGTCGCTTGCATTCCGGCGCCGATGCACCACAATCCGATCGCGTGCACCAGAAAAACCCGCCAATTCAGGGAAAACTGTATATTTCGGGAAACACGCCGGGAAAACGCGATTCGGGCCTTGGTAAATGACCCGCATTGTGTCTAGTCCTATTTATTATCGATAGAATGTATTTAGTTACTGCCGCATAAATGCAGCATAATTTCACTAAATTTCGGTGACTACTGAATCACCGCTGGGTGAATCTGCAGCCATGCTCTCAACAGATCTAGGCACTGCCATCTCTTTTTTGTAATATATCTTACCCATCTGACCAGTATTCTTTTAAATATTTTTTGTGAGGTCACAACTCCATCAAACCTGCCAAAAAGTAAAATTTCTTTCCCGAGTGGTTCCTGAAATAAAGATAAGTTCTTTTCAAAGCAATATCTCATGTATAGTTCTGTATACAGGCGGTCCCCGACTTACAGAACAACCCCTAGTTACAAACGGCCCTCTGGATGTTGGAAATTTGATGTACTTAATTTTTAATCCTGGTTTCTTATAACAACCCAAAAGTTTTAAAATCCAATCTCACTCACACGACCAAAAAATTTTTGCCTGGGGTTACAATTAAAAAATATACAGTTACAACTTGCATACAAATTCAACTTAAGAACAAACCTACAGAACCTATCTTTACGTAACCCGGGGACTGCCTGCTAGCCCTACTCTGATTCCATAGCTCACACACATCATTAAACTGGGACTGTGTTCAGTGTCAATGTTTGACATATCTTTTGGAAAAATTCCACAATTCAAGGAATCAAAGTTGGCTTCCGACAAGTGTATTGGAGTGGTTTTCCAGTGAATGGGAACTGAGCTGTAATAACTTGGTCAACTACACAGAGAATAAAACCGACTTCTGACTCCTTTCACATTATTTCGATGCTTGAGGCAGTTGAGAAGAAAAGACCCCTAGAGTACAAATGTTATAAGTTTCCAAGGAGAAGTTATAGGGCGTTTATTTCATTAGAAGGCTCCTTGGACCAGTTCTATGTCTATTTTTAGAGCCCCGCTGCCCTCAGATTCATTACCCCTTCCCGCCGCAGTCCTTTTTCGTTTTGGGCGTTTTCATTTTTCCTCCCCCACATTCAAAAACTTTCTGCGTACCAAATTACACTTCATAGTGATGGTATTTAATATTTCATGCCGTGTACTGGGAAGCGGGAAAAAAATTCCAAATGAAATTGTAAAAAAAACGCATTTCTGCCGTATTCTTGTGGGCTGGATTTTAACGGATTTCACTGTGTGCCCCAATGACATGTCTACTTTATTTGTTGGGTCGGTACGATTATGGGGATACCAAATTTGTATAGGTTTTATAATGTTTTCATACATTTAAAAAATTTAAACCTCCTGTACAAAATTTTTGGGGGGGATTTTGCCATCTTTTGGCGCTAATAAACTTTTTCATACTTTGGTGTATGGAGCTGTGGGTGGTGCCGTTTTTTGTGGATTTTGATGACGTTTACAATGTTATCATTTTAGGACTGTGCGACCTTATGATCATCACTTTTATAGAATTTTTAATTTTTTTACAATGGCAAAAAGTGGCATTTCCACTTTGGGCGCGTTTTTTCCGTTACGGGGTTAAACGCAGTGAAAAAACATTGTCATATTTTGACAGATCGGGCATTTTCGATACCTAATTGTTTATGATTTTTACTGTTTATTATATTTTATTTAGTTCTAGGAAGGGGGGTGATTTGAATTTTTAGGGTTTTTTATTATTATTTTTTTTTACTTTTTTTAAATTTAATTTTTACTATTTTTCAGACTCCCTAGGGTACTTAACCATAGGGTGTCTGTACGATCCTATCATATACTGCCATACTACAGTATGGCAGATATGTGCATTTTACTACTCATCATTACAATGTGCTGATAGCACATTGTGTAATGAATGGGTTAACCCGATAGTACTTCGGGTCTCAGTGAGACCCGAAGCTACCATGGTGACGGATCGGGGAGTGACCATGATGTCACGGGGAGCGACGATCCTCAGAAAGGCGGCGATCTGCAGGAAAACACCCGCGATCGGTGCCCGGTAGCCCTCTCCATGCACCGGGACCCAACATGTGACGTACTATTACTCACATGTCAGTAAGGGGTAAAATTTCTTATGCTCTACTTTCTGTATAGGTTTTTTTTTTCAAAAAGTCCCAAAAAGTTCTCAAAATTCATAAAATGTCTCAGCACATACACCAGCAGGGACTGGTGTAACTATGAGACTTTTTATGGCATTTTTTTGTAAAATCTAAGTTTTGCACGGTGTTGCAACTAGCAGTAGTTCTATGTTTGCACCAGATTAATGGAGGTGGAAATAGTCCTGTGAGACTTTTTAGCAGTGAAAAGTCCCAAAAAACCTCATGCCACTTTTTGGAAACTTTTTTTTATGCTTAAATAGTTCAAGAAAACTTATGATAAATAACCCATTTGTTAACCCCATTGTATTATGGGGAAAAACTGCTGGAAAACTCCTTTATTTTTCCATTATAAAAAATATGCATAGGTTTTTAAAGAAGAATCCTTTGTTCTTTATGTTGTCTGGTTGGGCTGTTTAAGAGTCATTCCTAATCTCTGGCAGGATACTAGTGTGGATGCACAGAGCTTTCGCTTTCACGCGGAGTCATAGCAACAGATATTTAGATTGCACTTCTCTTTTTACAGACACTAAACTTTTATCATACAGTCTACAGCAATACCAGATGCCTCAGGTGAAATGTAAAATAATAACGTACACAGGTTAGAAGACTTGAGATGGTGTGCAGCATTTCAGCAATAAAAGCAGCCCGTTCCAGGCGCTGTTCCTTAGTGGAAGACCCATTGACATTCTACAATCATTTATCTATGTGTCAGGGGTGTATAGAGGCAGGGCCCTATCAGGCTTCTGAATGCCCCTCCCCTTCCCACTTTAAAAATATAGATATTTATATACTCACACATACAAGTTATATGAACACATTTATACACTCATGCCGCACACATGTAAAGCATATCAACACAAACAGTGCCATATACAAACATACAGCATGTATAATGCATACAGTATTTACACACACCATACAACGTATACACAGAGCATATTCACATCACAGATGCATAAATTGTATATAGGCTATATAACATCTTATGTTGTACAATGCGCAGCATAATGTGTATAGATTGTGCACATCCTCCAATCTTAGTGTGTCAGATCGGATGACGGGCGCCCCCTGAGACTGTAGGCCCATAGTAGCTTATAGAACCTATAAGAATATGGTGAAATCTGTTTTTTCTGTCAGTGCCACCGAATTGTTATTTATATAGCTTTATATACACTAAACAACCGAATAGGTAGCTGTCCTGGTAATGAGTTTAACCATACCTTTGTGACTGTTTGTTAGAAGCACATGGACTGTGAAAATGGCAATTACATTCAAGATTCAGCTAGACTTGGAGCAGTCTGGTGCACTGTTCGAGAGATCTCATCAGTGTACTCTGCTGCAAGGCCATCCCAGTTGCTATAATAACAGCTATAGAAGGCTTCAGTCTGATACTACAATGGTATTGTTGAGAGGGGCTATCCTATGTTCAGTAAGAGATCTCACATTAGAGCAACAAATCAGCTAATTCTAGAACAGTGATGGCTAACCTATGGCACTGATGCCAGAGGTGCACTCAGAGCCTTTCTGTGGGCACTCAGGCCATCACCAGAGATGACTCCAGGTATCTTCCTGCAGTCCAGACAGCCCAGGACTGCGTGCACAGAGTATTTTAAAGTGACGATCTACCTGGGACTATTTTCTGCTTTATTTGGTGTCTTCAGTGCTGGTATCAATGAAAACGTGACAGAGAAGGAAGATAAATCACAAATTAAATTCTGTGTTGGCACTTTGTAATAAATAATCGGGTCTTTGTTGTAGTTTGGGCACTCGGTCTCGAAAAGGTTCGCCATCACTGTCCTAGAATATAAATGCTACTAAAACACACAGACGTATATTTACTTATAGATGATGAAATGATACTGATAGAACAAAAGATGGCAATTGCTTACAGTTTCCCTTTATAAAACAAATTACATAATTAAACTTTTCATCTTGCAATTTTTATTTCTGGACTCGAAAAACATGTTTAGAACAGTTGAGGTAAGCTTTAGGATATGGAATTTGATTGCCCAAATGTTGGCGCAAAGAAGGTCCATCAGTAGGTGATATGAAGTTAGACAGAAGTGCCATAACTGGAACCAAATTCCATCTAAAATGAGACACTGCGATAGGTTTTGTCTAAGTTATTACTGTCTAAATCAGTGGTTCTCAACCTTTCTAATGCTGTGACCCCGCAATACAGTTCCTCATGCTGTGGTGACCCCAAACCATGCAACTCGCAGTAAAACACAGTAAAATTTCAGCTCCGATGGCTTTAGGCGACCCCCGGTTTTGGTCGTTCGACCCCCGCTGGGGTCCCGACCCACAGTTTGAGAACCACTGGTCTAAATATTAGACAGGATTATTAACCCTGTCTAAATATCTGTCATTTGTATCTATATCAATTTTTGTACACATGACAGCATACATCAAGTCACAAAAAGTAATGTCGCTTTTCTTCAGAGAATATCTACAGCATCTATCATTGCTGCCAGTTTGGCTCTGTACACACTTGTATGAGAACATTCTGTATCATTTTCCAGGTTTCTGTCACCAATGACAATAACAATAACTCATAGGCCCCTATTACAAGTCAACATGGTCTGTAGGTCAGATCAGGCACAGCTCCATGGTCCCCATAAAAACACCTAAAGCATTAAAGAGCATGTGCAGTGAAAATAGACAGGGACAATCAGATATTCTACACTCACCACCGGCCACTTTATTAGGTACACTGTCCAACTGCTGGTTAACACTTAATTTCTAATCAGCCAATCACATGGCGGCAACTCAGTGCATTTAGGCATGTAGACATGGTCAAGACAATCTCCTGCAGTTCAAACCGAGCATCAGTATGGGGAAGAAAGGTGATTTGAGTGCCTTTGAACGTGGCATGGTTGTTGGTGCCAGAAGGGCTGGTCTGAGTATTTCAGAACTGCTGATCTACTGGGATTTTCACACACAACCATCTCTAGGGTTTACAGAGAATGGTCCCAAAAAAAAAAACATCCAGTGAGCGGCAGTTTCTGTGGGCGGAAATGCCTTGTTGATGCAGAGGTCAGAGGAGAATGGGCAGACTGGTTCGAGCTGATAGAAAGGCAACAGTGACTCAAATCGCCACCCGTTACAACCAAGGTAGGCAGAAGAGCATCTCTGAACGCACAGTACGTCGAACTTTGAGGCAGATGGGCTACAGCAGCAGAAGACCACACCGGGTGCCACTCCTTTCAGCTAAGAACAGGAAACTGAGGCTACAATTTGCACAAGCTCATCGAAATTGGACAGTAGAAGATTGGAAAAACGTTGCCTGGTCTGATGAGTCTCGATTTCTGCTGCGACATTCGGATGGTAGGGTCAGAATTTGGCGTCAACAACATGAAAGCATGGATCCATCCTGCCTTGTATCAACGGTTCAGGCTGGTGGTGGTGGTGTCATGGTGTGGGGAATATTTTCTTGGCACTCTTTGGGCCCCTTGGTACCAATTGAGCATCGTTGCAATGCCACAGCCTACCTGAGTATTGTTGCTGACCATGTCCATCCCTTTATGACCACAATGTACCCAACATCTGATGGCTACTTTCAGCAGGATAATGCGCCATGTCATAAAGCTGGAATCATCTCAGACTGGTTTCTTGAACATGACAATGAGTTCAGAATAGAGCATCTTTGGGATGTGGTGGAACGGGAGATTCGCATCATGGATGTGCAGCCGACAAATCTGCGGCAACTGTGTGATGCCATCATGTCAGGATAGCCCGACCCCTGATGAAGCCGGTGCTCCGGTGAAACATGTCGGGGTGCTAATTCTTTGTCTTTTAACTAGCAGGCGTACTAGGCTCATACCAATACTTGTACTTTAATTAGTTACCATGTAGGTAGGCCGAACTTGTCAGGGTCCAGTCAGTGCCATCTGTCTGGACATCCGCAAGGACTAGCCAACTAAAGAGGTGCCTGGCACATTGTTTTCGTGTGAGCATAGAGTTTCTAATCTGAGGGATATAGCTAGGTTCGGTATGCGAAGGGATCACATTTGATCCCCCTACTACTGAACCCGCTGCACTGGGTTTAAATATAATAACTAGAGATGAGCGAACACTAAAATGCTCGGGTACTCGTTATTCGAGACAAACTTTTCCATCTGTCTGGACATCCGCAAGGATTAGCCAACTAAAGAGGTGCCTGGCACATTGTTTTCGTGTGAGCATAGAGTTTTTAATCTGAGGGATATAGCTAGGTTCGGTATGCGAAGGGATCATATTTGATCCCCCTACTACTGAACCCGCTGCACTGGGTTTAAATATAATAACCCTTTGCATCAGGGACGCATTTGAGGGACATAATTTGGTTCGGGGTTACATGTAACCTCTGGAAAGAATAATTTATTCCTAATTAAATGTGGTTGAAATCTTTTGTACACCTGACAATAGTTTATGCCAATATGGCAGGACAGATGTATAGATACACCTGACAATAGTTTATGCCAATATGGCAGGACAGATGTATAGATGTAGTTCCAATACAAGACACTACCATTGGTCAGGAGAGGAGCTGTTTTAGGAAGAAAGCAGCCATGTTTTTCAACCTCCAGACAACCCTTTTAAATCATATCAAATTCACCACCTGCAAAAATTCATCAGCCAAGTGTTTGTAAGTTCGCCGTTTCAGAGATTTTTATCTAGGGCTTAAACCGCCCTGATCAGTTGTAAAGGTGACTTTCAAATTAACTCTTTCATGGCTGCCCGGTATCGGGACGAGAGCACAAAACCAAGACACACCAGTCTCTTAGTAAATGTAGAATCCCCCCAGTTTATTAGTGCTCATCCGCATGTATCAATTACAGAGTCATCAGCATACGGGGGCAAGGTGTGTAGCATACTATATGGATTATGATTCTTGGCGCCATGTTCCCACTTCCTAGTATACTAGAGCAAAAATATAGGAAGGACATACTGGTCTCTCATTAAATGTCAAGGAGAAGCTGGCAGATGAGCAAACAGATTAAGAAGAAGATCATGACATTCAACTCCTCTCTTTTACAATACATTTAAGGACATTGTGCAGCAAACAGGTTTAGTAAAATGAAGTATGAATTAGACATTAGCTGGACAGTGCTGGACCCCCGGCCAATGGATCCCGAGCTAATCGGCTCTAATTACAATACAGGCCCAGTTCCGCCGGGTTTACGCTAAAAGATAGGGTCCGGATGGTGTGATTTTCTTAAGTGAAATTTGTAATGTAAGTCGAAAACTGCTATATTTTATAATTGCTCGATCACAGACAAAAAAAAATTTTTTTGCCTAGTGATAACGTGGAAGTTGTGTTTTAAAACATTTTTTGTTTAATGCCGGGCCCAGGATGTGACCCAGATATCCATTAAAGCATTCTATTAACAGACACCTTACAGCGCTCATTGCAGGGTTTATCTGGGATCTAGTTTGGAAAGCAATCAAGAAAGCGATCACCAGAGTCAGAGGGTTACTGCTCTGTAACTAGGGTTGTCTGGTAAAGTCGGGTGTCACTTAAGTACAGGGGACCCGCCCATTGTGAGCGCGCTATTGAGCCAAAAATGGCAACCACTGGAGAGGAAGGATAAACGAACCATGCGAGGACAGCCGAGGTCGAGCCTGTAGCAGGCAGCAGGCGCACCAAGATTACGTTAGTACAAAAATTTCTACGTGAAGCTTCCACGAACAGGCGCAATAATATTAATAAAGTACTACAAAAAAAATACCATCTAAAAGAATGCGATACCGATCTAACCAGTCCTTTTCAGTGCCACGGAAACAGAGGTGGGGGACGAAAAATACGATAGAGGGGGGGAAAAAGAGGGAAGGGAGTAGGCACGGCGCGGGGAGCGCGAAGGGTGCTTCCTGTTTATTTCAAGAATGTTACGGTTTGCAATAAAATATACAGAATATTTCAACAAGTCCTCAAATAATTCAGAATTGACTGCGTTCTTCATTCTATCACTTTAAACCCCTTAAGGACGGAGGGTTTTCCGCGCCTCATTTTTCTCGCTCTCCAACTTCAAATAAAGCAAACTTTTCATTTTTACGGGTTACAGACCTGCTGTTGTAGAGGACTTATTTTGTGAAGCTAACATAAGTTACTTTCCGTAAGGTTATTTATTTTAAACATGCCGTGTACTGACGCAAGCCTCTGAAATAAGAAATTACAAATGTGGAAAAATTGCAAAAAAAACCGCACGTGCGTCACAGTTCTTGTGTGGGCCTCAGTTTATTAGGACTTTACTCTTCGCCTCATAACAGAAATAAGGATCGACTCTCCGTGATCTACCGAATGGATTTCGTGTGGGTGGAGCGCTCGATTATTTCTGCCTGACCCATGAGATTGAGGTAGTTCCTGGTTACCCCCGATCATGGGCGATAAAAAAGGCCGTATTAGGTTTATTGTGTTTTAAATACATTTTCAAACAATCTTTTAAAACGAAACCTTATGTTGATACAAAAAAGAAAAAAAATTTTTTGCAACATCCTTTGACTAGACTAATAACTGTTTCTACTTTGCAGCGGCACGGAAATGGTGTGAGGGTGTAATTTTTTGCGAAATGATAGCGACGTTTTCATTGCTACCATTTTGAGACGTCTGTGCGACAATTTGAATCATTTTTATTCATTTTTATGTTATGCTAAAAAAGGTGTTTGATTGTGCCGGTGCTTAAAGTCGCAATTTCGGAAATTTGGGCGCCATTTCCCGCCTCGGAGGTCACCGCCGGCGTAACAGTTTTTATATTTTGAATTAGAATAGGGCATTTGGGACGCCTACGTCCGGACAACCACGGAAGCTTGCGAGGATATCGCACTAATATGTCTGTGATTTTTACATGTTTGTTATGTGTATATCCGTGTGAGAGGGAGGAGAAGGGATGGGGTAGGGGGACGGGGAAGGGGGAAGGGTAGGGGAGGGTGATGGGGGGAAATCGGGGGGGGGGCTTTTTTTTTTCAATATTTTGTTAGACCATATAGTGGTACAAAAACCCTAGACTTGATCAGATCGCTCACCTACTATATACTGACCAATACACAGTATTGCAATATATGGCGGTTTTTGAGGCCTCTACATTACAATGAGACACTGGCTCATGTAACGAACCTGCCTCATTAAAACCATGTAGCCTCGTGTCAAGAGAAAAAAAAGAGGAATAACATGGCTACAGCCGATCGCCGACCCCCCGATGACGTGTCGGGGGCGTGGCGATCGAAAAAAAAAAAAAGATGGCAGGCCGCCCGCGCGCCGCGTCCTTTATTGTTCAAAACGTCCGCCCGCCGACTTTGCAAAGTGGGGCGTTTTTTAGAGGGCTTAATGACGCGATCAGGTGCAAGACAGCCGACGCGGTTATTAGCGGGGGGGGTTTTGCTGTCCCCCAAAAATGCAAAAACCCCCACCTCTGTATGTGAAGAGGACTCGCCCGTGATGAACAATGTCCAATAAACTAATATTTTTTCCCACCTTATACCTCGCCGCCCTAGAGATAACGGCCGCAGAGCGGTTAGGGGGTTAAAAAACGTACCCACCCACATACCTACACAAATTCTACCATGTGTGAATCATACCCTTATGTATTATCTCACCTGATAGCTAACCTTCAGAGAAGAGACGAGCCTGAAAAATCCATAAACATACATCGCCTGCCCAAACCAAGATTTTATGCTGCGAGAATTTAGTTTACATCAGCAGATACATTAAAAGATCGATGCGGAGACAGATTGACAATTGATATGCCAATCCCTCCCGGCTACTCCGACTAAAGAAACTGTGGTTGATTGCCGGCCACTATTGAAACCTCCAGGTAAAGTATTATCACATTGAGAACAAAAGGAATAGAATATAGCAATTGAACAAATTACAATATTAATATCACCACAGCCTATAAATGATTGCAGAAAGAGTCTCTATAAACATCTGAGAGCCCAGTCCAATCCCAGCTAATTATAAAGCCAAACAACAGATCAATGCCTTTAACCTATATAAGTATACCTATAAATGACTAACCATGTCCATTGTATAGCATCCAATATTATGCATAAATAACAGATAGTGCTAGCATTTCATATATAGCATTTCCCAATTCTGACGGTGTTGAGTGGGGGGCGATCAGTGAATGAAAAAAGATGTAGGCTGCTTTTGCACAATGAATATCAATGATGAAACTCGTATCACTTTTTCCTGCAAATTACTATGGAGTTAAAGGACGTGAGAAGCTTTCCCAAAGAAAGTTTAAAATGTCCTAAACTTCTGCCCGAACATAAATCTGATGTTGCATCATGATGAATGAAGGTAATTGAAGCATAGGGAAGCGTAATGTAAAACTTAATTTTATGTTTAGTGTAATAGTGAAAAGGGTTTTCAAGAAAATAATATAACAGGCCCACATTTTTAAAGTGTTGCCACAACTTTTCTGTCTGACTTTGTACCACTGAAAAGAAGGTGCCATAACTTCTTGCACATTTGACCCATACTTGAGTTTATGCTGCCAGTTTTGTCGTTGCGGTGCCACTGTGCCCTACAAGACAGAAAAGATGTCTGCCCACCTAAAGGGTGCGAGTTATCTTAGTCAGACCGTGCCAACGATCCTGTCCCAAAGGGAGCCCACAATTCTGCCAGCATGAACAAAGTGCTCCCACCGAAAAACCATGCCGTGCAATCTGACCGGAGCCCAGCAAGGGACGCCACGATTAATTGAAGAACGTTGTGCCACGATTCATGCTATAGGTCGCATTCGGCCCCCACATTTCAAACAAGTAAAACTGCACGTTAGCTGTGATAAATGTGGGCCACCCACAGCTGTCGTTAAGTTAAAATCAAAGCTGTTGGTAGATTTTGAGCCTACAACACCATGGAGGGCAATTTTATCATCAACTTCTATACAGCTTGGCGTAGAAGCCATTGAAATAATCACAATTTCTTGACACACAGCAAAAAATTGTTCAATTATGTTGGAGATTACCCCACCTCCCCGAAATTTTCACCTGTCTGCCACAGATAGAAGACCTGCATTCTAAGATCAGATTTCATTGACCCAAAGTATAAACACCTGATTCACGCCTCTCTCAGATTTCTGCTGACGTCCACCCTAGGAATATATGTGCCTGTGTTATATTTGCAGGTGGTGGGGTTATTTCAAATCGTAGGCTGATTGTGCCCACAGCTGCTAATATCATAGCTCACAAGGCCAGTAGTTAGTAGATCACATAACCACCATGCCGAATCTGTATCTTTTTAGGGAGACCATTTTCTTTGCATGTGGCAGTTAAGAGGAAGTGAGGTTAGGAAGAGTGTTTGTGTTTGTGTTATTAGTGTACAGGCGCGTCCCCTATTAAAAACACGCCCCACCTTTTTTCGCCGTCTTTTTCTCCGATTTACAGACACGACCCGTGTTACAAATCGATACCTCTGGAGTTGGTAAGTTACTGATACTTTAACCCTAGGATATACCAAAGAGAACAGTCTCTGCTTGTGCTACATTATAAAGGGGGTCTGTAATTTATTGTTAATCCGGGTTCTTGTGACAATCTACATTTTTAAAAATCCAATTGCACAGAGACCAAAACAATCTTGGCAGGTGCCGGGCTTACAATTACTAAAAATATTACAGCTTCCGACTTACATTACCAATGCTAACTTAAAAGGGGTATTCTCATCATGGCCATTCAACATTTAATATTAAATTCATTGTCATATGCAAATATTTCTTCAATGGATGTTATTAAAGTCTGTAACTATGGGTTGTCTGTAAGTCGGGTGTCCTTAAGTACAGGGGACCGCGTGTAATGGGCGCTTGATCCAAAATGGCCACTGTAGAGGAATATATCACTAACCACTGTATTAAATCCTTACTGTCATCCTTACTGTCATCATCTCACCAATAAAGTTTGTACACAATTTCTATTGAATCTGGTAATAATTATTATAAAAGTACTACAAAAAACTCCAAAAACGAATGGACCGTACAGTCATTCTTCAGTGCTTACCATATTTGTGGTAACAAGAAGGTGTGAAAAATATTGCTTTATTTCACTTCCTTTTCTCTCTTTCATCTGATAAATAATTTTGCTTTAGAATGTTGGTTTCATAAAATACAGAACCCAAGTCCTCAAACAAATTCAGAATTGCTGCGTTCCTTCATTCTATCCTTTAAAAACGTACATACTAATAATTCTACCATGTGTGATCATACCCTTATGTATATCTCCCTGATATCTGCCTTCAGAGAAGAGCCTGACAATCCATACACATTACATTGCTGCCCAAACCAAGCTTTTTGCTGGAGAATTTAGTTTACACTCAGCAGATACCATTAAAGATGATGGGGGACAGATGCAATTGTATAGCATCCCTCCCCAGCCTCCGCTAAACGTAAACTGTGGTTGTTGCTGCTATTGGAAATCTCCAGTAAAGTATTATCACCTTGAGAACAAAAGGAATAGACATATACAATTGAACAATTACAATATTAATTCCCCATAGCATAATGTATTGGGAAAGAGTTCGTCTTGGCCATGAGCTGCAGGCACTTTAATGTTCTCTCATTGCTGCAGCTCTCGGCCCTGATGAAAGGTCATGAACCTAGGTTCGCTGTGCTAGAGCAGTTACCCTCCCTCTCTTCCAGCAGTCAATGGGGCTATATGTTAGCCACTTTCAGTGCAGCTAACTCATAGCCAAAGCACACTTTCATGTACATGAGTTTTATGAGTATTCTCATCTTAAATATGACTCATCTCTGCTCATTTTCAGATGACTTTGCAAGACATTTTTTCTATAGGTAAAAAGGCAAGGACATTTCATCCCCATGCTGATAGTTTAGTGGGGTAATTATTTAATTACTTTGCTAATCAATTGCACGATATGTATTCAGTGGTAAATCCATCAAAATGTGAAACCAGAAAACCCATTGTCTAAAAGTTACATTAAATGTGCAGTAAGAAAGTAAATGCTTTATTATAAAGGCAGTCCCCGAGTTACGTACAAAATAGGTTCTTTAGGTTTGTTTTAATTTGAATTTGTATTGAGGTTGGAACAGTTGTATTTTATCATTGTAACTCCAGACACAATCTATTTTGTCCCAGTGACAATTGAATATTCAAATTTTTTTGCTGTCATGGGTACAAGGATTATTACAATTTGCAACTGACCATTGTGGCCTGGGAGTAAAGTAAATAATCCGGAGTAGTCACAATGGGCGGAGAGGTGGTCTGTAAGTCGGGTGTCATTAAGTCGGGGACCGACAGTATTGTATTTTATTGCGGACTACAAATCTTCTTTGGAGAATTTACCTTTAATGTGTCTTCTACAGCAGTTCTGCCTTCTTTTCCCAACATAACATTATATGGATACAGTCTTTGAATAACTTGTTGAGAAGACATCAAGGGGAATACATTCTTGAGATACAAAAGAAAAAATAGATTAGGTCTTTGTCTAGTATACAGGACAACACAGAGATGATGTAAGAGGCCCATACCACAGCATAAAGTACAATGACCTGAGCTGTTTCAGACGACTAGAACCCCATGTGCTGAGTTCACATAGAGTGCAGCCGGGTGGTATTCCTGGAAAGCCAGACATGTCCCTGATCGCCATAAAGTCAAGCCAGTGTATTTATAGAACTCATTACATAAACAAGAGTAGCTGTAATGTTTTAACAAGGAATGTGTTGAGTTAAATCTTTGCAGATGTATTTTTAGGCATCCCATTAACTCTGCATGAAATGTTTGAAGTGAACAGCGAGTATCCTACTAATCCTAAAAACTATGTCAACTGCACGACTGTTCAGCCTCTTAATAAATGGCCATGGGTGATTTCAACCAATGTAAATTCATTCATCAAAACAATGTGTGCTGCCAGCCTATACACAAACATGAGGAAATGAAATGTCCCTACTAGTTTTTGTGGCCTCTGCCTTAGACTAACACAAAAGCCGTTGTAGAATATAATCCACGCAATATCCGAATATTCAGTATAATTAATGGTATCTATCTCTGTTCACTGGCAATGGAAAACAATGCTGTGTATTGGGCACCCAGAACAAACTCTACATGTTTGCTGAAATGGTAAGGAAAGCTAAAGAAATACATTTGGTAAAAGCATATACATTACATACTTAAAGGGGTAGTACACTTTATGTCATGTTTTTTGTAATGGGTGTGGGGGCAGGATATTACATAATTAGATAATTATGATATCAGATAATTTATCAATATACAACTATTAAATGTTATGCCCCACGCTTACGATATGTAAAGTAATAATAATTTAAAAAATAGTACAACATTCATCAGTGTTTTATCCTAACCCATTATATTAACACCTTAAAGGGGTATTCCAGGAATCAGCATAATTCATATACAAATGGGTCCTTAACCCCTTAAGGACGCAGGGATTTTCCGCTCATTTCTCGCTCTCCAACTTCAAAAATCCATAACTTTTTCATGTTTACGTGTACAGACCTGTGTGAGGGCTTATTTTGTGCGTAACAAATTTTACTTTCCCGAAATTTTATTTATTTTAACATGCCGTGTACGGCGAAGCTGAAAAAAAATACCAAATGTGGAAAAAGTGAAAAAGAAAACGCACGCGCGTCACGATCTTGTGGGCTCAGTTTTTTCGACTTTGACTGTGCACTCAAAATAACACCTCAGCTTTATTCTTTGGTTCGGTGCGATCGCGGTGATACCAAATTTATATAGGTTTTATTGTGTTTTAATACATTTTCAAAAATTAAACGAATGTGTACAAAAAAAGAAAAAAAATGTTTGCCATCTTCTGACGCTAATAACTTTTTGTACAGTCATTCTTCAGTGCTTACCATATTTGTGGTAACAAGAAGGTGTGAAAAATATTGCTTTATTTCACTTCCTTTTCTCTCTTTCATCTGATAAATAATTTTGCTTTAGAATGTTGGTTTCATAAAATACAGAACCAAAGTCCTCAAATTCAGAATTGCTGCGTTCCTTCATTGTATCCTTTAAAAACGTACATACTAATAATTCTACCATGTGTGATCATACCCTTATGTATATCTCCCTGATATCTGCCTTCAGAGAAGAGCCTGACAATCCATACACATTACGTCGCTGCCCAAACCAAGCTTTTTGCTGGAGAATTTAGTTTACACTCAGCAGATACCATTAAAGATGATGGGAGACAGATGCAATTGTATAGCATCCCTCCCCAGCCTCCGCTAAACGTAAACTGTGGTTGTTGCTGCTATTGGACACCTCCAGTAAAGTATTATCACCTTGAGAACAAAAGGAATAGACATATACAATTGAACAATTACAATATTAATTCCCCATAGCATAATGTATTGGGAAAGAGTTCATAAACATCTGAGAGCCAGTCATTCCCAGACAATTTATCAAAGCAACACAGATCATGGTTCTAACCTATAAGTATACCTATAACTGATAACCATGTCCATTGTATAAGATCCAATTATATGCATAAATAACAGATAGTGTAGCATTTATATAGCATTTCCCATTATTCTGGGTGTTGGTGGGGATCAGTGAAATATGTGGCTGCAATATAAATCAATGAAACTCGTATCACTCTTTTCCTGAATACTATATACCAGTGATGGTGAACCTTTTAGAGACCAGGTGCCCAAACTATAACCAAAATCCACTTATTTACCGCAAAGTGCCAACATTGCATTTTAAGCAGTAACTTATTGCTACCTGCTCTTCAACATCTATCAATCGTATCGGCCCCTTGAAGCCACTAATACAGTTGAAAGAAGGAGGGCACATTCATACTATCATTGTAGCTTCTCACCAGGGTCTCTCTGTACAGTAAGAATGTAGGGTCCAGTAGGAGGACCTACTTTTGGTCCGGTTTGGTGAGCTCTGTCTTCGGGTCAATGCCCTGAGTGCCCATAGGAAGGGCTCTGAGTGCCGCCTCTGGCACCCGTGCCATAGGTTCGCCACCACTGCTATATACTGTAAAGGGTTAGAAGCTTACCAAAGAAAGTGCCCAAAAGAAACAAAATGAAGAAATCAAATAAGTTTAAAATAGTCCTAAACTTCTGCCCGAAATAAATCTGATGTTGCATCATGATGATGAAGTGTAATTGAAGCAAAGGGAAGTAATGATAAAATTAATTTATGTTTAGTGAACTAGTGAATGTTTTCAGATATACAGGCCCACATTTATGAAAGTGTTTGCACCACTTTTCTGTCTGACTTTGTACTGAAAACAATGTGCAAACTTCTTGCACATGTAATTAGTGTATGCGCCAGTTTTGGGTTGCGGTTGCACTGTGCCCTACAAGACAGAAAAAATGTGCACCTAAAGGGGCGAGTTACTGCTTAGTCAGACCGTGCTCAACGATCCTGTCCCACGGGCGCCACAATTCTGCAGCATGAACAAAGTGCACTGAAAAACGTGGTGCAATCTGCCGGAGCAGCGCAGGGGACGCCAGATTAATGAAGAACGTGTGACACGATTCACGTATCTGTCGCACCCTCTGCACATTTCACAAGTAAACTGCACATAGTGATAAATGTGGGCCACAGTGTGTTCTATGTAAAATTAGACCTGTAGATTTGAGGCTACAACACCATGGAGGGCATTTATCAGCGCTTCTATGACAGTTTGGCGTAGAAGCATTGAAATAATCACAATTTCTTGCACACAGCAAAAAATTGCGATTATTTTGCGATTACCCCACCTCTCTGAATTTTTCATGTCTGCCACTCTAGAAAACCTGCATCTAAGACATGATTCATTGACCCAAGTATAACCCCTGTTCACTGCTCTCTCATATTTCTGTGACGTCCCCTCCTAGAATATGTGCCTGCAGTATTTTTGCAGGTATTTCAAAGCAGTGTATATGTGCACAGCTGCTAATATCAAAGCTCGCAAGGCAGTAGGTATTAGTCACATCACCACCATGCCCGAAATCTGTATCTCATGGGACATTTCTCTTTGCAGTGTGTCAGTTAGGAGGAAGTGGAGGTAGGATGAGTGTGTGTTTGTGTATTAGTGTACAGACGGTCCCCTACTTAAAAACACCCGACTTACAGATGACCCTTAGTTACAAACGGACCTCTGGATGTTGGTAAGTCACTGTACTTTAACCCTAGGCTACAATAAACAGCTGTAACAGTTATTAAAGGCGTCTGTAATTTATTGTTAATCCTGGTTCTTATGACAAAAATTGCAGCCTATTCCAAAACATTTTCGTGATGTACATAACTGTAACCCGGGGGGACTCACAGTACGTGGCATTGATAGAGTCCTTATGGATTCCAGGGGTGATGTGAAGAAACATCTATTGCAGAAAGAACTTAGGTGGATCACCCTCCTGGATACAGAACAACTGAAAGGCCTCAATGAGGCCACTAGCTTCAAACCTTTCTTATAATAATTTCTTTTTTAATGTTTTTCTGTTGTGGTGTGTTTTTAGTAATTTTTGATTGTACTTTTCCGTTTATAGATATGTACTGAATCCTCATGGTCATCATGAATTTGGAATCATTTACGTGGCTTATTGGATGTTCTAAGACCTGAAGATTTTTGATATATGGAGTAAATTCGTTTATTGATGCGCATATTGACTCCCTTGTCTTATGCGGTGTAATTTTGAGCACTTTTGCACTTTTTGATCTGTTGACCAAGACCTTGTAGTATACAGGTCTGTGAGTGTTATCACTGTGTGATTAATATGTAAATATTCCATTTCAAATGGTTTTTATGGTAAAGTCTTTTTGTATTACCTTTGGTGTGTGTATACTATGTAACAATAATGGTTCACTTGCAATATTATATATACTCAAATTTTGGCACTTATTGCACTTTATTGATTATGACACTTTTTTCTAAAGTATGCTATAGAGAAATAGATATATATGTATAAATGTATTATACATGTAATTTATGTACATCACTTCTTCACCCCTAATATTTCTATCATATTGCACTGGCGCACTTTCTTTATGATGAATATGAAATGTTTACTATGTAGCACTTTATTTGAACTGTACACCGCATATGAATAACTTCATATACAGGGTCTGAAATATGCTGTCTCAGATATATATATATTACCTGATGTTCATGAGGAAGGATTCGCTATATACCTGTACTGAATTTAGTAGTTGTAACCCTTTTATGTTCTGGTTCCCATTTCTGGTCATACACATTATCCCCATTATCTCCTGGCTGTACTCACCCGCGGCGTCTAGTTGACGCGCCTGTGCGCGTGCGCCGCACTTGTGTGTGTGGAGGTGTGCGCTTCGGGCGCGTCTCCATGACAACTTCCCTCTGATCATGTGATTCGGGTGGGCGTGTCGTGTTGACGCGGTTCCGGGGCGCGGCCCCATGCGGCAGGTGCGACACGCGGTGGGCGTGTCTACAAGCTGGACGGCCGGTGGTGAGTATAAAATAGGGCATATGACACACACACCTCACCTGACGAAGCATCAGCGAAACGCGCGTCGGGGTGTATATTTACTGGCCTCCTAGGATCCCCTATTGAACCTACCATCATGCTTACGGGTAAGCAATAAATGATTGTGTGCATGGTGGGAGCCGGTTGGTACCTCCGGTTCCCACTCCACATAGGACTGCATCTTTTGTACACTCCCGTTTGCATCATTTATTATCACCCATCAGACTGTGTAGTCTGTAGTATTATTTCTTCTTACATTAGGTTCTGGGGTTCCTTTAGGGCGCTTATGTTTTCGATGGTTGCCCCTATTTCCATCAGGGGCTAAATTGTTTCCCCCCATTTCTGTCCCTATCATATATGTTTTTGTAATGTGTGCATTGTCACTTTAATAAAATACATTGTTTATTTTATTTATCTTTTGACGTTTTCTTTGACTCTCTTTTGGGTTGTGTTCTTATGACAATCCCACATTTTTAAAAATCCAATTGTCACAGAGACCAAAAACAATTTGGCTGGGGTTACAGTTATAAAATATACAGTTCCGACTTACATACAAATTCAACTTAAGAACAAACCTACAGAACCTATCTTGTATGTAACCCGAGGACTGCCTGTACTGTATGTAGCCTTTGCCTTATGCCTGGAATGGTACTTTGGTTACTTTCCGAAAAAAAGTCTTAAAATGTCATAAACCATAGTGTCTTGTGTTTGTGGGCTCTAAACCCTAAACATTTTAAAATAGGAGCAGTATATTGACAGTAGCATTATTAATTTCATTTGAAATAGAATACCACATACAATAGTATAACAATATAAATAATAGTATTAACAAAAAGGTTTACAACTATGAAAAAATAATAAAAATAAATAAACACGTTAGGTACACCCATGTCCCAAAATGTCCGATATATCAAAATATTTCCCTGACGTGAAGGCTATAACATAAAATTACATCCAAATGTCCGAATCAGCACTTTTCCCCATTGTTCCTGACATAAAACATTTTTTGCTGCACAAACCAGAACAGACATAAAACAAAATACATGACCTAGTTTGGAAAATGCATAAATGTGACAGCATATAAGATGTTTGGGGACAATATACAGAAATAAAACTATTTATATGTAGAGGGAACTTGTCAGCAGGGAGTTACCCAGTAAACCAGTTCCGTGTGCAGCAAGTCATCTACTTTATATAATGATAGAATTAAATAATGTGCGAAAACTATGTGTAAATGAATAAACGAATAATAGGAGGCAAGTTGTATAAATGTATAATTGAAGGGATGCTATATGTTCATTAATAATTTGGAGTGTTGTATAATAATAATAAGGACACGGTATAAAAACGTATTAGTACATTTTGTATAGAAACAATAAGTAGACTGCTATATAACACATTTTTTAATAGGGGCAATATATAAAAATAATTCGAAGGGACATTAAATAGATAAATTAATTTATTAAAATAATTCACAGGGAAACCATATATTATGTACCGTAATTAATGGGGAGAGGGGCACACATGATTATCCTTTACTTCACTGCCCCCGCTAGTGCTTAGAAATTCCCTTATCCCAGAATATTTCTATGTAGTAGTAGGTGGGCCCGCAAAATCAATTTCACTGGTGGGCCCCAGGTACTCGAGTCCGACCCTGCACAGGATCCATCTACAAAACCCGCCTTATAGCCTTTGCAGAAGTAGGAAACATTACCCTGTTGACTTCAGGTCTTGCACTGCCCTTGCCCCTCTCCTACCCGTCACATTGCATCTTAGTTATTAGGAAGAGAAGACTCCCAGGCAGTTTCAGACTGGTCCAGAGCAGGCAGAAGCTGTGCTTAAAGAACATCGTATAAAGCTAATGGCTGCTGCCTAAAAGGAATAACAGCAATACCATACCTCGGGACTTTTGATGAGGTGAAAGAGGGACAAAAGATACAGAGCATATCATGCGCTGCACAAATTTCCCTCTCCTAAGCCACGCCTTTTGCCCTGCCCCTTATTTCACCCACACACACCATAATTTCCCTCTCAGTGCCCCCCATTCCCCCCTTACATTTTGGTCCCCTCCTCATACTCACACTTACATACTCATATTGTGCCCAGCTCCCCCCGGAGAGAATACAGTTGAATGGAGAGAACATTCAGTTGTGACCACCTCTTCATTGAGGTCAGCAGTGACATGGGCGTCTGGATTGGGGCCCCTTCACAAGATCAAACTAATGAAATATCTGAACAAGATAAAATAATAAAAGTACAAAAGGGGGCATCAAGATCAGTGATCATTCTAAACGTATGACATTTCATTATTGTTTACATTGAGTATGGGCTGGACCAAGCCAAGTCTTACCTTTTTATTGTACTACTTATCTACCTTACTAGATAACCATAGTTCCCTCCAATCTCATAAATCCATTTTTATCATATGATGTCATACTTTACCCTGGTGCAGTTAAACATGTAACTAAACAAAGACTGATTTTAGCTAAATGTATTTATTTTTGTTACATATTTACTTCCTGCATTTTATATAGTGGAAACATGTGCCATTATATAAAATTCACTGTTCAATCTGGATCGGGTTTCGTAGAAATGTTCTTTATTTCAATTACCTTACATATGATTAAGCTGAGGTAAATTTATGATTCAAACAAAGTAAATTATTTTAGGCCGAAGCAGGGTTACCATTCTCCAGGGAATATGCAAGTGTATATAATCTTACATGTCATTAGAGGAGAACAACTGTGTGTCAGGAGGGAAATATTGTCCAATTATTCATCCAAGAAAGGCCATGAATGCTGGAAATGGGAACAAAAATACCAATATTTTCATAGGGCCCCAGAGTCAAGCAGTACTTGGGGACCATTCAGAGTCTACAGTAGTAAACTCTACTGAAATTAGAGTCTGCATTATTCTTCTGGTGACTGGAGATATGTGTTTTAAAGTTTTTAAGTGTTGTAAACCAGTTTCCTGGTGTACAAGTGTGTCATCAAAATTTACTACTTTATTTTTGACATTTTCCACCCTACTCTACTTTTAATTTTAACCTACTCACGGCTGATTTATAAAGTCAACCTTGATGCGACAGATAGATTTACAAAGTACGACATTCCCATAAATGGCAAAGTTAGGCACAAATTAACTCCAGTCCCTTCTTGACTGTTTTAGGAACTTTTTGTATGTTATAAGTTATCATAGAGGCTAAGACTGCTTGATAAATGTGGCATATGAGGTGTTAATAACTGCGTTGGATTTGAGACTTCTTGGTGAAATTATCACTAAAAAGTTGCACATTTTATCCAACTGATTCCTATGTTTTTCCTAAGCCAGGAGGGGATTGTAGTGAACTTTTTCCTTTCTCCTTCAACTTACCGTATATTCCGGCGTATAAGACGACCTGGTGTATAAGACGACCCCCCTACTTTCCTGTTAAAATATAGAGTTTAAGATATATTCGCCGTATAAGACTACCCCTTTTCCAACGCATACAAAACACCAGTAAAAATTAAAAAAAAACAGATTTGAATTTAACATGGTCCTTTTTTTAATTTAAATTCTTATGACATGCAGGTATAATAACAGGAAAACTGTTGCTCATAAACATAAGGCATACTACAACAACAACATTACCATCGTCCATTTTACTGTAAATGTTACCATACTGTACCTTAAATTTTTATTTTTAATATTCCATGCCATGTACTCAGAAGCGGGAAAAAAAATTCCAAATGCAATGAAAATGGTGAAAAAACGCATTTGCGCTATTTTCTTGTGGGCTTGGATATTACATCTTTCACTGAGCACCCCAAATGACATGTCTACTTTATTCTTTGGGTCGGTACAATTAAGGGGATACCAAATTTGTAAAGTTTTTATAATGTCTTCATACATTTACAAAAATGAAAACCTCCTGTACAAAAATTATTTTTTTGATTTTGCCAACTTCTGGTGCTAATAACTTTTTTATACTTTGGTGTACGGAGCTGTGGGTGGTGTCATTTTTTGCGAAATTTGATAATATTTTCACTGATATCATTTTTAGGCCTGTACGACCTTTTGATCACTTTTTATAGATTTTTTTATATTTTTCAAAATGGCAAAAAAGTGCCATTTTCGACTCTGGGCGCTATTTTCCGTTACAGGGTTAAACGCAGTGAAAAACCGTTAGGTTAAACGTATTGCGAAAAAACGTTACATATTTTTGATAGATCGGGCATTTTCGGGACGCGTCGATAACTGATGCGTTTATGATTTTTACTGTTTTTTTTTTAGTTCGTTCTCGGAAGGGGGGTGATTTGAAATTTTAGTTTTTTTTATATAATTTTTTCTTTTTTTAACTTTTTTTTTTTATTATTTATATTTTTCAGACTCCATAGGGTACTTTTAACTAGGTTGTCTGAACGATCCTACCATATACTGCCAACATACAGTATGGCGAGTATATGGGTGATTTCCTCATTCATTACAATGTGCTGATTCAGACATTGTAATGGAAGGGGTTAAAACGAAATAATAGCCTCGGGTCTTCGGAAAGACCCGAGGCTCTACCATGGAGGACAGATCGCCGCGCTTCGCCATCCGCCCTCATTCTTTTTGAGGGTGACGGCAGCTTGCCCGGCAGCCATCGCTGTGAAAACACCCGCGATCGGTTGCTGCAAATATGCACAAAAGGACTAACGGGTATGAGAGGGATCAGGCCGTGAGGCCCTCTCCATGCAAGCCCGGACCGCTGCAGTGATACCCACGGCAGGGCGGTCGCGATTTACCGGCGTATAAGACGACCCCAGGACAGACAGAAGATTTTTTGTCTTCAAAAGTCGTCTTATTAAGCCGGGAATATAGCCGGTTATGTCTAACACATGGGATCACTTGAATAACCAATAGGTCAAAGCTAAGCCTGAAGAGAAAAAGAGAGGTCCAGATGGAAAAAAAATTTTGGTAAAATTAAGTCATAAACTGTCGTGAGACCATTGTGGAGGATAATTTGTGATGCAGGGAAAAAGATGTTGTAACTTCAATGATAAATTCCCCACCATTTAGGGACTTGTTGCAACCAAAAGTATCAATTAGCGTTGCATTAATTTTTAGCGGCCAGGCGTGGTAACGTTAAATTTCCCCATGGGAGCCACTATGGTAGAAAAAAATTAGCAATTGGTTTTAGGGGTCGGCTAATATAATAAACTTCGTTTATCAAATAACCTTAAATGCGCCCCCTCTCCCCCAATATACCCCACTCACTAAGAAGCCCTCTTCATAGCCACTTTCATTATGTTCTATTTAGGTGTCTCATTCGGCCCCTTGTTATGTGTCTCCTTTCATAGCCCACTGTGTTATTTCCCATCTATTACCTTCTTTGGCAGTTTAAGTTAAAAAAAATAAGGGTACAATACAGGAATCGTCCCTTACTTAAGAAAAACAACCGACTTACAGAGGACTGCTAGGTACACAAAGGGGACCTTTGGCTGTTGGTAAACTAACCTGTTCTTTAAGCCCCCCAGGTCTACAATGATCCCAACTCTGTAATAGTTATCAACTGGTTTTCTGCAATTAAAAGACGTATGGTTAAATCCTGGGTTCTTATGACCAACCAAACCATTTTTTAACATTCCAATTGTTCCGGAAGACCAAAAAAACAATTTTTTTCGGGGAAAGCTATAATTATAAAAATATCAGTTCCGACTTAAGGACAAACCTACAGAATCTATCTTGGAAGTTAAAAAACACGGGGGGGGGATGCCTGTACGAACCTTTCCTCTGGCAGTAAAAAAGCGCCCAGGGCTTTTTTTCCATGCGGTGGCATGCAGAAAAAACAGGAGTGTATTCCTGGCAAGGAAGTCAAGGAAGTCAGGCTGACAGCGCGGGCACGGAGCCGGGGGGGAGCAACGGATGTCCTGCACCTGTCCTATTGCGCTGGGCCCTAATCGCTTGGACGTATTTGAGTATCGAGGAGTTTAAAATTTTGTTTCTTCTTTTTAAGGGTTTTTTTTTATGGGTTGGGGGGCATTGTTTGGGTAACGGGGGCTTTGCCTGTATTACGACCCCTGGGGCTGGCTGGGCCTGTTATGTTTAAGAACATTGGGGCTTGGGGTGGGCCTGTATTTACTTAACAATTGTGGTGGATGCCTGTAGAAGACAACCCGCGGGTAAACTCAAAGTCACTAGGTTTTCCAGTGTTGGGTGTGGTGAAAATTATGGGTCTCGGCCTTATAAACTAGGTCGGGGCTTTAACCTCGAGTCATACGGTTACATATTTACCTTTGTACAAGTTTTATGAAAAGGTTTGTTAATTAATATTCAAATTTAAACTTTATGCCTGCACTGGGGAACATTAATTGGATCTACAAAAAATGCTAGAAATATCTATACGGAGAGGATATGTATTAGCAGGGGATTTTAACACAGTGAAGGGGGAATATGCACAGCTGTATAACCATGAGGAAATAACCATTTGCAGTGGACCAAAGGCTGACGCTTTCTTCAGATTGTGGTTTCGGAGGCCTTCTGAGGTCACTTATAGAAAAAAAAAACACAGGGTCACAGCCCTAGGGATACATGGATTTTACTTTTCCATAGTAATATGTATGAGAAGCGAGAGGCTTTTATGTGGGGGTGGGCTCTCTGTCGAACGAGGCAAGATGTTCACGCTGCAGCAGGGGAGGTCTTTGTGAATGTATCAGCTTCGGTATGCTTGTGGGTTAAAAGCCAAATATAAAGAACATTACAATAGTACAATCTATTTATGTCTACAAGGCAAAATCGTTAGGTATGCTGAAGAGGTGTGCCAGGCCGACAATTAAATGTCCTCTGGCCCTAGTAAACACCCGTTTCCAATTAGAGTCCTTGTGTCAGTAAAGCTACGCAAAACACAAATTGCCCAAGTTATTTCTCCAGAAAGCCCTTCGGAAAAAACCCGTACCTTTCATACTTAAAGAAAAAACCAAATAGCTCTACCTTGTCGTGCATTCTGAAAACCTCTTGCCGGGGTAAGCGGATGTTGCCACATCTTTACCACACCCATGGGTAAAAAACAAATGGATGGCGTCACACGTTGTCTACATGTTGTCACTGATTACATATATTTGCCACTGTCTTGCTGGTGTCCACTGACGAATGAGAGGGTTGATACTTTCTGGTGGCAAAACTGATGTTATATAAACTCCGGTATTACCCCCTTTTTTTGGGGGAAACGAGGGAATGGAACAAACACACATATTGGATGTTACCATTGTGTAACCGATTCTGGACCTGGAACATTCTGTATTATAGCTTTTTCTTGGACGGCCTACCGGGTCAAAACCCTTTAGATTTTTCAAATGGATGGGACAAAATGATGCCCACTGGGGCGAAAGGGAAAACAGCGAGGCAGAGTACAACAAGAAGTTGAAAAACAAAATGAAAAACTGTGAATGAAATAAAGAAAGGGTGGTGGGGGACCTTATATGAAAACAGAGGTTTTGGTTCTAAAACAAGTGTTCTTATGAGTTTTGATGTTCAAAAAAAGTTTTGGGTCAACGGGGCTCCCCGTGAATGATTCATGTTTCACGGATTCGCGTCGTAGCGTGTTCCTAATGTATTCCGTATTATCCTCTGGGGCCCTGAATCTGTCCGTGTTGAAGGGTATTTTGTTTTGTTTTCTTGTTGACTGTTGTTAATGAATCCGATTAGGTTAGCCCAGAGCGCAGTTTGGTAGTTGCGGTGTTTTGTTTTAGTTGCCCGGGGTGTGTCCTGACGTGGACGAGTCAGTTCACTAGTGTGGCCCCACCTTTCTGTTGCTGGGTTCTCCGCTCTGCTTTGTTGGTTTACTCCTGGGAGGGGAATAACACAGGAATGTCCTCTGCATTACTACCTTGGCTTTCTGGTTCCCTTTCTCCTCTACCTTTGTCCACCACTGAGTCTTATGGCCATGATCCCCACCCCTGTGGGGGATTCCATAGTTAGTAGTATATGTTGGAAGAACAATTGACCACACTCCCATGGTGTTTGGTTTTTGTCTTTTTCTTATTTGACACCCCCACCGCTAGCCAACACGCACACAAGTCAAATACGCAGGAACCATAACAGAAGGGGGGGGAACATACCACGTGCTTTAGCCAAAGGGGACCACCCACATTCTTCATGGTCATAACTACCCGCTTTGCCGGGGGGGAGTGGGGGATGAGAGGTGTGGTGGCTTGGGCTATCCGGGTTGAAAAATTGGGAAGGGGGGGTCTTTACGATATGGTGAACAGAAGCCATATGGTGGCCACTTATTACTTTTTTTGCACCCACGTGGCACTGTGCCACCTAAGACCGGGAAGGCGGCGTAGGGGCTTGAAGGTTTGTGCTAAAAAATGAGGTGGAAATCGAAGAAGAAGGGGGGTGGTCTTGGGGCGGGTGGTTGTTAGTACATTAGGGTTTTTGCCAACTTGTTGTTGAAAGTGGGGCTGCTGTGTTGGGGGCGTTGGTGGCGGCGCTATGTGAAGTTTGAGAGGGCAGTTTGAAAGGAGCCACGGTGCCGCCACTTAGGACTTTCCATGGGGTCCCCCAGGTGGTTTCCCCGTCAGGGGTTTTGGTTCACAGGGTGGTCCCCTTTGGGTGGGGTGGGTCCCCAGGTTGTCGCCCCAGGGCCAGGGTGTGGGGCTAGTACCATTTCTCACAGTGGGTGTTTGGCAGTTCCAGGAGGGCCACGTAGAGCCCTCTTACCCAGAGCCCAGGCCACCCCTTCACTTGGCACAAGTAGTTGTCCGCGCGGGCCGCGGATCGTGATGGCGGTTGCGACTTCCTCGGGCCCATAGGGAAACCCCTCCGCACCCCGCCCAAAAGGAAGCATAACTGCCACACCAAAACCAGTGGGAGAGCGAGGCAAAGCCAATAGTCGCACAGTTTTTATTTTTATGATTTTATGCTCTTGGCTCTTAATTTACGGGTAGTTGGTTTTGTTTTTTTTGCGGTTTGTCGTACGGGCATCCGGGCAGGTTACAGTTCAAAGCAGGGATTCAGGGTCTATCAGGCAGATTGAGCCCCCCAAGGAGGTGGGGAGAAACAAACCCTTCTAGGACCAAGGTTTTCTGGTTTTCCCGTTTGCTTTGTGGGTTTGGGGTACTTTAACTACTTTTTCAGCGTGGCAGAAGTAAGTTAGGGCAGTTCAGGCGGACACAAAACTTTCGCACTGTGAAGGGGGGGTCGTGAAGGGCGTTCCGTGTAGAGACGTGTAAACGCCGCACCAATGTGCGGGAAAAACAAGTGTCCTTTGGTTGCGTTGTTTTGGTGTATGTTGTGATTCTTTGCCTTTGAGATTGCACCTGTTGCACACTGCACATGGTTTTGTTTTTGCACTTTGGTGCTGCGTGCTGGTTGTTGCCACCATTTTTGCACCAAAAAAAAAAGAAGAAAGGAGGTTGCCAAAATGAATCTTTTGCTACTCTGCCATCTGGTCAGCGCCAATTGCAGGGGGGGAGTTGGCCACAAATAAATCCCTGAATCTGGTTGACCCCCTGGGCCCACCACTTACAACAGGGAAAAAAATAAAATAAGCACATTTAGAAAATCAGCACATAGTAAACCAGACATTTCTTTGCCATTTTTTGGGGAATGCAATTGGTCTTAGTAAAGTCCCCCATAATGTTGTTCATATGGTTTAGTTATATTCTCCCCTCATGGGGGGAACATTTCTGCTATGTCTGGCTGTACTATAGCGCTTCGTCTCTGCTCTGCATCTGATCAGGACCAAACTAGGGTTACATAGTACCTCCTCGGGGAGTCTGAAAAAGTATATTAATATAACAATATCAATCAAAAACGTTAAAAAATAAAAAAAATGATTCAATAATCTGATATTAAGATACTAACCTATTTCACCACAGATTGGCTATCATGCTCACACCCACCTTGTCCCGTTTTACTTTTCTGTCAGATCCCTGACCTATAGGCTCTATACACACGTAACACACCAGTACACCAAATGTCAAAAACCGTTGCATGTGTCCAATTCGACCAGTTCATGTTGCGTCTGTACAAACTTGCACGCTACATCACAGATGGGAGTCCGCTACTCATCAGTTGGCTGTGAAATTATTGCATTCTCAATTTTAATAATGTTTTTACTGGTGTAAGGTGTTTTTCATCAATCCTTTTGGTGGTTCTCCACAAAAGAAGATGCGGTTCGTTAAAGGACATCTACCATCAGATTATCTGAGGCAGATGCTTAAGGCCAGAGTGCAGACACCACTAACTGCAATCTACTGTTGCTTATACCAAGGGTGGTGCTGCATTGCCCAGCACTAGGCAACAGGACTGCCCATGGATTAACCCCAGCAGAAATCTTCCCTGCCCTGGTGACCGGGAACACCAAAAGTGTCTGCACTTATGGCCCAGTGTTAACTAGCGGCACTAGGGACCTCGGTCTGCATCTTCCCCCCTCCCAGTAGGCCTAACAAAGTCCTGCCACACCAACGGCAATAATGACGCAGTATCAGCTCCAGTCACTGCTCACAGCAATTACAGCACCCAAACTAACTGAACTTATCTGATGCATCTGTTTCAAGCCAAGAAAGCAGAGTCGAGTGGAATGTACACTAAGCCCCTAGTGTTGGTCATTGAAGGCCACACATCGCCTCCCCCCCTCTTTTCCCACCTGCAGATCCTAAACGTTTGCCCAACTCTCCATAGCACCTTCATTGCGGCACCGAAGCGATCTCTAAACAGGGGACTTAATGTATCTGACGCTGGTGTAATCATAGCGGCAGAGATGAATACTGGCACCAATGAGCACAAGTAACATCATCAATGGAGACCTGAACTGTAAATGATTTTCACAACCTTACTGCTAGGACGGAGCAACATGTACCAAAGGATAAAGACGGTAGCCAGTAATTAGGCAGCTTCAGTGGGCAGTATTAGCCATGGACTCAAGCCAATAGTTTATTTCACCCAGCATCATTAAAACTGCCACAAAACAACTATGTGTAACCCCAGTATGTTAGCGTGTCTATTTGTTATTGTCCCTTAGTATTTCTGTTGTACTAAAATGTTTATCTCTTTGTAATGAATGTGGTTATTACACTCACGGCCACTTTATTAGGTACACATGTAGTAACTGGTTGGACCCCCTTTTGCCTTCAGAAATGCCTCAATTTCGTGGCATAGATTCAAACAAGGTTGCTGGCGCCATTTCATCAGAGATTTGGTCCATATGAATGATGGCATCACACAGTTGCCGCAGATTTGTCGGTGCAATCCATGATGCGAATCTCCCGTTCCACCACATCCCAAGATGCTCTATGCTTGAAATTGGTGACTGGGAGGCCATTTGAGTACAGTGAAATCATTGTCTGTTCAAGAAACCAGTCTGGATATTCCAGCTTTATGACATGGGATTATCCTGCGTGAAAGTAGCCATCAGATGTTGGTTACATTGTGGTCATAAGGGATGGATGGAACATGGTCAGCAACAATACTCAGGTAGGCTGTGGCGTGGCAACGATGCTGAATTGGTATCAAGGGCCCAACCAAAAGTGCCAAGAAAAATATTCCCCCACACCATGGACACCACCACACCAGCCTGAACGTGTTAAGGCAGGATGCTTGGTAACTGCTTTCATGTTGTTGACGCCAAATTCGAACTTAACCAGGAATGTCGCAGCAGAGAAGAGACTAATCAGAGCAGGCAATGTTTTTCCAATCTTCTACTGTCAATTTCTATGAGATTCGTGAAAATGTAACCTCAGTTTCATGTTCTTAGATGAAAAGGCGTGGCACGGCGTGTCTTCTGATCTGCTTGTAGCCCATATGCTCAGAAAGTTCGACTACTGTGGCATCAGAGATGCTCTTTGCCCCTTACCTTGGTGTAACGGGTGGCGATTTGAGTCACTGTGCCTTTCTATCAACGCGAACCAGTCTTCTGCCCATTCTCCTCTGACCTCTGGCATCAACCAAGGCATTTCGACCACAGAAACTGCCGCCTCAATGTGTTTTTTCTTTTTCGGACCAATCTCTGTAAACCATAGAGATAGTTTGGGCTGAGTGAAAATCCCAGTAGATCAGCAGTTCTGAAATACTCAGACCAGCCATTCTGGCACCAACAACATGCCACGTTCAAAGGCACTCAAATCACCTTCTTCCCCACAATGATGCGCGGTTTGAACTGCAGGCGATTGTGTGACCATGTCATACAGGCCTAAATGCACTGGTGCCGCCAGTGATGGCTGATTAGAAATTAAGTGTTAAGAGCAGTTGGACAGGGTACCGAATAAAGGGGGGCCCCGGGGAGTGTATATGTTATATAGTTATCTCATCACAATGTTCTGTAAACTATCTGACCCAATTATTTTTTCCCTTCCCATTAAAAAATGGCTGGAACATTCTTTATACCTCATGGTTACCCCATTATTCCTCATAGACTGTAAGGCTCTCGTGAGCCGGGTCCTAATTCCTATTGTTCCATATGACTGTTAAATGTGTGACGGAATTGTTTCGGACTATAGGTGCACAAAAAATATTGGATTTTCTCAGACATCAAAGGTGCGCCTTATAGTCCAGTTGGACCTTTCTATGTGAACCCGTACTACAGATAACAGCTGCCTTGAACTTTTCCCAGGTCTACCACCTGTGGTCATCATCCTTATAATCAGGTGGCCTTATACCTCGGTGCGCCCTGATAGTCTGAAAAAAATACTGTAAATGTTTCCCAAATAACCGCAAAGGGCAAGATGAGCTGAGTTAACAACAGGACAAAAAAGACTATATGGGGCCTGGAATCCAAAACAAGAACCACAGTGAGTAAAGAAACACGGAATTAGAGATCAAAATCACATATGGGATATACATCGACTACTTAGATAAGAAGCCATTAAACACGGCAATTCCTGCATTCAATTCCAGAGGGAGTCACAATGTTCAAATCATAAATCCACCTACGTTCGGATTTCAAATGAGCCAAGGTTGAACATCACCCTGGATGCTAACGCATTTCATTGCAAAGGCCAATTAATATACACCCTGTTATATCTACATTGTGCTAATGTAAAAAATGGTGGGGCCTTATCCTTGGTGTTAAGTCATGTCAAAGTGATTGTGACAAATGTTTTTTGTCTTTTTTCCCCTTTCTGAGTTTTGAGTAGTTTGACCCACTTAGATTAGTTTGAAGGACATATCAATGCATTATACCAATTTTGAGTTTTACATTCACATAGTGTTTCAAATGAATGACTATGGTCCACTCAGGGGTTCCACAAACTGTAGATCTCCCAACACACAGGGGCACACATTACAACTGCCCACATGGATAAGGTTCTTAAATTTGACATCTCGTATGTAGGAGGGTTCTGAAAGGATACTACCAAAGTGCAACAACCCCGCTATTGTCTCTAAACAAACAACACCCACAACAACCACATCCTGTGGCCCAGTCTCAAAGTTTAAAGGGGGAGGGGTACATCCTCAATAGGTCTCTTCAAATGTGGTTCATCCACGTTATATATATGCCAATTCACTATTGTATAACAAATACTAAACCTTATTTATTTTCCGTGTGTTGTTTAGGAAACCTAGTACCCACGAAATATTTGTCATCTCTCAGTCATTTCAAACTGCTGAAGGTGCAAAAATTGCCTATTTGGTAGTCCCAGTTTAGATATCCAGGATGGAGGCTCATGTAGTGCCATATTTGTTGACCGTAGTGTTCTAATAAGTCAGTCAAGGAAACTTACTCTCCAAACATGTTAAATACAGAAATTTAATTCCATAGAGAACTGCTTAAAACATTAAGGTAAACATTTATGCCAAATTGTTTTGTTACCAGTTCAAGGCAGCCAAAAAATCTCTCAAAGTTATTTCATTAGAACCAGATTTAGAAAAAACCAAAATATATCTATTATGAAAGTGGAACCACGGTAAGCTATGCATCAGGAACTCACCCAAGTGTATATGTGTCATAATTTTTTTTTTTGGTATAAAACTTTTTATTTTGATTTTTACCTATGTATAAGATCTAAAGACCGTTTTAATACCTTGGTATGCCTCCGCTACACCACTGCCCTCCCTTTCCACCCTTATCCAGTAGTCTCCCCCCCCTGCGTTCCGCTGTCCCTCGGGTTGTCTGGTTTTTTACCCTCTTTCCCCCCCCTTTCTCCTTGCCTTCTTTCTCCGCTTGTCTGGCTTCCTCCCCTCCTTCGCCCTTTTTGGTCGGCCTTCTGTCCCCTCTTTTGTCTTGTTTTCTTTCCTTCCTCTGTTTGCCTGTTTCTTTGGTGTCTGCTCTTTTCGCTTTTCTTGGCTCCCCCCACACAGAAGATGCGTGCTGATTGATATCCAACCGATCCACGAGCTAACAGGGTTTTTTGTGTGCGTGGTTTTCTCCATGCAACCCTTCCCCCCACGGTTCCCATACTTTCCCTTGTATCAAGTGGCGTATATCGGTATCACCCCCCACAACCTTCCTCTTTTTCCCCGCGATTCCCCCATCGTCTACTCTACTTAATTCCACTCTGCAAGTTTCGGTTCTTCTTGTTTTGTACACCCTTTAAGTAATGAGTGTAGAAACGGAGCCTTGCCGCTTGCCACTCGACATCAATTGAGTGACTCCGCTCACCATTTGGGTGGTGCCCCTGTAATCTTGGTATCAACTCGCCCCCCTGTTCGGCGGATTAGGCCGTCCGGACACCACTGTCTTATACGTAATATTCCTTCTGTGGTTTCTGTACTCTCCCTGCCCCCGTCTTCACCCAAGCCGCCCTATCCGACCACGCCAACAACACCCCGCCCCAAGCTGAATCAGTCCCCCAAAGATAATGTGAAGCCGGCCACAAAACAGACGCCACTGCACAACACCCCAGAAGACCCAACTCCCAACTACCCCCCCTACCGCATCTCAACAATTGTACATTTTTAATTAATTTCTGTTGGGACTAGTACTGAGGGTTGTATCATACATGGGGTCTTTAGTTTGTATGAGTTTTCTTGTGGTTTTTTGAAAAATGACACCTAACAAAAGCCCTGTGAGCGACACTATTTGTTGATCTGTGTGAATTGAAATGACATATGTAGGTCTGACCTTCCACCCACCCCCATCATACCTGTACGCCGGATGTGGTTAGCCCTGGGATAAATCATATGCGTACCAGTAATAAAGATATGTCCCTTTGGTCCCCAGTGTGTCTTTTAGGAGCCAGTTGTTTAGCCAAGGGGGTCTTGCCTGAGGGCGGTATGTCATTTTCAGTTGTGGTTATGAGTTATATTTGAATTCTTCCTTTTGTAGGAAGTTGAGAACTGGCATCTGGTGGTGTTCTATCAGTTGTTGGATTGTTTTTATTGTGGAATGTCCTCAGTGGGCAGTGGGTGGGGTCTGTGCCATTGTGCCCATAAGGTATCCGAGTGGGTCTCCTATTTGGGTTTATTAAATAGGTATCAGGGTGCTTGGCAAAAAGTGCTGGTGGGGGCCTAGTAGAGGGAACTCTGAGCAAAAGCGCGTTTTGTATTGTTGTTATGTCCCTTTTGCAATTAAATTTTGACAAAACTTTCCGCTGCTTTAAGCGCCCCATAATTGTGCTTTTGTTACAATTAGATGCTTAAATCATTTAGACTTGGATTTATATAGTTCTGGTTGTGGAGCATATCCACATTTTTTCAGAGGTTAGCTCTATGGTTAACTTAAAGCTCTGGGAGATGAAGGCTTCCATTATCTTCTTGAGTGTTAGTCTTGTGTAAAGGACTTTAGCTTAGTGAAGTATGAGTAGGAATTAGGGCTTTCTATGGGTAGTGTTTGTAAAAAGCTATAGAAGTTTGGGGCATATGAAGTCTGAAGTAAATTTTTCTGTTCAACCATGAGATATATGGTTAGAGCTAATGAGTTTGTAAACATGTTTGTATTTTGCGTAAACAGGGGATTATAATTTTATGAATAAGGAGGTAATTGCGGTTTGCCATTTAAAGGGATAATTCTTGTTAAGAGAGAATTGTTTTGGAGGGGGCAGTTATGTTAAAGTTGATTTAGTCAGATAGATTGATTTTTAAAATTAGATGCTGTCCAAATGCGTGCAGCATTTTTATATCTGCGGAAGGTTGTGTTGGGTTTGTCAGCATCAGAAGCAAATCATCCGCAAATGCTGCGTTGTTTAAGGTGGGTGGTTGTTTTTTCCAACCTTTTAGACCACTTATTTAATTGTTTGTTCTAAAGTTTGTAGTAGCGTTAACATGACTAGGATAAAGAGGGTAGGAAGATAAGGGACATACTTGGCGTGTTCCATGGAAATGAAAGGATTGATAAAATCCATTTGCTTTGATTTTTATTGCGTCGGGTGACTATATAAAGTCATATAGCAGTTATAAATTGTGTTGGTATTCAATTTATTAGGGTTTCCCTAATAAATGACCAGTCCACTCGGTCGAACGCTTTTTCTGCGTACGTACCGAGGAGGACTCGGGGGATCTTCTGTGTTGTGCATAATGAATAGCATGTAGTACATTTCGGAATACGGTACCTTCTTACCCTGGACAAACCTGTTTGTTCTGGATTGATAAGAAATTGGGAGGTGTGGAATCGCTTGGCCTAAAGTGGCCCAGATTTTAATTCCACATTTAATACGGATATGGGCGTGGTCACTTCCGCAATTGTTCTAATCTTACCCGGTTTGGGTAGTATTGTGACAATGGCGCTAACGCTTGCGGTGGAAGGAGAGCTCCCTGTAAGGGGGAGGGGAGTAGCAACCACTCCATATATATGGTATAAGCACTTCTAAATTTGTCATCTAGTACCCCGATGGGAGTCCATCTGGGCTGGACTTTTATTCAGTGGGAGTTTGAGTCAAATAATATCTGAGATGTCTTTCTGATGTTACTGGTTGAGTGAGTGAGGAATTGTGCTGCACTTTCATCTAGGGAGGGTAGTAGTTTTATTTTTTGAGGAAAGTTTTCATGGCTTCTAGTTTTGCACCTTGTCCATTGGAGAGGAATATAAATTAATATAAGTCTGTATAGTAAGACCTAATTGCGTCAATATATCCTTGGATTTCGTAATTTCCCCTTTTTTCTTGGGGGGTCAGTGAATTTATAAATGTGGATACCTGTCTTTCACATGAGTGTTGAAATAAGTGTGTTTCCTTTTATTGCCGCTGCGCATAAATTGAATTTAACATATTGGTATTGTTTGGATGATTAAATGTTTAAGTGGTTCAGTTAAATCACTCTCAAATTATTGAGTTTTTCCCTGTGTGCTGGCTCTGTGAGTGTTTTGTTGTTGCTTCTAGGGTGAAATTGTACTAAAAGTTTATTTCAATGTTTCATTTATAATCTTGTTATTTCTGGCTCCTATAGCTTTGAGTTCTCCGTTATCAAACCCTTTGTGCGTTCTCAGATTATTGTCTTAGAAAAGCCCTTCTGTGGGTTCTTGTTGAAGAAATATCAATGTCAGATGCAATTTTGTTTATTGTTTCTGTGAGTTCCGTAATGTTTCATTAAGAGCCATGTATGTGAAAATTTTCTTTGGGATTTCAGCTTATTAAAGAGAGGTCCCTATAAATCAGGAGCGTGGTTCGGTTATTGTTATCGGGGCTATCTCAGCTGTACGTAGTGGGCTATATTGTGGGACAGGCCGATTCTAGCAATTTGATGCCTGAGGGAATATTAAACGCTGGGGCCCCCCCCCCGCTCCCTGGTAAGTAAAATGATCTGAAAACTTTACTAACATTAACAACCCTCTACAGACAGCTCCCTGACACTGCGGACTGACTACAGGGCTGGAAGTTATAGTGACATCTAGTTACCTATAGATGACAAGCTCTCCATAAGGGGGATCTTTATCCGGGTTCTCCAATCATGACGTATCTGCTGAGCTCATGGCCAGATATTTCAGCTCCGTGCAGCAATCTCCAACCGGCGTCCTAAAAATACAACAGTCACCATCAGTATAAAGTCTCCTGATAAACAACACTGTGCTACTGAAAATAGATACTCCCACAACACAAATGACCGCACTCTCCAACATATAACACATCCCCGTCATTAATATATAAATTCTACTGGAATTATAGCTGCACAGCAGCAATTCAATATACAACACCCCAAATTTATTAATACAGGACCCCACACCCTAACATTAGTTGAAATTATGCAAAGTATCTACCGTATCCTATACAATAATATATCCCACCCTGTGATATGTTAAATGGAGTTTAATTCAGTGGCACCTGTGATAATGTAAATATTAGCAACCCCCTAATATACAGACCCCCAGCTTAGTTAATATACCGCGTCTCGCATAACAGTTCCCCCGTCAGTAATATACTGTATCCCATATACAGCCCCCCACCCCACAGCTTAGTAATATATGTTTACCCCCCAGCTGTGAAAATCTGACCCATATAAATAAATATATCAAACCCCCCGACAGTATTAAAAACAGTTATGGCCCCATAAATATATCAAACCTACCAGGGGGAGAGAAAAAACGAACGGACCGCACATCCACACATTCACACAAATGATCTAATGCCGCTAGGCTTACATTATATAAAAAAACGAAACTTCGATAGGTTTCTTAGTTACTTTTGAGCAAAATTGTATAAGCCCACCAACCCCCACTCACGGGTGACCTCTGTTTGGTGCGGGTCCTACGCTATTTGTGCAGAATCACATGGCGGTCCAACCCCGCCGCCAGCACAGCGCGGCAGACCAAGACCAGTTGCCCCCCAGTACCCATACTGGCGGGCTAGCCCCCAGGCTCCGGGCCCAGGCCCCCACCAGCACCGACACCACAGAAGCGGCGGACGCCATGACACCGCACAATGTGAAAGGAAAAACGGCACAATGTGTGAACAGGTGTGACTTACTCCACCGTTCCATGTGGGTCTCAGAAATGGCTTGAGAGGAGTAGGCGGCCCTAAATGCAGTCTCCTGCTAATTTAAAAACACCTGGGTTTCGAATGGGGCGGAGGGAGTGCTGGTTAACAGGAAAAACAAAATAAAAATGAATAGGGATAGGTGTACTAAACCAACATGGGGAGAGGAAAAAGAGCGGACCGCACATCCACACATCACAAATGATCTAATGCCGCTAGGCTACATATATAACAACTCGAGGGTTCTTAGTTACATTTTGATCAAATGTATAAGCCCACCAACCACTTCACGGTGGTGACCTCTTTTTGGTGGGTCCCTGCGCTTTTTGCAGCATCCCTGGCGTCCACCCCCGCCGCAGCACGCGCCGCTAGGGACCAGACCCAGTTGCCCCCAGTACTATACTTTCTACGCCCCCATGCACCTACTTCTCTCCCTCTCGCCCCCACTCCCCTCCCTCACTCCTAGCCTCCCCCCCTCCGCCTACACTCTCTCCTTCATCTCGCTCTCCATATTTGCTCGCGGTACTCTCCCTCACCTTTCTACCCTCCACCTCCTATCCCTCCTTTTCCAGCGATCTCCACCCACCCTCTCCGCTTCCTCTACCCTACCCCCACTGTTCCCACACCCTTTTTCCTTTCCCCTCACATTTCTTCTCTTTTGACTGCCCCCTCTCTTCCCGGTGACTCCGTTATTCCACCTACTTGTTTCCCTTACACGATCCAGTTCTCCCCAACCCTCCTTCCCCCCCGCATACCCGCCCTTAATTGTCTCTCTCCCGTCATTCCTTAAATATACCCCGTACCTTCCTCCTTTCGACCCCCCCATCACCTCACTCACCCATCAGCATTTGTTAGCACTCCGCTTGCCTCATTCACTGTCTTTTTTTTACTCCTCTCTTTAATATTCGACCACCCTACCATTTGCCTTTTCGTACATTCATTGTTATGTCGCCTCCGTTCCTCATTTCCCCCCCATCCCCCACATCCCACCATTACCCTTCTCTTCACCTTCCCTCTTCATCCGACTACCCTCCCTCCACAAGCCTTCTAACCTCTTCTCATCTCCCCCCCTCAGCTTCCCTCCTACCCCCTACTGCTTTCGCCTTCTTACTTTTTTTCTTTTCACCCACCACCCACTACGGCCTCCTCCCTTTGCCCCCCCCCAATTCTTAAACTTCTGCTTTCATCCCATCTTCATCTACTCACGACTTTCTATTGCCACACCACCTACTGTAACTCCTCTATCCATAATGGCGGGCATGAGCCCCATGCGATCCGGGCCCCGGCCCCCACCAGATCCGCAACACAGAAGCGGCGGACGCCATGGCAACACCGACACCAGGTGGAACAGGAAAAACGGGTCACCATGTGTGGAACAGGTGTTTGTTTGTTGAATACTCACCGTTCCATGTCGGTCTCAAACAATGGTGAGAGGGGAAGTGGCGGCCCCTAAATGCAGTTCCTGCTAATAAAAACCACCTGGGTCGAATGGGGCGGAGTGCTGGTACCAGGACAAAACCAACATAAATGAAGGGATTAGAGTGTTACTCAAACCTAAACATGGGGAGAGAAAAAGAACTGGACCGCACATCCACACATCACACATGGATATAATGCAGCTAGGTACATATAAACGAACTCGAGGTTCGTAGTACATTGGATCAAAATGGTGATAAGCCCACAACACTTACGGGTGGACCTCTTTTTGGTGGGTTCCCTCGATATTTTGTGAAGCACACATGGCGTCCACCCAGCAGCAGCAAAGAGAACGGAAGGACCAAGACAACAGTTTGCACCCACAGGGAACAAGAAGGGGCCGGGAAGGGGAAGAAACAAGGGCCTTTTTCAAAGGGGAAGGAGGAGGAAGACGAGGGAGGAACCTCTTTTCTCCCTTATTCCTCCCCGGGCCCAGGCCCCCACCAGCAACGCACCACCAGAAGCGGCGGACGCCATGCAACGCCGCACCATTGTGAACAGAAAAAAGGCTCCCATGTGTGTGAAAACAGGTGTGACTACTCACCGTCCATGTGGTCTCAGACACTGGCTGAGGAGGAAGTAGGCGGCCCTAAATGCAGTCTCCTGCTAATTTAAAAACACCTGGGGTCGATGGGGCGGGAGTGTGGTACAGGTAAAAAAAAAATAAGAAGGGATAGATGTACTAAACCAACATGGGGAGAGAAAAAGAATGGACGCACATCCACACATTCACACAATGATCTAGCCGCTAGGCCATACATATATAACGAACTCGAGGTTCCTTAGTTACATTTTGATCAAATTGTATAAGCCCCACCAACCACTCACGGTGACCTCTTTTTGGTGGGTCCCTACGCTATTTGTGCAGCATCACCATGCGTCCACCCCGCCGCAGCACAGCGCCGGCAGGGACCAGACCCAGTTGCCCCCCAGTTACCATATGGCGGGCTATGTTTCTTGCCCCCATGGCTCGGGCCCAGGCCCCCAACAGACGCACCACAGAGCGGCGGAAGCCAGCAAACACCGACACATGTGAACAGGAAAAAAAGGCTCACCCATGTGTGACAGGTTGTTGACTACTCACCGTTCAATGTGGTCTCAACCAATGGCTGAGAGGAAGAGGCGGCCCTAATGCAGTCTCCTGCTAATTTAAAAACACCTGGGTCGACATGGGGCGGAGTGCTGGCTACCAGGAAAAACAAAAATATAAATGAAGGGATAGAGTGTACTAAACCAAACAGGGGAGAGAAAAAGAAACTGGGACCGCACATCCACAACATCCACCAATGATCTAATGCCGCTAGGCTACATATATACGAACTCTGAGGGATTCTTAGGACATTTGATCAAATTGTAAAGCCCACCAACCATTCACGGTGACCTCTTTTTGGTGGGTCCCTACGCTATTTGTTGCAGCATCACATGGCGTCCACCCCCGCCGCAGCACAGCGCCGGCAGGGACCAAGACCCAGTTTGCCCCCAGTACCAGTATGGCGGGCATAGCCCCCATGGCTCAGGGCACAGCCCCCACCAGCACCGCACAACAGAAGCGGCGACATATGGGTTACTGGGGGGAGGCAAGGGATCTTGGATCCTGCCGGCGATGTGCTGCTGCGGCGGGGGTGGACGCCTGTGATGCACTGCACAAATAGCCGTAGGGACCCACCAAAAAGAGGTCACCGTGAAGAGTGGTTGGTGGGCTTTGGGGCTTATACAATTGATCAAAAATGTAACTAAGAACCCGACGTTCGTTAGATAATGTAGCCAGCGGCATTAGTCATCTGTTGTGATGTGTGGATGTGCGGTCCAGTTCTTTTTCTCTCCCCATGTTGGTTTGTACACTCTATCCCTTCATTTATTGTTTTTCCTGGACATGGTACCAGCACTCCGCCCCATTCGCCCAGGTGTTTTTAAAAATGCAGGAGACTGCATTGGGGCCGCCTCTTCCTCTCAGCCAGTGTCTGAGACCACATGGAACGGTGAGTAGTAACACTGTTCACACAGGTGAGCCTTTTTTCCTGTTCACATGGTTGCGGGTTGTGTTGCTGGAGTCGCCGCTCTGTGGTCGGCTTGCTGGTGGGGGCCTGGGGCCCGGAGCCATGGGGCGGCTATGCCGACAGTATTGGGTACTGGGGGGCCAACTGGGTCTTGGTCCCTGCCGGCCGCTGTGCTTGCGGCGGGGTGGACGGCCATGTGATGCCTGCACAAAATAGAGTTAGGGGACCCACCAAAAAGAGGGGTCCACAGCTGAAGTGGTTGGTGGTTATACAATTTGATCAAATGTAAATAAAACTCGGAGTTCGTTATATAATGTAGCCTAGCGGCATTTAGATAATTGTGTTGATGTGTCGGATGTGCGGTCCAGTTATTTTTTCTCTCCCCATGGTAATATCTCAAAACTCCCCCCCACAATAAAAAACAATTATGGCCCCATATTTTTGTTTTAAATATAACCCCACACCACCACACACCACACCAACAACACACACACACACAGTTTAAACAATTGTGGCCACATAATAATATATTCAACCCCCCACAGTATAAAACAATTATGGCCACATTATAATGTAAAACAGCACCCCCCCCCAGTATATGACAATTATGGCCCAATTAATATACCCCCCACACAGATAAAACAATTTATGGCCACATATGTAAACAGCACCCCAGTATATGACAATTAGGCCCTATAATATATACCCCCCCACACCGTATAAAACAAATATGGCCACATATAATGCATACAGCACCCTAGTATATGACATTAGGGCCCCATATAATGTATACAGCCCCCCCCCACACAGTATAAAACAAGTATGGCCACGTATGCCCCCCCCCCCACACACACACACACACACACACCAAACACAGATTATGACAATTGTGGCCCCATTCCCCCTTATCAGCAAGATTAGACTTATGAAAAAGTGCATGAAAAATAATAAAAATCCTACTACCTGAAGGCAGCTGCTCCCTCGGAGCGCGGCTCCGGTCGTCACGCGTCTATCCCTGTGAGCTGAGGCTCCAGCGGCAGAAACAGGCCCGTCGTGAGTCGTGACGTCATGACGCCAGTGTCACTGATTAGAAACGGGCGAGCAGCAGCCGGAAAGGCGCTGCGTCGCTCGCATAATAAATCGCGCTGTGTCTTTAAAGAGACAGGCGCGATTTATTAGCTTGTGGCGATTCGGGCGTTAATGGCGCCAGAATCGCCCCACTTTAGAGCGGGAATTCGACGCCCTGACAGGGACCCGCAATCTGCCGCCCTGAGGACGAGATTTTCATCGCTCTGGCAGATGCCGGGCCTGTGGGGGAGGAGGTTAGAAGATAATTAATCTTGATAAGAATTGTGAACGTGTGAATAAAATGTAAAGTCCAGGTATTGGCGTTGCACAGAGTCACCATGCATCTGTAATTCCTCTTCCTGGAAACATTTGTGTAAGGAACTTAATGTTTTTTGTGAGTGCATGTGGTTCCTTTAGAGCTGTCCCAGGAGGTGTCTATGGCTATATTAAGGTCTCCTACTATGATCAGCCAGGCCATCTGCCATTTCATGGATTTTAAGTAGTGTCTCCTGTAGCCATCCAATTTGTTTTCTTATTTGGAGCATAATGAGGCCAGTGTTACTGGGATGGTCCCAATATTACCTTTAATACTAGAAATCTTCCCCTCTGGGCAGACCACGTCCATACGGGGTGAAAAGGGACTTGGTTAGATATCAGGATACTCATCCTTTTTGGCTTTGTGGGATGTGCTATGATAGCAGTTTAGTAATTGTACTCTTGTGTTTTGGGAATTTGGGTTCTGCTCTACCTTAAAATGAGTTTCCGGCAGGAAAGCATATGTCGGAGGATGTTTCGGAGAGGTCATCATTTGCGATCTCTTCCTAGGCGTATTTTAGCCCTCAGGTTCATCGATGTTACTTATGGACGTCATTGGTTTGTGGTGATAAAGGAAGGAAAGGAAACTACTCTGCAGGCAGTAGGCGATTAGTGACTGGATAATAGAACATATGAAGGCATACATTTAAAAAAACAAAAAAAAACTGTAATAATACAATATTAACATTCAAGTTAAATGTAAATACTGTGCTATTATGGTGGTGTAGTTTAGGTTCTTTCTTATGAGCCATAATAGCTTTTTCAAAAGGAAGAGCAGGGATGCTCAGATCATGGTCAGGGCCTATCTTGACCTTTTCTGGGGGGGGGGGGGGGGGTGGTCAGTTACAGATTCTGTAAAATGATCGGATTTGCAGCAGACTATTTACCACAGGCTAGGGTCCTGTGTGGGACAAATCAAAATTCAAAAAATAAAAAAGGGGGGGTTGTTAGCAGATAGATAACAAGGAGAGAAATTTATTCTTCTCGTTAAGGCATAGAGGAATTGTGTCCTTGAAGCGATTTTCTGTCACATAGGGGGTCTAGTGGAGCCTAATTGTTTACCGAGTTTTAGGGGGAGGAGATGAGGAAGGTTTATGGGGGATGAGGGAGGTAGTGGTAGGGAGGGAAGGAGGGAGGAAAAAGGGGAGAGAGAGAAGGGGGGGTGTGTAGTGGTTAGGGGTATTGGGAATTGCGGTGGATTAGATCTCGGTTTATCCGGGTGAGTTGCATTTTTTAAGAGTTAAGGGCTGTACGTAAAGTAATTACTGAAAAATCACACAAAATGTAGCCTCCATCTGACGTTTCAATCATGTCAGCTGCCGTTTTGTGCTTGCAGATGGTCCAGGTTTTGTTCTGGGGGGATTTTGTCTTAGAGACGGTTTCCATTTTTCAACAGAGGAACGTGCTGGCAAGTTCTAGATGTTTTTCTTGGACTGGCAATCCAGGAGGTGATGGTAGTGGACTAATGGCCAAAATATCCAGGATCTTTGTAACTTGCCGGGAGTCGTTATAAAACATCTCTTCCCTTGTGTGGAGCATCAGTGCCCAAAAAGGGAAAAGCCATCTGTAACTGATGGTTGGGAGTCTTAGGGGGTCTGTTAAGGGCGAAGAAGGCGCCTTATAGAGTGTAGAAGGAGCCAATATCTTGTATAGGGAGATTTTGTATTCTCCTCATATTCCAGCTCTTTAATTTCTTTGGGCTGCTTTAAGATTGATGCTGTGGTCTTGATAATTTAATAATCGCATATCTATTTCTCGGCGGGTCGTCTGTTTTTGGAAGAGGGCCGGAGGGATCTGTGTTCCTCTCTATGTGATAATGTTGTTAGCCCGTCTTCGGTGAGCAAAGAGGCACATATCTGTGTAGCAGTTTTCTGGCAGCGTGTCGAATGCATATGTCCAGGTAGACTTTTATCCGCACCACTTGTCCGACTTCTGTTTTCCTGATCTTCTATTCAGTATGGCGTGTTCCAGCCCAATCTGCTTGTACTGACATGTTGTGTGTTTAAAGCTGCACTAAAAAGTCCAAAACGGTGGCCTGGTTATTTTCTAGGGTTTCTACCCTCCTGCCCACAGACCTCTAGGTCTTCCTCTGATTGCCACTAAATCTTGTTAGAATGGTTTGCTTTGTGCTAGAAGCTTGTGCAGTTAACCTTTTGAGTTTTTGAAGTGTATTCTTGGAGAGGGTGACGATCTGTCCTTCTCAGGTCGAGGCCTGGCTCTCTGCCCTCTGAGTTCCTCTGGAGCGTTGATTCTGGCGGGGGAAGTTCCGGCGCCATCTTGCGAGGCAGCAGGCAGCGGGAGATTAGCATTTACGGAGATATTTCTCCAGGTTACCGTGATTTTCATCGTTTTTCGGTTGTGGCGTTGTTTCCAGCCCTTTTCTTTACCGATTACCCCTTTCGGGGTTGTAGAGCTCTATTTAGCCGTCGGGTGTGGTTGTTGCCAGCCTGCATCAGGAGTTACTCTTTTCAGACGGCTTCCGGCTTGCAGCGCGGGGTTCAGGCTCCTGCACCCCACAGGTGTCATAATTTGCACAACAGCTGCCCCTCACCTTCTCGCAGGTTTTAAATACTATGATCTTAAAAAGAAGGGGGTTTTGGATACCCGTTCTCTAGAAGCATCCTGTGATCCTGACAACGGGGCATACGGCCACTTTGTTTTAAGACGATGTAGACACTTGTTTTATTTGACAGAGAAGCACTTACAGGCGTTAAAGCAGCGTGCTTAAGTGGTCCCAATCCCTTTGCTGAAACCCCTATGAAGGTTGATTTATGTTTTAAAAGAGGGACACACATAAGTGGTGAGGGATAGTAACCATATTCTCATAATACCAGTTTCATTAACACCCCTTATACATCCGTTTGTCTGGCAATACGCTAGTAAAAGTACCCTGCTCCCAGAGTCGCCCCCCGGCCTCCCCCCCGTCCTGTGGGTACTGGTGTTACCACAACTTGCGAACGGCCGCTTCAAAATTAAGATCATGGTCATAGGGGAATGGCAACAGATTCAGGTCACCATGACAGCCTCGGGCGTAGAAAGACCCTGGCGGTTGGTTTTAATCACCACATCAGTACACTTGTGCACTTTTGCAAGATTTTAATGAATGATCCTTTTGCGGGAAAATCCCTATATACTACCATACATGGTATCGTATGGCAGTTATGGTAGGATCGATCAGGATCGACCTAGGGTTAAAGTACCCTAGTGGAGTCTGAAATTAGTATCAATAATAGACAAAAAAGTTTAAAAAATCTATAATAAAAAACCCATAACAAAATTCAAATCAACCCCTTTCCGAAACTGATCATAAATAAAACAGTAAAATCATAAACGCATAGTTGTATCGACGCGTCAAATGCCCGTCCACAATCATGATAACTTGTGTTTGCATCACTGGTTAAACACCCGAAATGGAAATAGCACGCCAGATTCAGACAATGTATTTTTTGCCATTTGAAAATATTTAAAAATCTATAAAAGTGATCAACGTCGAACAGTCCTAAAAAGATAGTTGAAAAACACTTATCAAAATTTTGCAAAAATGAACCCACACAGCACCGTATCGCAAAGATAAAACAAAGTTTAGTAGCCATTCCCAGGAACGATTGGCACCAAATCCTCCCAAAAAATTTTCCCTACAGGAGGTTTTCTCCTTTAGTAAAGGATTCGAAATACTTTTTTTTAAACCATTCTTCTATTACAAATTTGGTATCCCCGTGATCCGTTACAAACCAAAAGACATTGAAGTAGACATGTCACTTCCTGGGGTCTCCCCCCTTGTTTCATTTCACATGTGCACCAAGCGTATATAATCACCAATGCCCCCCCATTTGCCACAACACATACCAAAAACTAGCACAAATGCCATTGGGTCACACTTTTCACTTGACCATCAAGCCATCACAGGCTCTTGATCGTGCTAAAAATAAAAAAACTTATAGATCTTCCTTGGATAGTTGAGGACGGGGAAAAATTAATGGACATGAAAAAAAAAAAAAGGGCGTCAGGTCGTTAAACGGTTTTTTATAATGTGCAAAAATTTTATCACAGTTATAAACATGCTATGTGTTGGTTGACGCCACAATAATATGCACTCTTTCTCACTAAGGCAACATTAAAATTCGGACTAGACACCTTCCAATGCTTCTATTATACCAGACACGAAAACATGTGCGTGGTGTGACATATATTCTTATGTGTTGTAATGTAAACAAGACTACTCATGTGTCTATTCATTAAATATATATAAAAAACTGGGTGGGTTAGTTATTGCTAGATTAACTAACAGAGATGGGCGAGCACACCGTTTTTATGACTTGCATATTTACGTTAAAAGCTTAACAATTTGACGCGCCTTTGTATGTTTCTCTTGCTTTTTCAGTTGGTTAAAAATAGACGAATTCAAACAACGAATGTTGATTAATGAACTCTCTTGGGAAAAATCAACTCACAATTGCAGCTGGTATGAGAACGGAGCCTTATGAATAGGTGACCTTCTAATGGTAATTAGACTTGTTTTTCATGAAGTCTTTGATACAACCGTGCGCTGTCATCCAAGATTTAGAGACATTGAAATAATCACGAACATAGCAAGAGAGGATACGATACACCATGGCACGATAAACTCGAAATTTTTATTGGTCGTAATGAGACACACCGAATAATTAGCAAAGTAGGATTCAGACAGGAATTGACACAAAATCACCACCACAACCTGATCTTGATAGCTTCACCACTAAGAGATGCGAGAACTCCGAAGAAGAATATTTTATTTCTTAAATAATACCCACAATCCAACAAACAACACAGCATCACACATTTGCACAAAAGAGAGGACAAAAAACCATAGAGTAATTCCATGAAGCAAATATTAATAAGGCAAAAGAGACACCAAAATCTGGCACACCTCCAGTGGAGGAGAAGATAACCAGGAAGAAAAATTAATACAACCAACATTGGCGCGCAAAAGAACTGACCGCCACTCCACAGATATAAACTAAATTGTTGCGCTAGGCTATATTTGATCAAACAAGCTAACTGACAAGGGTCGGAGTTCCCAGTTTAGATCAAATTGCATAAGCCCAATTATGACTTCAGGGTGACTCATTTATAGTGGGTCTAGGCACTTTAGTGTGCAGCATCACATGGCATCCACCGATGCTAAGACACAAGCCACCAGTAGGGACTGCGGGTGTGTCGGGTGTTGTGTTGAAGCGACGATGGATGCCATGGATTGCCGCACTTATTAGCGTCAGGACCCGCTTAACTAGGTGATGGTCACCGTGACTGACAACCATGGAGAGTGGTAGTTGAGCAACAGTGCGCTTATGCAAAATTGATCAAAATGTAATCACCTAATAGAACCTGTGCCGTTCCTTTTGTAAAGTAAAGCCAAGCAGCAATAGATCATTATGTAGTGTGTGGATGTGCCCAGCAGTTCTTTTCCTCCTAAATGTTCCATCCCCTTATTATTAGTTTTTTCCGTTGACACAGCAATCCGCCCTATTTGACCCGGTGCTTTTAAATTAGACTGCTTATGGGTTGCCGCCTACTTCCTCTCAGCAGTGGTTGAGACCCACATGGAACAGTGAGTATTTCTGTCAAAATGATGAGCATTTTAGTCCTGTTCACTTGGTGCGGTGTTGCATGGCATATGTGCTTGCTTCAGGGATGTGGTATGGTGGGGGACCCGGGCCACCCAGGCCATGGGGGCTGTGCTGCCAAGGTCTCTGTTTAGGTGCAGTGAGGGGAAACTGGGTTGGGTCCTTGCTGATGCTGTGTTGCACGGGGGCGGAGCCAGGTGATGCCACACCTATTAGCGTAGGGACCACTACAAGACACACCGGAAGATTGGTTAGGGGCTTATGCAATTTGATCAAAATTGGAAAACTAAGACCTCGTAGATTGTTTTGTAAAAATGGTAGTCGGGCACAGCTTATAGATCATTGTATATGTGTGGGCAAATGTTCGGATTCAGTTCTGTTCTTCCTAATCGTTAATAAAATGAATACAAAATAATTTGACAATTACAGGAGAACAAGCTACCAAAACTCCAGACTTGTTTGTCCCAAACCAAAAAAACCAAATGTAAACTACAAACAAGACAAAAACAGATTGCTTTTAAAACCATTAGAACGAGTAAATGCGAAAAAAAAAAAGCATGAGCAAGGAGGCAAAAAAAGAAAGCGTATATAATGCTCTAAATCAATATAACTGCGAAAATAAAAAACTTTAATCGATCAAAACGCGACTGACAGGTGCACAGTTATGGGTTAAAAAGCTATTTAATTTTGGTTACACAAACACAGACGTTTTTAATATATAGATAAATGTAGGGATCCACAAGGGACGCACGCTTAGGGTATGATTGGACCGTTGCGTCGATGGTATCAGCGGTGTGCACTCTCCACCACCGCTATAACTAAAAAGAAGGAACATATGATAAGGTATACCTGGCTGGCTGGAACAGAGGTGAGTGTATCGTGTGTTATAAAAAAAAGGAATTGTGCAAGGGGGAAAGACTGGACTTGTAACCACTGCAGATTATCTCTAAACAAAGACAGTTGTCATGTTTGGTGGACACTAACCTTAGCACATCTAGCGGGTTTCGCGGAGTCCAGCAAGAATGAATCAAACAGTGTGATTTCTTTGAGTCTCAGGTTCCACAACTATAGTCCCGTTGTCGTCCAATGGCAATAGATGAGAACGAAGCGAAGCCCCGGCGGTAGCTTCGATTTAAGTCAGGGACTATTAAAAACAGATGTACCGGTGTACGTCACCCACAAGGTACGGATGTCAGAGGACCAACAGGAATATCCCCGCGCGTTGTCGAAAGCAACGGCTTCTTCCTCACGGTGTCAAGATTCCCTGGGTGCTGGGATGATGATGGTGGTTATATGTAGAATCAGACTCTATGGACTAATCCCGTTCTAGACGATGAGATTATCAATGTGAGTTGTTGTTAATTCGTTCAAATTAGTTCATCTCATGTCTTTTGCTTGTTGTTCACAACTTGAGTTGGCTGCATCTGTTTTTATATATATCATTTCCGTATACTGAATATGTTATTGGACCCATGGTAATTCTAACTAGTGGGATCGCTGACTTAATTTCGTGTTATTCTTTTGTGTCTAAAAAATACTAATGATAAAATCTTTGTGAGGAAAAAACTTTATTACTTCAGTTAAAAATTATATATTATCTTCGCGGACAGGATTGTGAAGCAAAATCGAACAGTGTAAAATATCCACAGATATATTTATGCACTCGTCACAAGTATGTCCAGATGCGTTTTAAAAAAAAACAAAATACAAAACTATATATAAAAAAATATTTTAATTTTTTTTTTTTTTTTTTTTTTTCTTTCTAGCAAATCAAAAGCAAATAGACCTATTTCGCATTTAAGCGTTAGGTACTAGGTGTCGAGCTTCAAAAATCCACGACTTTCTGTGAGACATGTATTTTATAAAGTTGCCCCCCTCTCAGTACGTCTCAACCTGTTCTATCCAAATAGACATTACCTTGATTTGACCATCATGTTTCTCCTTGTGTGTCGTGATAGGGGGTGGCACTCAAGTCGTTTAGTTATAGTTCTCAGATGTTCCTTTATCCTTGTCATAAGTTTTCTCTTTGTGCGGACCGATATTTTTTCCCACATGGGCATTGTTATACAATTAAATACCCCTTTTGTGACAATTAAATGTTTGCTTGATTTGTGGGAATTATTGTCGGCCAAACGTTGGATAAAAGACCGTGCTGTTGGTAACTTCTGCATACTTACAGATGTTTGTACAGGGGTGGCAAACCCTGGGTGGGAAAAGATTCTTAACGTTATATTTATGTCTTAGATTCCCCCTGTTTGCTATTTCGTCCTATTGTAGTGGATAGTGGGCGCAATCAGGTTTCCCCAAAAATTTGTGATTTCCGAACAAAAACTCGGGTATTGGGGACGGTATTCCTATGATTTTGTCTTCAAACGCATTAATTCGAAGCATTTGGAAACATATTGTCCACATATGACCAAATAAAGGTGAATTACCTCCCCAATAACCCGAAGTTTGTGTTCAGGAAATCACAAAATTTGGGCAAACCTGAGGTGCGCCCAATATCCAAAAATAGGGAAGAATAGCAAAACGAGGGGGAGAATCTAAGAAAGAAGAATAACTTAACAGTGAAGAACTTTCCAAACAACAGGTTTCACCCACCTGTCAAACCATTGCTAAGATAGCAGAAGCAGTACCAACGCTACGGTCTGTTATCCACAAGTTTGGCGACATAATTCCCCAGACAAGTATCAAGCAACATTAATTGTAAACACACAAGGGAATTTATTGTATTACAAGCCCATGTGGGAAAAATCTATCGGTCGAACAAAGAGAAAGAAAACTATGACACGGATAAAGGAACATTGCGAAATATAACTCTCAAACGACTTGAGGGCCACCCCTATCACGACATACAAGGAGAAAACATGAGTGGTCAAATCAAGGTTAAGTAGTGTCATATTTGGACATAGAAACAGTTGAGCTATTACTGGAGGGGTGGCAACTTTATAAAAATACATGTTCAAGCAGAAAGTCGTTGGATTTTGAACTCGACACGCTCTTAGTACCTAACGGCTTAAATAGCCGAATAGAGCTATTTGCCTTTTTGATCTAGAAAGAAAAAAAAAAAAAAAAAATTATTTTTTTAATATTATATATTTGTTTTTATTTGTTTTATTTCTAAAACCAGCTTACATACTGTACGACTGTTATAAATCTGTGATATTTTACAAGGTTCATAGGGTTGCTCCATCCTGTACGAAGATATTAGTATATATTTTTGATAACTGAACGAATAAAGTTTTTTCCTACAATAGATTTTATCAGTTAGTATTTTTTAGAACAATAAAGACTAACACTAATAGAGCGATCCCACTAGTTAGAATTCAGGGGCCAAAAAAATAGTGCAGTAAAAGTAAGTAATAGGGAAATATATAATAAAACACAAGAAGGCAAGGAACTCAAGTTGTGAACAAGCAAGACAGAGATGATAAAATGTTTGGATACGATTACAAAAAACTCCCATTAAATATCTCTCAAGAACGGAGTATAGTTACATCGAGTACGAGATTCTATATAACACCATCATCATCAACAGACCCAGGAATCTTACCCTGAGGAAGAAAGCCGTTGTTTTCGACAACGCGTCGGTGGATATTTCCTGTTTGTCCTTCTGGACCATCCGTACCTTTGTGGGTTGAAGTCAACGGTAGGACATCTGTTTTTATAGTCTGACTTAGAACGAAGCTACCGGCGGGGCTCGCTATTGCTAACTATTCTGGACTCAAAGGGGGGACTGGACTATATGTGACCTGGACCAAAGAAATCACATGTTGGATTCATTGTGCTGGACCCGCGGAAACCCGCTCTAGAGAAAGTGGTGCTACAGGTCTAGTGTTCCACCCCCCCCCCCCCAAAAAAAAAACATCAGACAACTGGTCTTTTTTAGAGATAATCGCAGTGTTAAGAAGTCCCAGTCCTTTCCCCCTTGCACAAATTCTTTTTTTATAACACACTACACTCACTCTTTCCAGCCCCAGCGCAGGTATACCTTATCATTGTTTCCAGTTTTTAATAATATATGGAAGTACACAAATACATTCACAAATTAACGATTCAGAAATATTTTTCGGTACCGTATATTCCGGCGTATAGACGACTGGTGTATAAGACGAACCCTACTTTCCCTGTAAATATAGAGTTTAAGATAATCGCCGTATAAGGACTACCCCTTCCAACGCATACAAAACACCGTAAAAATAAAATTTTGCCCCCCTCCAGAAGCCATAATTAATGTCCTGCCCCCCCCCCCTCAGTAGCTATAATTAATGTCCTGCCCCCAGTAGCCTATAATTATGTTCCTGCCCCCCCCAAGTAGCTATAATTACTGTCCTGCCCCCCCCCAGTAGCATAATTAATGTCCTGCCCCCCAGTAGCTTTATAATAAATGTCATGCCCCCCCAGGTAGCTATAATTACTGTCCTGCACCCCCAGTAGCCATAAATAATGTCCTCCACCACCAAACAGGGCCCTATATATTTAAGCTAAATAAAAAACATAATTCTTACCTTATCCCGCTCCTCTTCGTGCTGCATCTCATCAGGGGATCCGGCGCAGGCGACGGCTGATGGCGTGTCTGCAGGTCAGGTGCCGGGTCATAGACCTCAGCAGACCCAGCGCAGGCAGACGCGTCACATAGCCTGCGTCAGCGAAAGTGATGGGTGTCGACAGCGGGGAAGTAGTGTGAGGTGGGTGGGACAGGGGCGGATCGGGGGCCCGTTCTAATTTTGAATTATGACAGCTCCGGGCCCTCCCTGATCCAGCGCACGGACCAGATGCAGAACAGTTCATGCGCTGTAACAGGCAGGCCCGCGGCTTTCACAATTCAAAACATCTGCCCGCTGTGCTGCGCTGAGTTATCAGCGCAGCGGAGGGGTCAGGTGCGGGCCTCTGACTGACCGGCAGTGGAGCTTCGGTGGATCGCAGGAAAGGTGAGAAACATTACCGGCGTATAAGACGACCCGAGACCAGACAGAAGATTTTTCAGTCTCCAAAAGTCGTCTTATACGCCGGTATATACGGTATTTAACAAATTCTATTGAAACAATAGATGAAACAAAAGACAACCATACCATACAGAATAGAAAACTAAACCTATCCTTTATCTAACAAGTTCTCTGACTTAAAAAGATGAGAGAGGCTTGTAATTAACACTTTATAGGTAGACCTAAACTATGTGAGACAAAATAAGAAAACAAATCCAGAAAATTATAGACTGTAAGCTCTTGTGAGCAGGGCTCTTACTCCTATTGTTCCATATGACTGTTTGTACTCTGTAATGTAATATTATATATGTATATGTCCCCTATGATTTGTAAAGCACTGCATAATTTGATGGCTCTAAAAAATAAAGATTCTTCTTATTATTATTACTAAAATCACATTGTCTGATTTTTATTTGTAAATAATAGTGGAAAAGCATCTGACAAATAACAAAAGTTAATCTCAATAATTTGTTTTATATTGTATGGCAATGACAGAGGTCAAATGTTTTATGTAAGTCTTCACAAGGTTTGCTGGTATGTTGGCCCATTCCTACATGCAGATCTCTCTAGCAGTGATGTTTTCAAGCTGTCGCTGGGCAACATGGACTTTCAACTCCCTACATTGATTTTCTATAGGGGTGAGATCTGGCTAGGCCACTCCAGGTTCCTTAAATGCTTCTTCATTACCCTGATGGTAAGTTTGGGATTATTGGCATGCTGAAAGACCCAGACACTTTTCATTTTCAATGCCCTTGCTGGTGGAATGAGGTTTGTGCTCAAAATCTCACAATACATGTCCCCATTCATGTACACAAATCAGTTGTCCTCGTCCCTTTGCAGAGAAACAGTCCCAGAGCATGATGTTGCCATCCCCATGCTTCATACTAGTTATGGTGTTCTTTGGATGCAACTCAGCATTCACTGTTCTCCAAACACAACAAGTTGTGTTTCGGCTAAACAGTCCTATTTTGGTTTCCAGATTTGCACATTACTATTTTAATGGGACATTTTAAGACACAGAGGGAAATGAAAGAATGGGAGTATAAATTAATGAGGAGATTCAACACCTTACAAAGTGGTCTTAACATTCACGCAAGCTTCATGACCTCCTACCTCTGACCTGGAGGCCACAAGCAGATAAGAGCCAGCGCTCTTGTGTCTCGCCTCACAGGTTTTTAATGTTTTTATTGCCGTCCCGTCGTAAATAAGATGTCCCTGTTGTTTTAGAGGTTTTTTAATATCTTTAGAGTTTTTTTTATCTTTGATGATCACTATTTAATGTGTATAAAATGCTGTGAATTTTCTGTTTCATGCATAACATCATGTCTGATGAAGAGAACTAGTATTCTCGAAAGCTCACCATCAAATATACTCAGTTAGCCTCAAAAAGGTTTAGCACAAATGTTTGACACTTTGATATTTAATCAAGGTGGGGGGGCCAACCTCACTCAGGTTTGTACTACCTCTGTAGTGCAGTGTATTATACTGTCAGTTACTGATAGGCTTTCTATTAGTCCATATGTCTGGTATGGCCTAATAGAATGAAACAGGAAGTTTAGAGGTCTCGGAGTGCATATATATATATTTTGCTGATAATGTGGAAGATGTCATGAATATATAAACATTATTGAATCTAATGGAGGAACCACTAGGCAATACGATAGGGTTAACAACAATTAATACTAGTGATAAAAAGTATATATTTCTGACAAATATCCAATAGACACACATTATCACCTACACAGACACACATTATAAATACAGTTGTAGTAGCATTTCTAGTGAGAATATGTAAATATGATAGAAAACATGAATTATATCTTAATCTATGTGTGCAGACAGGGATGGTAAATATTGGTATTGGACTTTAAGTTGACTATGCACTTTTATTACTTTATTTATAGCTATTTGTCCAATGCTAGTTTATTTGGCAGGTACTTTGTATAATTTTTCAGCCAAGTATGGTAAGTATAGAAGCAAGCGGAGGTACGGCACTGTGGATCATGGGCGGAGCACAGTTTGGGATTATCGGCCAGACAATTGGTAATGCCGTGCAATTATACTGAACTGAGAACCCAGACAAATGTTAAGAGGCCCCCTACAAATCACAGTTACCTGCCAATACATATATAATCTGCATGTTCACTTTAAATCATAATTTAATATTGCTGACCTATTCTCAAGAAGTTCTTAATCAACAGTATGGTGGAGGTTCAATGCCTGTAAAGCCCATGATCAGTGATTTCTGCAACATAGAGAACAGAGTCAGAAGCATAGGTCCAAACTCTGTAACACCAGGTGCTGGAGGAACCCACAGGGGCGTTACAACAGCCGTAGCGTAGAAGCCGTAGCGTAGCAGCCGCACGCATTGCCCAGGGGTCTGGGATGGGCGGCAGAACCACAGTTTATTATTGCCGTCCCCCCAGGTCCAGGCCACATAACGTGAAGTTGAAGCAAACGCCACATCAATACTACATAAATGTGGCGTTAAAGCCACGTGAAGTGCAAATGTGACCTAAAAAAGCGAATGCAATGTAAATGCACCACAAGCACCATTTAAATGTAAACACGATGCAAATAAGACATAAACGCCAAAGTTGCATAACCGTAAGGCAACGCGAATGCCACTTAAGAGTAAGCGCAGTGTAAAGTTAAACTTCCATGTTAGTGTTTAAAATGAACGTAGAAAAAGATCACAGCTCGTTACTATTCATAGTTGCTGTTCTGACATTGCCGGCCACTAATTGGACAGGATGAGAGAAGATTAGCATAACGCACGCCTACAGCTCCAGCTCCTGGGACTGATATCTCCACAACTGTAGGGACTAGAAAGAAGACGCAAGGAGCCCCTGAATCTGTGTAGCAGCCCCTACCGAATGTGTGAGGCAGTGAAAGGTCTTCTTTAAGGTTTATGCTCCGTTTTACCACAACACAGGCTGGATTCCAAGGTAACCTGTCACCAGCGTCTATACATATAATTCCCTCGAGCTGTTTATACAGCCTGTAGACTGCAGGGCAGTACAAGCACATTTAAACGAGTGTCTCTTGAATAGTTTGGGTATAAAATGAATCAATATCAGATAAAAACCTTTTAATCCTGGGCTGGCATTTGCACTGACTTGCAATGTGAGATATCAGCATTCTTAAAATTCAACCTCTACATGACAGCATTTCATACAAATTTTCCATTTTTTACATTTCCAAGGAATTATGATAGATTGACTGAAACATGTATCTCTGTTAGTAACACAACATAACCGAATGTTAACATAACATGTTATTTCTGGTAGTAACATATTATAGGAAACTCCAGAAATCTTTTTAAACTTCAGTATTATACAAAACATGAAAAACAGAACAGATATGAAAAAAAGCTGAGCCATACAGGAAAACCCATTGGACCACATTTATTAAAGGGGTTTTTTGTCTGACTTTGCACTAGAAAGAATGTGCAAACTGCTTGCACATGTTTTTATAAAGTGTCTTGGCTAATTTTGTGTCATGGCTACACGTCTACTCAGAGCAGCTGGTCGTGCATGCGCGGGCTGCCCCATTCATCTCTAAGGAGCTGCCAGAGATTGCCTGTGCATGCGCGACTGGCTGCTCAGGTCATCTCAGGGTGCGACTTGGGTACATTGGACTCCTGTTCTCGTGATCCGTGGGGGTCCCATTACTGAAACCCCCGCTGACCGGCAAGTTATCCACAGGAAAGGGACTAACTTTCTTCGTAGGAAAACCCCTTTAAGCCCTTTCAAGAAGTGTCAATCAGAATTGGGTAAAACATTTCCTAGCATAAATTGAAAAATTGCAAATTAGGCAAAAAAGTCCTCTATGAATGCTAACCTTATGTTTGTTTGTTATAAAATCTTAATTAGGTGGCCTCTAAGATCTTTCCTGCTTCTCGGATCTACACCGGCATGCTGTAACAGATCTTTAGAAATGACAGACTCTGAAGTTAAGGTTTTAGGGGCCCCTGGGAGAAAAATCGGGTGGGTACCCATCACAAATTTTCTTGTTGAGCAAACTTTTTGTTAATAGGCTCCCCTCGAATTCTGCAGAACCTCATCGTACACACATGCATCATTTGTAGAGCACAGTGAAAGTCGTAAAACACTGAGCCCGCAAGAAAGCAAATGCTTTTTTTTTGCCAATTTACCATATTTGGAATTTTTCCCAGCCTCCCACTACACAACATGGAATAATAAATAACGTCACTGAGAAGTAAATTTGTGTTAAATGAGGTAATACATTCCCTTTACAGGTGCAGACACATGGTCCAGCAATCACATGCTTCCCATGCTGATGACCACCTAAATAAGCAAAGCTAAACCCATGAGTGACTTTTCCTGAAGCAGTTGGTAGCTGAGCCAAGTAGCTGCTACTTCCACTCTGCAGCAGGATTATCAGAAGCAGTTTTCAAAGCCAAAAGCAGGTGTGGATCATAATGGGTGAGAACATATAATTGAGAGGTGCTACGCTTCCTTTTTTTTTCACTCCACCCCTGGTTTGGACATCAAGAACTGCATCTGAAAAATTAAATATGTGGATGCAAAAGGAACCTGTCCACAGACATAGTAATATATAATGCAAACATGTTTTTAAAATAAGCTCTGAGTTCTATGGTTTTGAAATAATCTTTATTAAACTTTACCTGGCTCCCTGGCTGCTTTCACATGCAAGTCCCAGGGGTGTTTGGCCAAAGGAGCCCCCCTCCCTCTGGAGGTGAACACTCACTTTGGTCATTGTTCAACTTAAGCCCCCTCCTTATCTCGCAACCGCCGGTCTCCACTTGCTCTCTGAATTGAAAGTAGCATTAGCTGACCACTCAAGCACGGGATTTGCTTGCTGCGGTCAGCGGGATGAGGAGGAGGGGGAGGCTTCATTTGAACACTGACAACAACTAGCGTTAACTTCAGGAGGGGGTGACTCAGCTCGCTTGTTCACTCGCTCCTGGGGCTTCCATGTGAAAGCTGGTAAGGAGCCAGGTAAAGTTTAATATAAATACTCCAAAGCATCCAGCACCAGCAAACAAGGTTTATTGTAGTTCCAACTTTATTATGGACTCCATTTAAAAGTAGACAAATTTTCAGATCTGCATCAACACATCCATAGTCCGATGAAGAATAGGGGCTGAAGGGATGTTTTCATGCAGAGGATCATTGTGCTTATAAAAAGAAAGAAAAAAATAGGTTTGAAGAACGGTGTTCATACTGTACCTATAACATCTGTGCCGGTGTCATCCTCGGTCTGTAGAATGCAGGGTGCGCTGATTATGTATTTTACTCTTAGTGTGAACAATGGTTTATGTTTGCTGGCTGTGTTGCTTGAATTGTCCATTACTCTGCCGCTCTGCTCCTGTTCATCATCAGTTAACCTTCTGTGATGGACAGAGTCCTTATCTTATCAAAAGTAAACCAGGATTCTTGCATCACATAAAATATACTGGGATCAATTCCTCAGTGCTTGTTAAAGCTCACAGTTGACCAAGCTAGCGTGCATTCTGTCTGCTTAAATCTGATATCTTCTGACCTCTTGGCTTGTCTCCTGGTATCCCTTTTGTCAATCGATATGGTACTTTATTTGCTCTCTTTGTTGTGACCTGGTTCTGGTAACTATTCATATCTGTTTATACTGACTTGTCTCCATGTTTGGCACAGGGAGCGATCACCTTCTAGTTATTTACCCACCATCTATTGTGGGCCGGACAATAGGAAGAGACAGCTGGTAGTGGTATTACTCTAAGGGCCCACTGCCTCTGTGTGTGTCCCCAGTCAGTTCCAGACCCTGCTAATATTGTGCTAATATTGTGCCAGATTGTACAGGTTTTTTTAGTAATAAATAATACCTGGCCATACATGAAGTAAGGGGGTCTCACATGACAGGTTGAAATAGGGTCTCCTGCATTTATCCACTTGTATTTGCTTATTACAGAAATATAGTGAAGGCCAGTGCAGTATTAGAGTTTAGCAGTGCTTCTTCCTGGCAGTGTTATTTTTTTCTCACACAAGTCTACATATTTTCCTCATGACAAATCCTGGCTCGTGTACTTCTCATGTTATGTTAGTAAAGCACGAAGCTCATCTACCAAACAATTTTTGGTCAGACCACAGCACATTGATAAGTTCTGGGCTGCAACTTGACTATTCAAAAATACAAATCTTCTTTGCAACCCCTTAATGACCACCCTATCGGCTTTTTACAGCGGTCATTAAGGGTACTTCTTCTGATGCAACGCCTTTCTACGGCAGCACGGCAGAAGAAGATTTAGGTACAACGGGTCAGTCTGGTGCCGGGCTTTGATGACCGCGTCTTGTAAGTGTCCCATCGTGGATCGGAAAAGCCCCCTCTGGTCTCCTGCCTCAGCTCGGCTGCTCTCCACGCCGGGTTCCGCATCCTGGCAGGACCCTGCTGTATGTAACCGAGCATGCCCAGTTTTGTTTTGGTTGTAGAATTATTGTCACATCACCCAACGTTTCTTCCGAATGATCTCAAAGACTGTCTGCTGCCCTCACTTTTCCCTGTAAATGTGAAAAATATGTACCCCTTAGAATTCATTGTTCCCTCATTAATTATAACAAACTTAGGCCTCAAAGCAGATCCAAACTGTGATGTTTCCTCAACCATGCTTCAAGTTGGGATGAAGTTTGACAATATACTAGTAGTGTTTTAATAGGCCAGTTGCTGATGACAGGTTCTTTTAAACATGATAAATAACCCCCAGACAGTACCTTAGAGTGACATAAAGCTGGAGTCAGTGAGGAGGGGGTCTGAGCCAGAGTGGCCATGAGGAGGGCAGGGAAGCTCTCAGAGCGCTCTACCACCTATTTGACCGGTTAAATGAAAGAAGTCATGGGGAATAAAAATTGTCTTTATACCACCACAGCAATGCAGATGAACTACATTAGAAGCAATGAGATGACTTTACAGTCCGCTATTAGCTGCTGTCTGCGGTTTATTTAGTTTATTGGAGGTGACAGGTTCCCTTTAAGAAAGGCGTCCAGACCCATCTTGCACTTGTCCAGTGTCTCAGCCAGTCGGTGGCAGAGACTTCTATTATCTCACTGCTGTTACAGTAAAGAAACCCTGAAATAAGGCTTCTTACTTTTTTTTGAGAAGACATAAACTATATAAATTTGGCATCTCTGTGAACATACTGGGGTAGATTTATCAAGCTGTCTGAAAGTCAGAATATTTCTAGTTGCCCATGGCAACCAATCCCAGCTCAGCTTTCATTTCACCAGTGCTCATGAATATTTTAAACGGGAGCTGTGATTGGTTGCCATGGGCAACTAGAAATATTCTGACTTTCAGACAGCT